>OY978226.1:18193503-18270542 GCA_963854785.1 Vaccinium vitis-idaea
GACACTATTCGACTCTAAAATCAGAGGTTCAAAAAGTTAAGTTAAATTTGCAGTAGACATAAAGAGCCAAGTTGTAGTTGCTAATCACCAATTTGAACTATTGTAGGTCCAAAAATTGAAATCCAACTCATTGTTTGATTTCTAGCATAGCAAAACTCACTTTATTCAAATTGCCAAAGAACGCAATTGGAGAATAGGAGATATTTACGGATTGATGTGCAAACGAGATTAAAGAGTTACTTAGTGAGATAAGAGTATCGATTCCTGCAACCTTCTCTGCACAGTTGCAGTCCTCCCCTTCCCCAAGTTTTTTTTCCCTTTTAAGTTCAGAAGGTCTAATGTCAAACCTGGTGAGTAAACAGAATAACATCTATGGTAGTGAAATGAACAAAAGGACCATATTTACCCTACAGATCGAAATTTAGTCAAAGATTTTTCTGAGCATATGTCTTTCCAACAACTCAGTCAGAAATATGTTTTTATGACCAACACTTTCATCCCAAATTAAGTTCAACGATAGTATCGTTGATTGACGAATGAGCATATTTAAGGTCTGGAATAGTAAGATAATTAGAAGTCATAAGAAACATGGAAATATAGAAGGATATGAAAGGGCTTACTTTACAAGTGCAGGACTTCTTCAGTGCAATCTATTGCACTTCGAACAAGCGAGGTAGTACAATTTCTGGTTGAAAGTTGTGACACAGACAATACCTTGGTCGTCATTCTTTGGCTTCCTTTGCTTGATCTTTGTTGGTTTTGGTGGTTCTACAAGGACAGTTCTTTCAGCTTGCTTGCGTTGGCCAAACACCTGCATATAATTGCTATTAAGAATTGGATTTCAGAATTTTATTAGGCATTTTGAAGTTGTTTACCATGACTGGAATGTTGTGGCTTCAGGAATTGGTGGATGGAAAGTGAAGATCGTTGAATTCCGTGTTGCTAGCACGATACCTGTGCAATTTGAACATTTTCTTGTTACGGGAATTTAGCAATTGAAATAACTGGTTTCATGCTGCAGAAATAATATGTTTTTTGTTAAAACTTCGTCTCAAAAGGCTAGGGGTAAAAACTGACCACACACTTATAATAGCATCAATCAAATTTTCGTGTTTTGATAGCATCAACAGCTTTGCGTCTGGTTCAACTTTAAAACCATGATAATGTTCAGAGAGTATTAGCAGTAACATATTGCCAGCATCCTAACACAGCATGTGAAAAGACATTCATAATTAGCAGTAGGAGAGGAGGAACACATAAAGCAAGAGCAGCTAGCAAACACTCTTTTTGCATTAGGTCACCGTCACACCTAAGTTGAGGTTCTTAACTTAATCTGGAAAGGAAACCTGATTCGAAGTCCATACACATCTGGAGCTCTGTTGTTTCTACCAACTAAAGAACTAAAGTTCGAGCAAAAAACATGCATTAGTTAATACTAATTTATGTAATTTCCCCGAGCTTTAATTTTATCATTTAAATTCTACAAGAACTATAACATAATAAAACTAAACCATGCTGCCTTACTAATGCTAATTTATGTAGCATTGATGTTATTTTCTTATCTGGTACAAACAATGGCACACTTTTATCTTTACCATGAGAGCAAACAAAAAACTGGAAGCAAAAAGCGATTAATATTCCGTCTAAGTTTTCTTCTACATATATTGCCAAGCATAAGTAACAAAAACAAATGTTCGATGAGTAGTACTGCACAACCAGATACCATCCTTTTATCTTGATTCTCAGTTATCTTAAGACTAGGCCTTGAAGTCTGAAAGTGGCTAATACAAAAGCAAAACATAGTCATCCTATAAACATTTAGTTCCCACATGCTCATTGGTTTTGAATGTGTTCACTCAGGCGAGTTATGTAGCATATCAATAACAGATCAATGAGCAGTCTCTTAAAATCTCAATTTACACGTTAAACAAGTTCACCCGAAGACCGTATACTTTGTATGAATAGGATGTAACATCTAAAAAATCACTGGAAATGTAATAAGATAAAAATCTGGAGTCACAACCATAGAGATGTATACTGAGAAGTATCACATTTATGTAGCAGGTTTTCCAATAGAAGCTATTGTACAGATAACTGAAGCACTTGTCAAATACCATTACTAATGATTTGGGTGAGGAAGAACTTTTTTTGAATTTTAGTCTAGCTAATCAGTTTTATGCATAATCTGCAATAATGTAGTTAGAAATGAAGTATCAGACCAGAAGCCAAATAACTCATAAAAGAAGAAGAGTATAGATAAAAATAACATAGAATCAAGAGTTCAAAAAAAGTTAATGTTGAGTTGCTTACAGACCGAGGAAACCCCTTATACGCTTCTAATTTTTTGTCTTCTTCATTTGTTCGAAAAATTAGAAATCGATCGATTCATGTAAAGATCATATATCTTTTGAATTTGAGAAAACAAATTACAGAGAGCTTAAATGAATAAATTTGATGGAAATATGAAAAAAGTTGCACGAATATGACTTTGCTTGCGCATTTTTAATAATCTAGAAGAGGAAAAGTAATTATTTTTCATATGCGGGTGATACGTATGCTAACAGCAGAGTCAAAAAATCATCTATATCCAGAACTACACTACCAAAATAGAGAAGCAAAAGCAAAAATAAGGAAACCAATATATATTTTCCTTTCTCAGAACTGGGTTAATCACACAATTCTTAAGATGAAGCAGTTACCATGCATGTCCAAAACCAGTTGAATTGATCAAGATAATGAGCAAATCAATGCTAATGGAACATTTAAAAAATTACTTGATATGCACTAAGATAAAAATCTGGAGTCAAGACATTGACGTGTATACTCAGAAATACTACACTTATGTAGCAAGTTTTCCAGTAGAAGCTATTTTACAGATAACTGAAGCACTTCTGAAACAAAATCACTAATGATTTGGATAAGAAATAACTTTTTTAAGTTATAGTCTAGATAATCAGTTTGTATGGATATTGTCCAACTTTAAGGTAGATATAAACGAAGTATTTGAAGGACTCACCCTTGGTCAATTACTCTTAAGTCGCCACAAATGAGTTGTTTGCTTCTCAACGCGGTCCAATTTCGGGGATTCCAAAGAGAACATCTAGGTAGTAGCTTTGAAATGTTAGCTTTACTGATTATTGGAGTTACCTAGTTTAGGATCAGCTTCTGTGATGTTCTACTCAAACCAAATACTCAAAATGAATAAGCTATTGTTTTATTTATACTACAGTAAACCACTTGATGACCTCTCTGGTCCAAGATTCTTAGCCTTCAAAGCCACCCAATCACAGGAAAGGTACCCAAAGAGGAATATGAAATTCCAAATACACTAAATATGAAATATATTACCTCTATGCGCATTATGCATTGCATTTTGGAAGCCTGCAGCTTTTTGGTGCGTAGAGGTCGAGCTGAAGCTGAACTTGTAGTTTTGTAAGCTGAAATAATGCAAAAGAGAAATTGGCTTCAAGCTTTTTTAACAGGTGCATAATTAGGTAGAACTTATTTACTGGAGCTTTTATGCTTTCAACATGCAACATGGTCTAGTTAAACCTCCTTCGTTTTACCACAATACATTTTTCACCAAATTTAAAGTTAGAAATCTAATTGAGCACTTGAAGGGGGATCATTGAACTCATTAGCCTAGCCTTCTTACACAGCGAAAAGCAATACATGATATTTTCACCATATGAATACACCAGGCATTTCTGTGTCTTTGGTTTTTATGAACAGGCTTTTTTGTATTGTTCCTGTACAAAATGGTGATGTTTAACTTGGTTCTGGCTACTTTCATAGGTGAAGATCTCCTAATGGATATGTTTATTCATCACATGAAAGAAAGCATCTAACTCGATTCATGAAAATCTACTATTCGAAGCCGAGATATTCAAGTATCGAATAGTAGATACAAAGAAGTTTTAATACAAAGACACCAAAAGTAAGTAACAATGGTCCACTACTGTAACTATTACAGAACCAATCCCAATGTCCAATCAAATATTCAAGGTACAGACGTTCTAAGACAACAGGAGGAATTACAATAGCATCAATGCAATCTCTATGCAGATCAACCCTTTCTTCTTCCATACTATTCCTTGATTCGATATACAAAATATTGTGACTGGTACCTCACCCATGCGGAATACATAGTTTTACACTCGGTATACTTGAATTATATGCAACACCTAGCATATTTACATTAGGCTTATGGCACACGCAGTAAGTTTCTGCAATTAGCTTTTATGATATTCACATTGAGTAACTTACCGGGAGGCTGTCCTCGAGCTCTTCTCTATATTACTGAATGAAATCACTACTATAAGCCATTTGAAGCTTCTCATTTAACACGATCTTGTATTGATCATCTCTAACCTCCAATTTCCGCATAAATACCACCTGGGGAGAGGTTGACATAAAAAGAAGATTTAAACAAAACATATATGAGTGGTGTGCCGAATTGCTTCAGACAAATCTGCAACCTTCTTGCCTCCACCAGCAAATTAACACCGGTAAGCAGATGTAACTGAAGAAAATGCAGTACCATTTCAACATACATGTCGTTATCTAATATAAGATGGAAATTTGATATGTACAGAATCAAGAGAAAATTTAAGAAAATGAAACACGACAAATATTTATACCTTTTCATCGGCAGATAGGATGCTATGAAAGTAAGTTGCAATGAGCATAACCCGAGCGAAGGTAGTACTGCCAATATATAAACTAGGCAGACAGTGAACAAACAATAAAAATGGAAATCAAATTCCATGAAAAGTGGAAAGAGAAAATTTTGAGCAATTTAAATTCTTACCCAAAGAACAAATTATCTTTCTGGACAAGTTGATTACTCTACTAGAGTTGAATTAGTACCACAATGTTGAATTTCTGCAGAATTCTGATTATTCAGCACTTAATGAAGCTACTTTGTGATTATCCACCCACCAACATACAAATAAAAATGATTAGAATATGAAAGGAGAGTAGTTGTTAAACAAAGGAATATAAGAAGTGGATAATGATGTAAGCATATATACTCATAACAGGTCTTCAAGAAGATCTGAGCAGTGGATGGCAAAATGGCAAACAGCAGTGCAACAAAAGAGACTCAAAAATTTGGTTCACATCAGATTTGGAGAAATATTTTAGTAAAACTCAAATTTGGTATTGGTTTGTATAAGGAATGAAGGAGGGTTTTGGATGATTTTTAATCAGATTTGAGTTTGAGTCTAAATTTGAGTAAGAAGAGAAATGCTTCAACCTAACCCCACATCAAACACATGGCCAATGCTAACTTGTCTCAAAAAAATCCATAAAAAAACAGTCGAACAATTTCTTGATTACATGGCATCACAAGCGTAACACGATAATTGCAGCCTTGATTACAATATTCCCACGAGATCCCATTGTCTGAGTTCTCATTCACGAGCCCTCTAGACCACCATAAATCAGTTCCCCTACCAAACAATCTCAAACCCTTTGTCAATCAACATCAGACGGGAAAAAAAAAACTTACCAAACAAATCGATCTACACCCTCCGCGCGCTAATTCCATAAACAAAAAGTAATTAAACCCTCAACTCAACAATCTCAAAATCCCCAACTATCGACTCATAGAAACCACACGCAAAATTCAAAAAGCCCTAACAAACACAGTCGAAAGAGTCGAACAAAACTTATACCTGCATCATTAGAACATCCACATACCAGTCGTAAACAGAAAAACCGAGAGGAACGAGAAAGAAGCCCAGATCAAATAAAAAAATGGCATAAATTCTACAAGGTAAAACTACTTATTTACAGTGGCGACTCCAGAAATTTTGATTAGTGGTGTCATTCAAAAATTTTGTAACAAAGTCACACTTATTAATTATGTCCTCGTATACTTGTAGTATAATTAAAATTAAATCTACAATGGCCAAATTAGAAAGAAAATGTATTTTCATAGGGTAATGATTTTCACATGCTTTTTCTTTTGATAAATGCACACTTTTTATGAGATTTAGCGAAAAAATTGCACATAAAAGTGCACTACAAAACGAAAAAGTGTGTATTTGTAAAAAAGAAAAATAGTGTGAAAATCATTTCCCTCTTCATACTAATGTTAAGTACTAATGTTCCAAAAAAGTACAATAAAAAAATTTATTGGACCATTTGATAAGGTGGTTCTGTTATTTGATGAAGAACTGAGGTTAATCTTGTCCATCATAGCTGTTCACTGATGACTTTTGAAAGGGAAAAAGTAATGTCAGGAATCAGATTTCGGACAGAAGTACAGAACTTATTGAGGAGCGTTCAGCATTTTCGTTGGCTATATGGGTTCAATGGCATTTTGTAGTGGTGTCAAGATCCTATTTGACATTCACACAAAAAAATTACTACTCAGTAGTTTTTAACAAATTCCCATTCACTGGGTTCAATTGACACCACTTGATCTATGCTGACGTCGCCCCTGCTTATTTAGGAGTAATGCCGAAATTTAAGCACCGGAAGTTACCTGAATCAGAAGTTACAAAACCCAGAGAGAATCCATAAATTGATCAGCTGCATGCAACCCAACATTCATAAGCCAGGTTGCGCACGGATTAATGGTGGTTGGCGGCGGTGATTGTTCCACGGATTGCAGGCGTGGATGCGGCTCGCGGATGAGGGTTTTGGAGAACAAGCAGTAGAGAAAAAATGGAGAGAAGAAAAGAGTTTTCGAAGAAGATGTAGCAGAGAAAATAAAGAAAGAGAGAGAGAGCTTACGCGTTGCAGTGAATCTGCAGAGAAGAAGACCTGTACGCATTCCACCGCCCCGGGACTTAATAGCTGCCCTCCATGCACCCGAAATTACAAAAGACGCCATTGCACAAAAAGACCCATCTACCCCTCTAATCTAAATGTGAGGCAACCAATTGGAGGGGCCCAATTGGAAAATTCGGCCCAAAAATTGCCGTCCCGCTCTCAAATCCTCAAGGCTCTTATTCTCAAGGGTTTTAGATATATAAAAGGTAAAGGTTTTTTTTTCCCCTTTTATAACCAGATGTCCAGACCAGCTTTTGTGTTCTTCAACTAATTTCGGGCCATGAAGGTAACAATCGGGCATTAACCTCAGTGTCCCAAGATTTGGGATGGTTGGCCTCCGTGACATTCGAACACGTGACCTCAACCACTTTGTCAACCCCTTGGGGTGAACCTTTAAGGCTTAGTTTGTCAAAAGATAAAATGAGGTGGAGGTGTATGTCCAGATTCATTGGAGATAAAATCACCTCCCCACTTCATTTGCTAAAATCAACCACTTGATTTTATGAGATTTCCATTTTAGCAAATGAAAAACCAAGCCTAAGGTTAATATAACTCCTTCAGTCCAGCGAGAAGACGTGCAATTTTTAAATTTAAAATAAACTACTTTTGTTCATAATTTTTCAAATGTTTTTCACACTAAATTAAAGAGCTAATCGAGATCTTTAATTTAGTGTGAGGAAATAAAAAAATAATGTCTGGAAATATGTTTTTATTTGAAACTTACGTGTTTTTTTCGTAATAGACCAATTTTTTGGGACAGAAAGAGTAGTTATAAACCATGTAACAAGAAGTAAAGTAGATAAAATCTACGGGTAGATATGAGCTAGATATGAAACTACTAATGTGTGAACTAGTTGTAAAACCAATGCCGCTGTAGAGGGGCTTCTTTTTTCACAAACAATGTTTTGAAACTCGGACTGGAGAACGAACTGGAGAAGGGGGTGGGTGGACGGGTCACTGGTCCAACCGCGGTCGAACCGCTATTGAACCGTGACGTCATAATTACGTCAAAAATATACATAAAAATATAATGAGAATATAAAAAAAAATACTTGTGAAAAAGCTTGAAAGAATACTGTTAAGAAGAGGAATCAGGTTGTGTACATTTTTCTCCAATCCCGCGTCGGTGGGAGATGGAGTCAGTATTCATTTTACTTCTTCAAAAGGCTGCCTAGGCGAGTGGAAATGTTGGGGGTCTTTTGAAAGACCTTAACCACGTAATCCACTGTGCACGTGTCAGATGAAGGTACCGCAGTAACAGAATAGTTCAAAATTCCTTTCCGGGTTAATTGACCCGCTCCCGGTTCTCCCAGTTGAGCGGTTCGATTGCTTTTTTGGAACGGTTTTCACTATAGAGACCGGTTCTGTGTTTGAAGCGGTTTTTTAATATAACAGAATCGGAAGGAGAGCCGGTCGACGAGCTAACCGGTTGAACCGGCCAGTCCGGTCCGGTTTTTAAAACATTGTCCACAAATATGAGAACGGATCGAATTGAGCCATAGAATTCAATGTGCAATAATATTAGGGACACAATAACCAGTCACTACACTAACCACAACAGCTTATGTGACACCGTATAATTAGTAATTGGAGAATAAGCGCTTTAAGCCAGATAAGGTCGGAGGAGGATGAAGGAGGTAGCTCTGTGTCTCTTTACAACATCTCTAAAGAGACATCCAAATATTGGCTCTAACTTTTTAGGAGTAAGATTTTTGGAACTATTGTACTTCTTTAGAAAAAGATTAACTTTTTTGAACTTTTTGACATGGTCTTTTGGTCAATTTCTGTTAATTTTCACTAGATTCAGGTAAAAATTTTACATTATGATGTTTGTCTTGATGAGAGAAATCAAAAAATTATAAAACTATATATCAAAATTGAAAAAAGTTCATAAAAAACAACCAAAAAGCCAAAACGTAAAAAAAGAGACTTTCGATCTTTTTGCCGTCTCATATAAACTTTTTCAACTTTAGTCTATGTTTTTATATTTTTTCGAATCCTCTCGTCAAGCCAAATGACATGATGTAACAAATTATTCCCAAATTTACTAAAGATTAAGAAAAAATGACCAAAAAGACAATACTAAAAAGTTACGCCAAACTCACTTGTTGTGGTTTTTTTTTTTTTTCAAATGGCCTAGGGGTGGAAAAAGGGGAAAAAAAAAAAAAGAATCATGGCAATCTTTGATATCCTTAACGGCTTGATTGGATGCTACTTTCGTCCATGTTTTGTTGGTCCACAAACATACTTTTTTTCGTCTTTGCTTGATTGGATGCTACTTTCGTCCATGTTTTGTTGGTCCACAAACATACTTTTTTTCGTCTTTTAAAGTTTTTCCATATTTTAAAATCAATGAGTAAATTGTATCAAATTTACTCTTTTACTCTTGTCTCAAATATTCAATTAACAAAGAAATCATGGTTGAAAACAAAGAAATCATGATGTTCCCTAAAAAAGTTGAAAACTCAAAAATAGACAAACTAACACGAACAGAGGGAGTATTATTTATGGAGGGCCCCACATTAATGTGACATTTATGAAATGCGGTTAAAATAGTACTTGATTTGAAATATTTTTGATAATAAGGGAGAGAAAATATTATTTGCTTTTTTTTTCTATAGTTAAAATGAAGGAATAATGATAAATTAGAGGGTCTGGGCTGGATTGGCCTAGATTAGAGAAATGGTCATCCGAGCGGATTAAATATGGACAGGGTCAGGTCTGTCCATAATGAGGGTCTGGGCCAGATTATTTTTGGTGGGGCATAAATACCGAGTGCCCTTTTCTCTTCCAAACCAATACTTAACAGTGGACCGAGAATTACTCATCCAGGTCCAAACTCATCAGGGTACCGAAGACCCCATCGAAACGAGCTGTAAGCATAGTAATCCAATCCATTAGCTAATGTTGTAAGCATTGTAATCCAATCCATTAGCTAATGTTGTAAGCATAGTAATCCAATCCATTAGCTAATCTGTAACGCCCCCAAAATTTGGGTACGTTAATTATTATTACAAACCATAATAAAGTTTAATCTTAAACTTTAATACAAATAATAATGTCTCCAATTACTATATAAATAACAATCGGGCTGGTTCTAGGTCTTCTTCTATCCCTGGCTGGGTCATTCCCCACTCCGGCAGCACTGCCTGCTCCATAGGACTGATCTCCACGGTATCGGTCCTGTCCATCTAGATAATCTGACATAATACGTCAGAGTCGCACAAGCAACATCGTGGTATTATGTCAGGGTTACACAAGTGCAACACCATGAGCAACGCCCAGTAGTTCACTATACTAATTTTTAAATAGCAATTCTAGAACAATAAGTTCAAAAACAGTATATGAAACATGTGTACAGTGAACCATGCAATTCATCATGCGTGTCTATGCGGATCAGAGTAATATGCGCAGAAAACAGTATTTCTTTTTCGGTATCTCAAAACAGTACCACATGTCATTTTCTCAAAACAGTTCTCTTTTAGTTTTTCATACTCAATCAGTTTCTCCCAAACATCGATTTTCTCATATCAGTGCCTCTTTCAGCATTCTTCTTCAAATTTCATATATTTCCCATCACTCGAAAGTTATTGGTCCGCTTACGCCTCCTTTCAGCTGGCGGTACCGACATTTCCGCTCGAGGCCCCGGCCGTCGTGCATCACCGAACTTAACAGCCTGTTTGCACGGTCCGTCCACCCCACGACTCACACGACACAGTCCCGGCCGTCTCATATCACTGAACTTAACCAGTCTGTTTATGAGGTCCGTTCACCGTGTGTTATGCACGCTTAGCCCAAACATCCAAGTTCTCTCCACGAACTGGAAGTGGTGCTCTCGCTGCACTACCGCATCATAACCATTCCTCCAAGTTCTCTCCGCGAAATGTGGTAACACAATTTCTAATGGGTAAGGTATGGGATCTTCCACTTCACTCTCGGGTTCGGATTCCTGGGGCACTTGGTTTTCTTCCTGGGCAGCCTCCATTTCTATGGCCTCATAGTCAACCAACCAATCATTAAAATCAAAACCTGGTGGGGGTCCATCTTCCTCTTCATAAAGGTCCTCTTTATCCTCATCACTCTCATCATCCTCATACTCCGGGTGAGAGATATATCCTCCCTCATCTTCCGGTTCCTCCGGATCACTCTCATCGGAGTCACTAAGGGTTGTGGGCGGAAATGTGCCATGGTCACGGAGATAGGCTGTCATAAACGGATAGTGGGTCATGTAGTCAAAGTCCGGATCAAGGTCTGCTAGTGACAAGCTAAACCTCCTCTTGAACTCTCTGATCTCTACTAGTAATTCGGGGCTCAAAGGGGCCATCTACACAGAAGAAATATCTAATCAGTGCTGACACATAGACCCAATATAACACTAAGGAAAATAAATCTCATTGGGTTCTATTTTCTTGTTTTCTTTGGTCTTTTATTACTAGCCTAGTGTCTACCCATTTATCAATGGCCGGGGGTTGAACCTAAGGCTCTGATACCAAGCTGTAACGCCCCCAAAATTTGGGCACGTTAATTATTATTACAAACCATAATAAAGTTTAATCTTAAACTTTAATACAAATAATAATGTCTCCAATTACTATATAAATAACAACCGGGGTGGTTCTAGGTCTTCTTCTATCCCTGCGCCGGGTCATTCCCCACTCCGGCAGCACTGCCTACTCCATAGGACTGATCTTCACAGTATCAGTCCTATCCATCTAGATAATCTGACATAATACGTCAGAGTCGCACAAGCAACATCGTGGTATTATGTCAGGGTTACACAAGTGCAACACCATGAGCAAGGCCCAGTAGTTCACTATACTAATTTCTAAGTAGCAATTCTAGAACAATAAGTTCAAAAATAGTATATGAAACTTGTGTACAGTGAACCATGCAATGCATCATGCGTGTCTATGCGGATCAGAGTAATATGCGCAGAAAACAGTATTTCCTTTTCGGTATCTCAAAACAGTATCACGTGTCATTTTCTAAAAACAGTTCTCTTTCAGTTTTTCAAACTCAATCAGTTTCTCTCAAATATCGATTTTCTCATATCAGTGCCTCTTTCAGCATTCTTCTTCAAATTTCATATATCTCTCATCACTCGAAAGTTATTGGTCCGCTTACACCTCCTTTCAGCTGGCGGTACCAACCTTTCCGCTCGAGGCCCCGGCCGTCGTGCATCACCGAACTTAACAGCCTGTTTGCACGGTTCGTCTGCCCCGCGACTCACACGACACAGTCTCGGCCGTCTCATATCACTGAACTTAATCAGTCTGTTTATGAGGTCCGTTTACCGTGTGTTGTGCACGCTTAACCCAAACATCCAAGTTCTCTCCGCGAACTGGAAGTGGTGCTCTCGCTACACTACCGCATCATAACCATTCCTCCAAGTTCTCTCCGCGAACTTGAGGTGGCAACAAATTCATCTCATCACATTTCATTTCATTTCCCGAAAATTTCATTTCTCTTTTTTTTTTCTTTCAAAACTCATTTTCATTCTCATCTCTATTTCTCATCAACTGTTATTCCATATCTCAAGGCCCGTGTCGTAACGTATTGTGTACGTGCTCAATGCCACATGCTCAAAATCATGCCCATGCAATATTCCATAAACTTTCTTTCTAAAATTTATATTTTTTTCCAAATAAGCATTTCCCACATAAAATCACCCATTTTAATGCACCAACTTTCTCCAAAAAAAATAATATTTCCTCTAAAATTTTCTCACATAAAATCATGCAATTTAATGCACCAACTTTCTCCAAAAATAATATTTTCTAATTTCTCTATAAAATTTATTTCCCATCAAAAATCCAATTTCTTCCTTGTCTCTTTCAAAACTATTTTATTTCTTCTAAAAGAAATAAAATTAGCCAACTTGCTCAAAAATAATCATTTAAAACAAAAACTTCTTTTCTAGAAATTTCATACCAAAAATTTAACTCAACTAGTCATGAACTTTCTAAAACAAAAATATTTACCCTCTCCAAAATATACTCTTTATATTTTTAGAAAACTTGTTGTCTAGCAAACTTAAATAAAACATCATTTTCTATATCTACTAAAATCACAACTTTCTTTCTAGAAATTTTTCTAATCAACTCTTGAAATCTTCTTCTTTTCACCATAACCATAAAATATACTCACTAATTTAATTAGTAAAAATTTTCTATTAAAAACTCTCCCTCATATTTATTTAGTAAAAACTTCACATTTTCTTACAAAATTTTCATAAGGCAATAGTAATTTCTTTCTAGTAAGAAACAAGTCCCCCATTAAATAAAGTTAATCTATTTATTTAAAAAATAATAATCATCTAATTAGCAACCAATAATTTAATCAAATAAGATTAACTAATTCTTCCAAGAAATATCAACAAAATAATATTAGAACTTTGTTTAGAAACACCCATCTTCTAATATCTTCTAATCACTTTAATCTCATTAAACCAACTTCTAATTCCATGTAGAACTATTCTAATTAGAACCTAATTAACCCCTTGTTAACCTTTCAACATGAAATCCTCTTTCTTAAACACTAAGTAACATGCTTAGTAGCTTAATACATGCATAAATGAACCCAATCAAGCTTCAAAACTATGCTTAGAAAACTAATTAGAACATCATAATGAACTAGAAATAACAAATTAGAAAGTTAGTTTAGTAAACTACCTTGATTTCCGGGTGTAAACCGGAAGCCGATTAGCAATCCTTTGGTGTGGAGGCTCCTTAATCTACCTCACTTTCTTACTAATTAACTTAGTAGGAAGTTAATTAGGGCCTAAATAAGTTGACTTTGTGGTGGTAGAAGTAGGTGGTTTGTTGGGAATTATAGGGACATACAAATGTGGAAGTGTATATGTGGTCCCAAAAGAGCAAAAGGTGGCTATTTATAGCAAATGAGAGCTCCCTCTCTCCCTCTTGAAACTCACGGCACACACACACACACCCCTTGGCCGAACTATGCATGTGGGGGGAGTAAATGTGGTGCTTTGAATAGCACACGGGAAGTACACAAGTTGGTTCCAACTTGTACTCTAGATGTAGGCTAGGTCCTAGGCTCTTATACTTGCAAGTTAAGGAAATATGGGGAAGCAAATAGGAAACCAACGTGGGAAACATTGGTGGGGGAAAATATGCCTCTTGTTGTGTAGGTTTTTGCATGGTCACCTTTGTTATGGGGTGTTTTTAGGGGCTAATACACACAACTTTGCATGTGCATGCAAGATGTAGCTAGGGGTAGCATTAATGGGCTACTCATAGGGAGAATATTCTCCCTTAAAACATGGAACCATGTTTCATGGAAGCTTGGAGGCCAAGGTCTAGCCTATTGAGGTCTAAGGTGTGTAGCATGTGCTCTAATACATGTATTGTGTGAGTATGTATAGGTTACTCCTAAAATAGCAAGGCTTGTTCTAACTAGTTTTGGGTACAAAACCTTAGCTTGGGAAACTTCCCTCAATAATCCCGATTCTCCGGCGTCAGTCCAACAGACAAGTGATCGACAATAGGAAATTATTCCAATTAATAGAAAAATAAAATTAATTATCGATTTATTAAACAAAATTTTTATTTACGAAAATTCGGGTCGTTACATAATCATTACAAGAAAAAGCTTCATTCAATCTGACCACCGTCGAAATTCCAATATATATCATCAATTCATACATGTTATGGGGCAGGGCACTAGTGACACAATATTCCAATCAGGAATCCACCATTTTTTTTAAAACGAAAAAAGGATTTTATTACCTTGAGCCATCTTTAAAAATTAGGCCGTTCCTTTCGGGAAATAAGACACGTCCGAGCCCAAGAAGAGAGAGGATTTTGTTCAACTTGTAAATATTAGTTTTAGAGCCACATTATCGTGCCAGAGGTTGTAGAACTTTAGATACCAAAAGTGAACAGTCGGAGAGGATTTTTCGGCGCATTGTTTTGTTTGACTAAATTGTTTTGTTTGACTAAATGGTCTTGGTTGGGAAAGTGAAAGTCTCTCCTACCCAACCCATCCTCATTTTTGTAAGCTGAAATATAAGAGAGGTGAAGAAAAAGTTTGTGATCGCTAATTATCTGCAAAAAAAAAGAGTTGCAGACAAAGGGTACTTTAGCTTTATTACAAAGGCATTTAGGCAGCTTGAAGGTGGAGCATGGCATGGATTAAAAAAAAATTAAGAGTTTAATTATAAAGATGCATGCCCTAAACCTAAAATGTGATCCACTTGCACACCTCCCCTCATCCACATGTGGTAATAGAGTGACATCAGAAGTTTGTTTTGAAGTGTGCTGGCCAGTCACCCTTCAAATCAATCATCTATGTCATTCTTAAACCACAATGACAAAATAGATAAGCACTCACTCAATCCCGTTACTAGTGACGTAAATTATACCAACAGTCCCTTCATCACGTGATTAAATCTCCATTCCCAACACAAGTCAATAGTGGGACTCTAGTCTACGAAAACTTTACATGTAATGTCACGTGGGTGGATGTATGTCACTCAAACAAGCACACAATGCATGTGAAAACAACGACTTTTATGAGAAAACAATGCAATGGTTTTAAGCCCTGAGACTACGAGTCTCCCCACGGTCTCTAGGTTTTCAAACCTAAGGCTCTGATATCAAGTTGTCACGCCTTCATTTTTTATAATCAAAATACAAATTTAATCCACGTAGAATAAGTCAAAAGTCATACATTTCACCTTTGAAAAATCATAGTCAAATACACAATCTCAAAGTATACATTCAACGTGTCCCAAATCCACGAATACAAAGGCCCAAACTCATAAGTTAAAAGATCAAGGTTGTTACATAATTTGAATATTGTCAAAGATTGAGGGATTTTAAAGTTACATAATCATCTTCCAAAAAATACTAGGTATAGGGATGAGAAAATAACTTCATGATCATATTATCCTCATGGTATGCAATCACACTCCGAGCAGCCAACTCATGTGCCTTGCCATGTACCTGAAAATGATAGGTTGAACTACACTAGCCCAGTAGAGAAAAATTTAACAATTCTAAATGCAATTAAATGTATACGAGTGATAGACAAGAAGGCATAGGTCAAGGAACAAGAATTAAGAGAGAGATAAATAGTTTAAGGACTTGAAGGCATACGTAAGCTACTAAATTCTATCAACTATCGTCTCTCGTACCCGGCTCGTACCCGACACACACACGACACGCCACATGTGTCCCAAAGCATTTATCATATTCAATGTCACATTCCTTTTAAACATTTGATATCGTCTCTCGTACCCGATTCGTACCCGACACGCACACGACACGCACATGTGTCCCAAACATTTATCATATTCATCACATTCCCTTTAAACATTTGATTATTCTCCGGGCATGCCATATAGGCCCCGTGTCACTCCGGGCATATCATAAAGGCCCCGTGTCACTCTGGGCATACCCTTTCAGGCCTTGTGTCAATCATCTTACATTTATATCATCAATCATCAAAATACAATTTCAACATAGTCTCATATACAACTCAAATGTTACAATATCCATTTACTTGTGTTCTGGACTTCCCACTCAACCCGAATACACGCCAAGTGTTAATAAATGCACCGTGACCTCACCAAATAGTAAGAAATAAGTGACACCAATCAATCCCGATTATCATTAGGTGCCAAAGTGCTACCAAGGTGAAAAATGTCCAAATACAAGTGAAAAACATGTTTAGGGACCAAACAAGTGCATGAGGGTGGGCCGGAACAACACAACAAAAATCGTCCATGAAGCTGTCAAAACCGCCCAGGCGGCCACAAATCCCGCCTGGGCGGATTTTCCAAAGAGTGGGCCGAAAAGTGCCCAAAATTGGGATTTTTGGGAATTTTGCTCTATAACTCCAAATTGAATGATTCCAAAACCAAATATCAATGGAATTGGCTAGAGGGAGATAATTTAACACTCCATTTGAGCAAGGAAACATCAATTAACTAGAATCAAACATTTACTTAAGAATATGATGAGAAAATGGGGTCCCAAGTGGGTTTCTTCCAATTCCTAGTAAACTTATGAATTCATTGCAAGATTAAGACAATGTAGCATCCAAATGAAGGGGGAAAACACATATGAACATGGGGATAGCACATTATAGCTCAAATTATGTTTAGAACATGGTTTACTCAAAGAAATTCACAAGACACAAGATGGTTGATCAATCAAGAGCCTATACACACACACACACACACACACACACACATAACATTTACACTTAGAATAGTTAGAAATCCCCCTACCTCTTGTGATTTAGCTTGAAAAACCTCCAAGAAGCAAAACCCAAACTCTAGCTTGAAGATCCGAGGAAAGTTCTTCAAACACCGGAGTGAAATAAGCACATGAACGCGTAGAGCATGAGATTTTATGAAGGTTTTGTGAAGGGAGTAAGCTTGGAGCTTGAGATTTGGCTAGGTTGGTGAAGAGAGAAGTTGGAGAAGCCATGGAGGAGAGAGAGAGGGACGGTTGGGGTTTTTGGGGAGAAGATGAACTTCTCTCTCTCTTCTCCCACCACACACACATATAATATCTCATAATTACGAATCTGGGGGAGGTGTTGTGCGATAGGTGATGTTCGGGCAAAATGACGTAGTTTTGCTCATTTTCTTGGTACACTTCCAAGGCCTTGTTTGGAGAGTTAATTTTGGGTTCAATTTTGGGATTCAATTTCAGGGGATTTAGGCTCTTTGGAGTAGGGTATAGTGGTTTTAGGCACTTGGATTTAGGCACTTCGGGTTTAGGCACTTTGAGTTTAGGGTTTAGGCACTTTGTAGTGATTTTTTTCTTCCCCCAAACAAGGCCCTTGGAAGCTTCAAATGTGTGCCCAAAACTACGTCGTTTTGCTGCACAACACGTCGCACATCACCTATCGCACAACACCCACCCCGGATCCTATAATTTCACCCCAAATCCAAATGTGGCTTGTGTAATGCAATTAGGTCCAATCCTACTCACAACACTTAATAATCCATCACTTTAGCATTTTAATTAGTTTCTCACATTTTCCCAACTTTATTTTCGAAAAATAATATGGAAATGCGGGTCCTTACATTCTACCTGTGGACGGCCCACCGAGATTGCTCGAAAAAGATTGTGATTTGTTAGAGTCGCCACCCGGATTTGAGGTCCGAACCCGAGAAACCGATAAAAATATGACTCATTGCCCATAGAAAAAGATTTTACTGATCATGGCAAAACCAAAGATTTCTCGGATTCGGGGGTTTGGTTACGAGAGGGGAAGGGTTTTAAGGCACCCCTCTCGCCCGGTCCGTGAACCGGTCTCTACTCAACATTTTGTGGGATTTTGGAAATATTTAAAATTTGATTTATTCACATAAATAGGAATCGGGGACGGGAATCACATAATAACAAAACATGCAAGAAATGCGATTTTACTGTGGATGCTTGTGCGCGCGATCTATATGGATGTTGATCATGAAACTACAAATGTTCACAGAAATAAATTACAACAGAAATCGTACACTAACCCAAGAAATTATAAACGTGAAACTTATCAAACTGTTTGTAAACTGGATTCCAGAATGGGGATTGAGCGCTCAAGGGTGGTGACTTGAGCGCTCAACCCTCATTCCACCCGAACATTTCCCTTGTTGGTTTTTAATATTTGATGCTGCTTTAAGGCTTAAATACACCACAGAAACACTACACAAGCATCACCTTTCTTTAGAAATCACCAGAAAATACTTAAAGCAAACTTGCTTTAGAATCAGTTTGAGCGCTCAAGGCTCATGGGTTGAGCGCTCAAACCAATTATGCAAGAGAGAGGGATCCAGATCACAAACACTATACTGACAACTTATATACACTAACAAAGAATTAAATCATAAGCCATCATCAGAATTGCTGGAAAACTGCAAATAGGCCAAGAACAGCTTGAGCGCTCAAAGATCTGACCTTGAGCGCTCAAGCCATAACATGGCTTTCCACTGTTTAACCTTTAAACTGATTTTACTACTTCCTCAGGACCACCAGAGGCATAAAATAAAGTTTCAAAAGGACAGACAGCCACTGTTTTGCAATCAAACATGAGAAATTTGAAGTTTTTGATGTTTAATCACTATGAAATGGTTAATTTACATTCATGCATGTAATTTTGGTGTGGAAATAAACTGTTTTGAAAGCTACATGAACACAATTAACTTTCAGACAATGATCAAAACCAAAAGAAAGCTCAGAAGTTAGCAAAACAGAGGCCTGTTCAGAACTGGGCTTGAGCGCTCAAGGCCAGAGGCTTGAGCGCTCAAACCTGTTGTAACTGCAGATTTGAAAAATGTTTTTTAAGCAACTTTCAGGCCTTTGTGAGTTCAATGCAAGTATAGAGAACTTGCTTAAACTCACTAGCCTTCCTCAGAAGGATCAAAACAGTGAGTTCATCACATGTTTTTACTACCTTTTGGAAAATGTTTGAGACTTGAGCTTGATTCTGGACTTTGAGAGGTTGATTATGGATGTTCTTGGCTTGTATTCTGGACGAATTGGACAATGTAGGTGGTTGATCGATGATCAAGGGTCGAATTTCTGGGTTTTATGGATGGTATTGTAGGTGGTTTTAATGGTAAAAGGATGGTTTTGAAGAGAGAGAGAGAGAGAGAGGAGTGGTTTTTCTGGTGGAAACTGAAGATGATGAGTAGTCGAATTCTCCTCCTAAACCAGGGGGCAATGGGTGGTTTTATAGAGTGAGTGGGAGGGAAGAAAGGAGAGAGAGAGAAGTGGGTTTATGTATTTGGGAGCATTTTAGGCGTATTTTAGGACTTAGTGGGGTGTATTATACGTATAGGGATCGTATAAGATCAACCACAGACGCTCCCATGCAGGAAATCTCATGATGAGATACTCTGCAAGTTGCTGACTGGACGGGGGTTGAGCGCTCAAAGCTGTGGACTTGAGCGCTCAAGGTGCTCCTCAGGGGTTTGAGCGCTCAAAGCCATGAGCTTGAGCGCTCAAGGCTATGGATGGCAGATTGATGGTTTGGCTTGGTTCAACAATGCTTGGGTTGGTTTGGCACATTTTGATTGCTTGGGTAGTGTTTGGTTAGTTTTGGTCAAACTCAAATCATTTTCACCAATTCCAGGTAATCGTGATTGATCCGTTTCATCATCGGAGATACACGAGCGTATCTCGGGTTCAAAATTGGGGTGTCTACAGTTGCCCCTCTTGGATGAGACTCGATACCATTGATTTGGTATGAGTAACGTCCAAGATATAGACAACCCAACTCTTTATCCGTAATACATCTCAAACTGCCAAAAGGAAACATTAAAAATCAGTCGGTCGTGCCATTCAGGCTGCCTACGTACCCCATTGTAGGGATCAGACCGGCGTAGTTCCTGGGGGCATATGCAAACAAATGCAATGGGTTCTCCTGTCCCTCAGGACGATTGATCAAAAAGTTTGGTCCCTCAGGACAAATGATACAACGCGAATCAACGAGCCTTCCCGGGTTGTGAAACGCCTTAGCGAATGAAGCAAATAATTGTGATTGTGATTGTGATTGTGATTGTGATTGTGATTGTGATTATGATTGTGATTGTGATTATGATTATGATTGCGATTGTGTAGCTACCCTCTGAACAACGGGGAGGCTAATTTTAATGGGGCTGTCCCTTGAGCAACAAGATAGCCAATGATAAAATGATTGTCCACTGAGCAACGAGACAATCGATACGCTGTTGAACCGAACACATAAATGTGGTGGTTTTAGCGGCATGACAGTTAGGTGACCAACAAAAACTCAGATGATTAATGAGATTGACTTGGAACATGATTGCTAAACATGATTGTAGACAAGCACATGGCCTTTCAAAAATGATGATGTAAACGAGCACGTGGCCCTCAGACCGTAGTCAAAACACTTTGCGCATACGCTAACGCGAAAACATGATTGGTGAACTATGATTTAAACGAGCACGTGGCCCTCAGAAAATGATTTAAATGAGCGTAAAGCCCTCAGACCGCAGTCAAAACACTTCGCGCATACGCTAACGCGAAAACATGATACACAAAACATCTTGATTGATTAACATGGTCTAGCGCGACCAATTACCGAGGTTTAGATCCTTGGATCATTACGCGTTCAGTTGATTGGGACCAACAAGTCCAAAGTATACCTACAAATCATAAGGGATGCCCAAAATGCCCCTGCAAAGCTTGCAAAAGAAGCCAAGAATCCTGCCAGGATTGGGTTTGAGCGCTCAGGGTCCTCCCCCTTGAGCGCTCAACCCTACCTTGAGCGCTCAAACCTGAATCCTTGAGCGCTCAACCTCAAACGTTGACCCTCCAGCGCTAAAAAAGGCCAGCTTGAGCGCTTAGACCCCTGATCGGGGACGACGGTTCAGAACCTTCAACGTCCGTTTTAATTTCCGATTAACGTCATTTCACTCCCATAACGTTCCAAAATTTCCAGAGAGCAAATCCGTTCACTCCTCTAGCGATTCCGATCAAAACCCTCTCGTTCCTCACTCGAATTTCTTGCGAAATCAAAAACCCCCAATTCCTAGGGTTTATCCGCACGGTTTCAGTCGATTTCGGTCCAATTCTAATTCGATTAGGGCTCGATTCACAGTGTAGATCGGTTTACATGGAGAATCCCGACGAATCTCATGCTCCGGTGGACTCGCCGACGTCGAGGGAGGGCGATGGTGGTGCTGAGGTTTTGCCACCACCGAGCTTGAGCGCTCAAGGCCCTGGACCGGCGGTTGAGGGGCCATCAGAGGCCGCGCCGCCATCTACGGCCATGGAGACGGTTGGAAATGAAGAAGGAGAGAGGGAGAGAGAGGGCGGCAGTGGGGGGAGTGGTCTAAGTGGTGGTGACGGTGAGGGTGGTAATGGCGGTGATGGTGGTGGTGATGGTGGTGGTGATGGTGGTGGTGATGATGGTGGTGATGATGGTGGTGGCGGTGGTGAGGGTAGTGGTGACGGTGGTGATGACGGTGGTGATGGTGGTGGTGATGATGGTGGTGGCGGTGGTGAGGGTAGTGGTGACGGTGGTGATGATGGTGGTGATGGTGCCCCGGCACCGGAGAGGGTAGAGGTGAGGGGAGAGGGGATGGAGATGGTGGAGGTCCATGACGTGGACAACGATGGTAGTGAGGATACAGTTGAGGAGAGGGGGACGAGCGGTGGTGATGGCGGAGATAGGGGCGGAGGGTACAAGCGGGGTCACCAGGACTAGGGTTGACCGCTGGAGGATAGAGCCGAGACCTCGCCAGCAGCCTAGCGGAGTAGATAGGGGGAAGGCGGTGGTGATTGGTGGGGAGTCACTGACTCGGGGTCAGAGTAGTAGACCGGCGGATCAGGGGCCGGTTGGGATTTCTCGGGAGGACTATCTTGAGCACGCGCCGCCGGAGGTGGTGATGGCGGCCGCAGCAGATGCCCCGGGGATCCTAGATGCAGCGAGGGAGGCTGTAGTTGAGAGCAGAGAGAGAGAGGTGGCGATGCTACGGGAGGCCGCCGCTGAGGACGAGGCGGCGAGAGCTTTTTGCGAGGAGTTTGAGACAGAGGAGGCGGCAGAGGAGGCGAGGACACAGGCTGAGGAGGAGGAGAGAGCAGCTGGACGGAGAGTGACGGTGGTCCAGGCTGCTAGACTGTGGCTGAGGAGAGGGAGGCCAGCTTTCGATGCGGCGACTTACGCTCCACCGGTGCACCTCTTCGTGCCTTCCGCTTCAGACGCTTACACTCCCCAACGGGAGTTGTACTTTGGAGAGGAGGTGCTACTGGACCCCGAGGTCCACCTTTCGACGGACTGCTTGACGGTATGCTTTCTTTTACTTCCTCGCTTTGTTGTTTTCACGCACTTTAGCAATTAATAATCCTGATTTGCATTGAATGATTGAATTACTGCTTGTTGATGACTGGATTTGGATAAGAGATTGGATTGACATTTGATTGCTTGACTGTCTGTTTGATTGTGTGCAGAGTGACTTGCGCTTGAAGGCTCATGGAGGCATGGGCTCAAGTTGGGAGATATACCAGCAGCTGCATGCCTCTGTGAGGGCTTTGGTGGACCTGGCCGGGTTTGGGAGGTTCATCCCGACTCTCACGGGCACACAGCACGACCATGCTGTGGTGACAGCACTGGCCGAGAGGTGGAGGGACTCTACGAGTTCTTTTCACCTTACCTTCGGAGAGGCGACGATGACGCCGCTGGACTTCTCAGCGATCACGGGGCTGCAGGTAGGAGGAGACCCGATCCCGTTTGACTCGGGGATTGGCAGAGATGATGCAGCGCTGAGGTGGTTCTTGGGTTTCGTGCCCAACAAGGAGGGGGAGACGGCCACATATGGCCAATTCAAGACGAAGGGATTGGGCGAGCCGACCGATGAGGAGGATGCAGCACGGAAGGCGAGGTGCTACTTGTTATACTTGTTTGGGGCATCACTGTACCCAAATAGGCGTAACAGGGTGCACCTCTCCTATCTCGGAGGTTTGAGAGATTTCGCCAGAGCGGCGAAATATGACTGGGGTGGGGCAGCGCTGGGAAGCTGCTACGCGTTCATGAATGCTGTCTCAAGGCGGAAAGGGACAGGCATTTCAGGACTATGGAGCGTATGGGAGGTAAAACTCAAAACTCTTAGTTTCAATTTTGATTGCATGCATTTCAATACTCGCACTTGATTTCCAAAGTTCACACTGACTGACTGATTCGTTGTTTTCATTGCAGCTCTGGGCTTACGAGGTGTTGGGGTTACACCCCCCTGAGACACGGCACCAGGATCCGAACGTCATCCCCCGGGCGTTGTGCTGGGGTGAAGGCTTCCGCTACGGCGGCACAGCACGGGGGAACATCCATGTTCTCCGTGCTTCACTTGACAGACTCGCTGCTTCTCTGGTAAACATCGAACTCTCTCTCATGTATTCAATTTGCTTTTGTTCTATTTCACATTTGATTACTGATGCTCTTAACAACTCTTGCAGGTTCGCTGGGAAGTATGGGATGCCGTTGACGAGCCTTACCTGGCTCGGAGCAGGGAGCTCACGAGAGGGAGGGTCCTACTTGAGTGCCAGTACGGCTGGTTCTGGTACCTTGGTGACAGGGTGCTGCGCCAGTCGATACGGGCCGATAAACCACAGGTGCCAGGACGCCTTCCTCCCCGGGTGCTGATGACGTCCCGGTATACGCTAGCGGAGATAGAGCGCTACACGACGCCCGACCTGGACTTGCGCCAGTATCTGCGCCCTGCTTTGAGCTATATCGACTACCGGAGCAGGTATCTGGCCGGTCCCCTGAGAGCGGCAGAGTGGATGGAGAGGATGGAGAGGGAGAAGGCCGCGAAGGCGCGTGCCTCAGCTGGCGGGGTGGCAGGAGGTGAGGGTACTGGTACCTCATCTCAGGAGATAGCGGGGGCTAGGTGGTGGGTGCGCGTCACCTCTGCCGGGGGTGAGATAGGGGACATAGACATCCCAAGGCCTCCAGCAGACTTCCCGCGGCTTGCAGCACCGGTAAGAAACACTTCATTCTTTCAATTTGTGAACTTCAATTATGAATGCCCAAATGTACTTGATGACTCAAATTTTGATGTGCTTGCAGGTTTCACATGAGGCGGTACAGACTTTGTATGAGCAGAACCGAGGACTGCGCGTCCTGATTCGCCGCCTCATAGCCGGAGAGGAGGTCACTATCCGCCGGGAGGGCGAGCCAGTACCTCCTGCTGCTCCTGGTCCGTCCCGACTGAGAGTCGCACCGGTATGCAATTTACCTTCCTTGTGCTTTCAATTCCTTGACTATACCATGTACTGATTCTTTCCTTGTTTGCTTGATGATGCAGCCGCCCGTGATCAGAAAGAGGACACATGACGGAGCTGGTGGTCCTGGAGACACGACTGTGCGGCTTGGGCGTTCAAAGCCCGCGGAGGTGAGGCCACGGAGATCGACCCGTCAGAGGGTGGAGGTAGCACCTGGGGGGATAGTTGAGACCACGAGCTCGAGCGATGACAGCGTTGATGACGCTAACTATCCCTCTTCCCGGCAGGAGCGACTGGAGCAGCGACAGGGAGACGAGACTGAGAGCTCGGACGAGACGATGGATGAGGCAGAGTAGTACACAGTAGATATAGAGTAGCTTAGAGTCTTGTTTTTGCTTTTATATCTTTTCTTTTTGATTGGGCCTGCGTGCCCCAGTAGATAGATGGATTGGGCCTGCGTGCCCCAGTTGTGGATTTCTTTATAGGGCGTTGTGTGCCCTGTACAGACTCGATGTTTTGCCTTGCATGGATTTAATTCAGTTTATGCACATGATTTGCACTTTCATTGTTCGTTGTATTACTTGCTGTTTTGATGTACAAACGAACAACCTGTTGTAGAATGTACGCGATTTATCCACCAAACTCTTGAATTCAAACATCTGAGTACAAAGTTTTAAAATTCAACCTTTAAGAAAAGCTAACATGTTCGGGAATTTGGACAAAACATGATTATTTGAATTTATGTACAACCGGAAGATGTATTTACATGCCGCACAACTTGACACACTTCTCACATATAAGCAATCAATAACAACTTATACAAAGTGACCTTAGAACGGAATTTGATGTTCATAAGGCAAATTTGAAAGTAAAATGCTTCATGAGCCTCTTCGTATGTAATGAATTGCCATGTTACCACTTTGACCAAGTCAACAATGACATAAATGCCCCTGGGACCGTGACCATTCATCAAGAAAACTTCTAAAACCATTTTCGACATGGTGATAGCTGCTATTTCATTGCTTGAATGAGCCGTCGGAACCTCTTAACCTTGAATCTTTGAAGAATTGCCCCGGGAATTGTTCCGACAAGTCATATATACCTTCCGACACGTGTTTTGATGATGGGATATGGCTAGCAAGGCTTGGAAATGGATTTGAACATTTGAGTGGCCATTTTAAGCTTGTATCTCGTATCCGTATACGTATCGGCTTGATAACTCGGGGTACGAGACATTCCGTGAAGTCATGAATGCTCATTGAAACTTGGTTTGGGTGTTAAATGAGGTTTAAGAAGCTTGGAAGAGGTTTCGGGCATCAAACGGGCAAGAATACAGCTGCTGCTGTCTGCTGCATTTTCTGCAGGCCTTGAGCGCTCAATGGGGCTTGAGCGCTCAAGCTCACCTCCTTGAGTGCTCAAGGTGGTCTGGGGGAAGTTGAGCGCTCAACTCTCTGACCTTGAGCGCTTAATGCCTGTGCTAGGCTGATTTGTGGTATTGCTTCCCAATGCATTTTTGGACTCTTTTGCATGGTTTCCTCTGCCCCAAATGTCTTGTTGCTCTGCTATAACACCTTTCAAGCTTTGAACATCACCTTCCCAAGGTCTTTTCACATTTTCCCCACAAATGCCATGCATTTCCAATGCATTTTCAAATTTTCAAACACAAATACTTTGAAAACATGCAATTGACCATCTTGAAAATGTAATCTTTGATTTCCAATGTTGCATGGCAAATTTGTAAGGTTCCTCACAAGTCCCCTATAAATACTATTCATGATCAAGCTTTTCCCACACACCATTTCCTCATCCATTCTCATTTCTTACTCCACATATTTCTTCATCGATATTCTATTGTTTTTCCATGGCCACTCTTGACCCTTCCGTTATCAACACTTGGATTGCTAGCCTTGAAAACATCGATTGGTTCAACTTTCGGGGTCTTGGCCTTAATGCCCTTCGCCACCTCCACACCTTTCCTATTCGCCAGGACATCTTACGTGCCGCCGTCCGCTGTTGGGATTCAGAGCTCCATGTGTTCCGCTTCGGCATGGAAGAACTTTGCCCGACCGTCGAAGAATTTCAGGCATATCTTGGCGGTAATGCTTTTGCCGATCCCGTCATACCGCCCATCCGCCAAAATTACGCCGACATTCTCAGCAGGAAGCTTGGTCTTGGGAATGGTGCTGCGCGCTTTTTGATTCGCAACGAGACTCTCAACATCCTCCGTCTTTTTGCGGATTACAGCCCAACAGGCGATCTTTTAGATTTTACCATTCAGAACCGGCGTATGTTTGCACTTTGCATGTGCCTCTTGGCATTATACTTGTTGGTCCCCGGTGATGGCTATCCCAGTTCTGCCATTGTCGGTGTTGCTGCTCAGATCGAACAGCGGCGGGATGTGGTTCCTTTGGTTTTGGCTGAAACAATCATGGGCTTGGATGCGGTTAAGACTGGGAGAACAGATACATTTGCTGGGAGTCCGCTTTTGCTTCAGGTTTGGTTTATTTGGTTTGGATGCTTTGGGTTTTTGGGAATTTTGGGGGATTTTTGGTTGTTTGGCTTTGGTTTTGACTTTGACTTGGATGTTTTTGGTTTTGTAGATATGGTTGTGTGACAAGGTTGGGCTTTTGAGGGAGCCGGCAAGTGATTGGGTTTACGAGCCTCGGACTTGGGTGAGTAGGCCATTTGCTCATGACGAACCTGATGAAGATGAATGGGTCGACTTCTTCAGGTCATTGGAAGAGGATCACATCACTTGGAGGTGCCATTGGTTGCCTTTGCCAGATATGACGGCCAATCACATGGGAGACACCTGGGTGATTTTAGCGGGACTGCAAGGTTATGCATATTATTTTTCACAGCGTATTCTCCGTCAATACTGCATTCGCCAAGAAGTGGAGTATACAATTCCTGCTACTTTCTGCCTTCCCGTATTCAAACATTCCGTTCTTGAGAGCTATCGTTCTTCTTGGAGGCACAGGGTTGTTTGGGCTCCTGATCCCTACCCAACTATTCATTTGAATGGACACTACAGAGATTGGATAAGGATGCAGATGAGGACCATACGCTGAAGAAATTAGCGCAACTTCCTTTCTGACTCACTAGGCTGTTTCCCAAAATAAATGGTGTTTTTTTTTTTTTTTTTTTTTTTAGGTTTTCATGCTCAGCTTATGTAATCGAAGAAGTGATTTGAATAAAATTGAACAATGAAGGGTTTCCCCCTCTTGGTTCATCTTATGCTATCTCCTTCGGATATCGCGAAACTGCGGGCCAACTCATCAGATTTAGACCGAACCCCAAGATAGGGTTGCCTACGTATCCCTTTTTAAGGAATCAGGTCATGGCGTAGTTCAGGGAAAGGTTCACTCGGGTATTAACACTCTCCTTTTTGTGCTCTAAGTTTTGCCTGGTACCGCCTTTTCAGGTTTTCGGTCCAGCAAGCTTCTTTTGAATTTTCGCCTTAGATTTTGCCTAGACTGCCCAGTGTGGGTTTTCAGACTAGCAGGCTTGCTCTAATTTTTGCTTGGGTCGGTTCGCCCTTGCGATTTTCCGCCCAACGAGCATCTCTCAGGGGTAATATCGTTTGAGTTGGTCCAAGTTGACAAGATTGCTGAACTCATTACCATCCAAATCAAGGATCACTGCTGCTCCACCGTCGAGAATAGTCTTGATGATGTATGGTCCTGCCCATTTTGGCCTGAACTTTCCCCGCGGATCGAATATCGGTGCCCGAATTTCCTTCACCACCATATCCCCTTCAATCAGATCCCTGGACTTCACCTTTTTGTTGAATGCGCGAGCAATTCTTCTCTGATATCCCTGAATGTGATACAATGCCCGCAACCTCCTTTCATCAAACAACATTAGCTCTGCGAACCTGTCGCTCAACCAATCGGCTTCGTTAATCTCACTTTCTATCATCACCCTCAGGGATGGTACTTCGAGCTCAATAGGAAGTACTGCTTCCATTCCATAAACCAGTGAATAGGGCGTTGCCCCTGTTGGAGTTCGGATCGAAGTGCGGTACCCCCATAATGCTAATGGTAGCTTCTCATGCCAATCCCTGGATGACTCGATGGTTTTCTCCAAGATGTTCTTGATTGACTTGTTTGCTGCTTCTACTGCCCCATTGGTTTGTGGTCTGTATACTGTTGACTTGTGAACCTGAACATTGAATTCCTCAAGCACCTCTGCTGCTCTTCCTTTGAAATGCACACCATTGTCTGATACGAAGGCATTAGGAACCCCATATCGGTAGATGATGTTTTGCTTAATGAAATGAGCCACTTGTACTGCGGTCAATGTAGCGTAAGAGGCCGACTCTACCCACTTCGTGAAATAATCAACTGCCACCAATATAAACTTGTGTCCGTTCGATGCTGGTGGCGTGATTTTCCCAATCACATCTATTCCCCATACTGAGAAAGGCCAAGGCGTGGCCATTGTATGAAGTTCCGATGGCGGCACATGCATGAGGTTAGCGTGGACCTGACACTTATGGCATTTCCGCACATACTGCACGCAGTCTGTTTCCAAGGTTGACCAAAAATACCCCTGCCTCAGAATCTTCTTTGCCATCATTAATCCACTCATGTGAGGACCACAGATTCCTTCGTGAATTTCCTCCATCACCCTTTTCGTGTCATCACCATAGATGCACAACTTATGCATGCCACAATACGACCTTTTGTACAACCTTCCACCGCAGAGGATGTATTGCGAGGCTAACCTTTGTAATGCTATTCGATCTTTCTTGTTTGCTCCTTCTGGATATTCTCCTTTCTCAACCAAATTCCAGATATCATGGTACCAAGGCAAACCATCGTCAATTTCGCCAACATTCATCACATACTCGTATGCTGGCCTATTCCTTTGCTCAATCATGATTGGTCTCATTCTCACTCCCACGGGCAATTCTACCATGGATGCCAAGGTAGCAAGAGCGTCGGCAAACTGGTTCTTCATTCTCGGGATATGTGTAAAAGTAACTTGCTCGAATCGATGGATCAGGTCATCGAGGTCTTTGTGGTATGGTTTCAACTTTTCCTCTCGCACTTTCCAATCACCATTGGCTTGAGAAACTACCAGATTCGAATCTCCGACCACTTCCAACTTCTTAACCCCAATTTCAAAAGCAGCCTCCATTCCAACAATGCACGCTTCATATTCTGCTTGATTATTGGTAACTTCGAAATTTAATTTGAAAGATAGGGGAATGTGCGGCCCTTCTGGTGAGACCAATAGTATGCCGATCCCGAATCCTCTCTGATTTGCAGCTCCATCGAAGTACAATTTCCAAACATCCTCTGTTACTGTCATAACGTGTTCATCGGGAAATTGGAATTCTGTATCTTCTGGCCCTTCGATTGGATGATCTGCCAAGAATTTTGCCACAGCCCTGCCTTTCACCGATTTTCGCGTTACATACTTGAGTTCAAATTCGGCCAATAGGAGCAACCACCGTGCCAACTTCCCAGAGTGCTGGTTTCTCGAACAGATATTTGAGAGGGTCCATCCGAGAGATCAACACTACCGAATAAGCTAACATGTAATGCCTAAGCTTTTTAGAGGCCCATACAAGAGCCCAACAAGTCTTCTCCAAAGAAGTGTATCTTTCTTCGGCTCCGACCATTTTCTTACTTAGATAATACACTGCCTTCTCGATACCTGCTTCACCTTCTTGTGCCAACATGCAACCCATTGCAGACTGTGTTACTGATAAATACAGAATCAGCGGCTTTCCAGGTGTCGGCGGCATCAATACTGGGGGACTTTGAAGATACTGCCGAATTGATTCGAAGGCTTTTTGGCACTTGTCATCCCATTTGAACAGCACTCCTTTCTTGAGCAAATGAAACATCGGCTCGCAAGTTGAAGTCAACTTGGCGATGAATCTGCTGATGAACTGAATTTTTCCAAGAAAACCCCGAACCTCTTTTTCCGTCTTTGGTGGCTCCATTTCCAATATCGCCTTGATTTTCGTTGGATCAACTTCAATCCCTCGGGTAGTGATCATAAATCCCAACATTTTCCCTGCGGTGACTCCAAATGTGCACTTCTGTGGATTGAGACGCATCCGATACTTCCGTATCCTTTCAAAGAACTTGCGTAACGCCGGGAGATGTCTTTCCCTTTCCTTGGCTTTTACAATCATGTCATCCACATATACCTCAACTTCTCTATGCATCATATCATGCAACAAAGTTGTTGCAGCCCGTTGGTAAGTCGACCCCGCGTTCTTTAATCCAAACGGCATGACCCGATAACAGAACGTCCCCCATTCAGTGGTGAAGGTCGTTTTCTCTCGATCTTCTGGTGCCATCAAAATCTGATTGTATCCCGAAAAACCATCCATAAATGATAGCAGCGCGTGCCCTGCCGTGTTGTCTACTAATACATCAATGTGTGGTAAGGGAAAATCATCTTTCGGACTGGCCTTGTTTAAATCCCTGAAATCTACACATACCCTGACTTTTCCATCTTTCTTGGGTACCGGCACAATATTTGCAACCCACTGTGGATATTCAGTTGCCATCAAAAAGCCGGCATTGAATTGCTTGGTGACTTCTTCTTTGACTTTTTCTACCCAATCTGGCCTGATTTTTCTCAATTTCTGTTTTACCGGTTTTGCATCAGGATACAGGGGAATTCGATGTTGCACAATTTCAGGATCGATTCCGGGCATATTTGCGTGGGACCAAGCAAAGACATCTTCAAATTCTTTGAGTAAATCGACGAGTAATTCTTGTTCCTCAGTAGATAGCCCGGAACCGATTTGAACCATGCGAGGATTCTCCTCATCCCTCAATTTAATTGAAATAACTTCTTCTTTTATTGGCTGAGCATGCCTTTCATTTTCCCTTTCGATTAGAGACTTGAGTTCTTTGGGTATTTCTCCCTCGAACTCAGTCTCATCATTGTCAGGGTCAACACAATTTATTTCGGGAACAGCAAAGTAAGCGAAATCACCGTTTATTTCATTAGCAAAGCCCTCTGGGGCACAGTACATGGCATCAGACTCAAACTCGAAATAGAAATGACGACGTGGAGGGCCAAGAGGCACAAACTCCGACTCACAGCCAAATTCAAACCCTGACTCAGACTCGAACTCTAACTTAGTGAATGCATTGGTAAATTTTACAACAGGAGTGAAAGTGCAATTCTTGTATTCACCGACTGCATCCACTATCAGCATACTGGGATCATCGAGGACCTCCTGTCCGAGCATCATCACAGCTGGCTCTTCTTCATCCTTACCTGTCAGACTGACTTCATCGAACATTGACATCAAGACCCCACCATCCAAAGCCTCCATCCAATCTGCTTTTAGGTCTTTCACCAATTTCTCGACCTTTTCATGTTCATCTTCGCTGTCCCAAGCATCGTTAGCAAAGATTTCGAACCCAGGGTGTACCTTTCCACTTATTTCATTTACAAACGGCTCAGGCTGGCCGCGATAAGGTGCATTCGACCCTTCTCCAACAAAGCGAATCCGACGGTTTGCACTGCTACTTGCTCCATTGGTCTTCCCCTTTTGCATCTCTTTCAGTGTAGGTTCGTATCCCAACCCGAAACGGCCTCGCTGAGAAGGGAATTCTGGAAACTGAGCCACCCCCTGGTGAGTTCGTCCCAAGCCCGTGCCTGGCAGATAAGACATTCTTCTCATCATCTCGAGAGCTGTGGTGCTGATTGAAAAATCGTCATCAATACGAAGCGTAAACACACCACCGGACGTATCGAAAGCAAAGCCCCCAAGCTGAACATCATTCTCATCGTGCATAATTTCTAACAAAGGAGCATTGTCTTCAGCATGAGGGCGAATGCCTGTATCTCCGTAGAGGGCAACTGTCCCATTTTCCAAACCAAGCAAAACCTTTTGATGCAAGGTGGATGGAACTGCCATGATATCAGATCGATGCATCCAGGGACGTCCCAACAACAAATTGAACGAAGCTGGGATCTCAAGCACATGAAACTCAACTGTTGACTTAAACCCCTCTGCAGCAATCTCCATTTCAACAGTCCCAAGCACATTGCGACGGGTGTTATCATAAGCCCGAACAGTGAGACTAGATGGTGTGAAATCCTTTGGTTTAAGTCCCAAACATAAAGCCGTTCGAAGAGGGCATACATTGAGTGCTGACCCATTGTCTATCAACACAACCGGGATCCATTTCCCCATGCACTTCATGGTGACATGCAAAGGCTTATTGTGGTCAGTTCCCTCAAGCGGCAGGTCAGCTTCGGTAAAGGTTACAACATGTTTAGTTGGTTTAGTGGCAATGGTAGGCTTGGTGACAATAGCGGCCATCATGGCCTCAGGGGTGATATCAGGCGCAATTTCCATGCAAGATAATGTTTGAGCGAGTTTCTGACGATGCTCACTGGAGCTCATAAGCAATCCCCAAATGGTAAGAGCGGCTGGGGTTTTCTCAAGTTGTTTCTGGATGGGATTTTCTTCGTTGGTTGGGGGAGGCTTCGGACGGGGAACACGACTGTTGGCCGTAGAGGTAGCTTGGGATTGGTTGGTTGTTGGGTTAAAGAGATTTTGGAAATCAACTGGGTTAGCGATTGGGTCACTAAGGTTGTTTGGTGTGGCTAGGTTATTTTGTGGAGTCGGGTTATGCTGTGGAGCTGGGTTGTTTTGTGGAGCTAGGTTGAATGGTAGCTGGTTTGCAGAATTTGGTGGTGGGTTAGAAGTGTTTCCGGTGAACCTCTGAGGTGGTTGATAAAACCGACCACTCCGAAGAAGATGAAGAACCGAGTCGATGTCATCCCCCCATAAATCAGTGTAGTCCGTGTAGAAATCGACAAGATCCCCTTCCGCCTTTCTCTTTCCCTTTGCAATACTGGCTCCTTCCAAACCCTTGGTAATTCCTTCCACAGTTGCTTCACTCCAAACATCTCCATTTTCCATGGCAGCCTCGTTAACAGCCCAAACCTCATTGTTTCCGACCCATAGCGGTGCTATGCCTTCATTCTGATTGGCCCACATATTTGCTACAACATTTTCTTCCATTTGCTGTCCCCAAACATCGGGTAGACCTCCATTTAAAACCATGATGTTGCAGTCCTCCGGGACTTGCACTCGGGGTACCGGAAGGTTTTCATCAACTATGTAGTCATAAGGTGTGAACTCTATCCCTTCCGTCATTCGATTTATTGCGTACTCACTCATCATGGAAAAATCAGGGCGACCTTCCCATAGTGGTGGCATTGGAAAATATGCTTCTTCGAAGAACATGGGAAGTGTGGATCCATCTAGAGGGTCGTTAGGGTCCATGAGCTGCCATTCATTAGGTGTGGGGTCCCATTCATCTTCTTGTGCACCATCGGGTGCCTCATTCTCTTCTTGCCAGTTTTGTCCTTGTCCTTCTTCCACAAGTTGTTGATCTTGTAGCATAGGCAATGGTTCAAATAGGTTGGGAAGCGCAAATCCATCCAGTGGATCCTCAAACATCGGATTCCAAAGTAGGTTAATCATTGCACCAAATGGAAGTCCTTCATTAAGCTATTCATTATGCGGCCAAACTTCTTCATTTGCCACATTGTTGGCCACCATCTGCTCATACTCCCGAGCTTCCATAGCCATTATCAAATCACCCCATTCTTGCCACACAGTGGGGTCCAAGTGGATATCTAGAAAGCATGCCTCATGCTCAACAGGTATTGGCACAATGGGCTTGGGGTCTGTTTCGGGTAGGATGAACTGGCTTGGGTCAAACGGAGTGGATTTTGGAGTGGAGCTAAAGGTAATTTGACCTATGTCAGCATTCCTTTTGTGGGTTGGCAGAGGGTTTGTGAGGATATTGGGCTTTTCAGTGGGATCTCGGATTTGTTTGTTGTCAATGAGATCTTGAATCTCATGACGCAGACACTGACATCTTTCAGTGGGATGACCGGGTGTCTGGTGAAATATACAGAAGGTGTTAGGGTTATATGTTGGCGGGGGATTTTGTGGAGGTGGAGTTGGCTGAAGAGGTTTGATTTTTCCCTGTTGTACGAGTCGTTCGAAAACAACAGGTAAAGGAAGGGGAAGAGGGGTGAAGATACGCCGTCCTCTTTGATTTTGCGGCGGTTGAATGGATTGGATTGGTTGAGATAAGATGGCGTTTATGGGTTCGGCTTTATGGGATTGGTGATTCATGGTGTTGGATGAGGTTCCGGCTGTGTAACTGGGGTTTGCATACAGGGAAGATGTGTTCCCGATGTAGTTTCGCTTTGGTTTGGGGAATGAATCTCCTTTCTTTAGCATCCCGCTTTGTAGAGCTTCTTCAATCGACAGACCCATCTCAAAGTAGGTTTCAAAGTTATGTGCTTGGGCCATGACCATGTACTGAGCCAAATCAGGTTGAAGGTTCTTGGTTATGATGCGCATTTGGTCCTTATCACTGGGACGATCGGTCATTTGCGCAGCCTTCGCTCTCCATCTTTTCACAAAATCTGCGAAAGATTCTCTTTCCTTCATCTTGATGCTCTCAAGCTCTCGAGTGGTGACTTTAAGCTGAACATTATACTCATACTGCTTAATGAAAGCAGCCACCATCTCTTCCCAAGTTTGTCTCTTTGAAATGTCAAGGGATAAGAGCCATTGGAGTGCAGGTCCTGTGAGAGTTTCATGAAACATTTGTGCCATGGCAGGCTCATCAACTTCTTGTAATGAGAGGGAGCTTACATATGCCTGAATGTGTCCTCTCGGGTCCCCAGTCCCGTCAAACTTCTCGAAGTCTACATGCTTGAACCTCTTGGGAAGCTTTGCGCCTGGGAAGATGCAGAGTTTGTTCATGTCAAAGCCGGTAATGGCTCGCTTTTCACTTTTAGCCACAGATTCTTCCAGCTTAAGTATTTTAGCTAGCATTTCAGCCAGCTGAGGATTTTCAGGGGGAGGAGGCTGTTCCGGATGTTCATCATTGGGAATCTCCTGATCCCGAGCTTCATCATCATGTACTCGCTGCTGTGGTGGGGGAAGTCGACCCTGGATGTTTACCATAATCGCCATCAGTTGAGCGATCCGGGTATCATTTCGGACCCTCTCATCATGCATTTCCTTTCTCAGTCGCTCAAACTCATTTTGGGGGTCTTGTCCCTGTTCTTCTGCCATACTTGTCTCGGCCTTTGGTGATAAAGATCTAGACAATCTTTGTCCAGGAGGTCGAGTCCAAACAGGTAAGGTCTTCTTCTTCTTTGCAGGCCCAATGATTCAAGAACTGATTATAAAGCAAAAACCGGACTCAGATGTGTACTCGATGTGTCTACTATGCACAAAATGAATGAATCATGAATGCTCACTATCGTCTCGCCACAACTTAACTCACGGAGTTAGTCTTATTTCTAGCCTTAAGAATTAGTCTACCGGTTTCGGAACTCACTTAGAATCGTTTGCACAGCAGATTGTATCAACACCACGGGTAAGTCATTACTCGGTGAGTACGGCGTTTCAACCTAAGCCTAAATGTTGACGCCGTAGCACTTTTCTTAACCATCCGAGACAAAGCAATGAGATGTTGCCATCCAGTTACAATCGATTCTAAGGCTAGTCCGAAACACGGGTGGCCGTTCGGGCACGACCAACACCGGAGGTATCTCAAACTCCGTGGATTTTAAGTCTCCTAGACTACATGTACAATCTTAGGGTTAGTCTACCGGATCTGAATCTCACTTAAGATCATTGCACAGAAGATTTTCCAACACCCTGGGTAGACCATTACTCGGCAGGTTAAACTCCAAACTTTGTTGGAATCAGAGCCAATCACTTTTCTTGATCATCCGAGACAAAGCAATTTGGATGTTGTAATCCAGATATCAATGATCTTAAGGCTAGTCCAAATCACGGTGGCCGTTCGGGCACGACCAACACCGGAGGTATCTCAAACTCCGTGGATTTTAAGTCTCCTAGACTAAAAATTGACAGTTTTGGAAGATTGCCTCAATCCTCAAGTTTTCTTTTTGAGTAATAAGTCCTTGATATCGGATGGTCGGATTTGGGAAATCTTAGTCCATACAACTTCCGACAATGATCTAAGATCAGATGCCTAAGGGCGATTGACCCTCCTCGGGCCAAGGTCCTTTAAACCTGTTTAGATCAGTGTTTAGGAATTCGATGATCCAAATTTTCCCACGTCCGGCCGTCCTAAAGGCTATCTCGCAAAAACAACGCGCATATGGAATGCACGATTCATCATCGGGCCAAGGCGACCTTCTACTAACTGTAAAGGTATTAAAACCAAATGGGATATGTACACAGAAAGCCTATACCAATGATGCTCTCAATGACTATATACAATGCGAATGTATGAATGCAACATGGCATGGCGAGAAAAAGCGGTAACACATAGCATGTAACAAAATGGAGCACGTAAACCTAACACACAGGTGGATTACTAAACGTGGGGTTCTATGGTTAGTTATATGCAAAGGCCGGTTTTGGTCACTGAGGGTACCCCGGACTCAAAATCAAAACCGTCTCCTACCGTTAAAAACGATAGTGGCGATGTGATTTATCACAGTCGAGGGCTGCTGGGCATTTCGGGATTCCCTGTCACCGGCAAGCCGGGCAGGATTGCCAAAACACGCCAGCGGGGCTAAGAACCATGCAAGTGCAATGCAAAAAATTAAACTTCAAACATTTGAAAAATCCCACAAAATATTTTTCGAATTAAACCCGCTTTGATTAACACATATTTCAATAAAATTACACAAGTGCAACAAAAATTGCACAAGTGTAATTAAATAAAATATATATTAACCAAGGTCCCCAGCAGAGTCGCCAGCTTGTGGACGGCCCACCGAGATTGCTCGAAAAAGATTGTGATTTGTTAGAGTCGCCACCCGGATTTGAGGTCCGAACCCGAGAAACCGATAAAAATATGACTCATTGCCCATAGAAAAAGATTTTACTGATCATGGCGAAACCAAAGATTTCTCGGATTCGGGGGTTTGGTTACGAGAGGGGAAGGGTTTTAAGGCACCCCTCTCGCCCGGTCCGTGAACCGGTCTCTACTCAACATTTTGTGGGATTTTGGAAATATTTAAAATTTGATTTATTCACATAAATAGGAATCGGGGACGGGAATCACATAATAACAAAACATGCAAGAAATGCGATTTTACTGTGGATGCTTGTGCGCGCGATCTATATGGATGTTGATCATGAAACTACAAATGTTCACAGAAATAAATTACAACAGAAATCGTACACTAACCCAAGAAATTATAAACGTGAAACTTATCAAACTGTTTGTAAACTGGATTCCAGAATGGGGATTGAGCGCTCAAGGGTGGTGACTTGAGCGCTCAACCCTCATTCCACCCGAACATTTCCCTTGTTGGTTTTTAATATTTGATGCTGCTTTAAGGCTTAAATACACCACAGAAACACTACACAAGCATCACCTTTCTTTAGAAATCACCAGAAAATACTTAAAGCAAACTTGCTTTAGAATCAGTTTGAGCGCTCAAGGCTCATGGGTTGAGCGCTCAAACCAATTCTGCAAGAGAGAGGGATCCAGATCACAAACACTATACTGACAACTTATATACACTAACAAAGAATTAAATCATAAGCCATCATCAGAATTGCTGGAAAACTGCAAATAGGCCAAGAACAGCTTGAGCGCTCAAAGATCTGACCTTGAGCGCTCAAGCCTTAACATGGCTTTCCACTGTTTAACCTTTAAACTGATTTTACTACTTCCTCAGGACCACCAGAGGCATAAAATAAAGTTTCAAAAGGACAGACAGCCACTGTTATGCAATCAAACATGAGAAATTTGAAGTTTTTGATGTTTAATCACTATGAAATGGTTAATTTACATTCATGCATGTAATTTTGGTGTGGAAATAAACTGTTTTGAAAGCTACATGAACACAATTAACTTTCAGACAATGATCAAAACCAAAAGAAAGCTCAGAAGTTAGCAAAACAGAGGCCTGTTCAGAACTGGGCTTGAGCGCTCAAGGCCAGAGGCTTGAGCGCTCAAACCTGTTGTAACTGCAGATTTGAAAAATGTTTTTTAAGCAACTTTCAGGCCTTTGTGAGTTCAATGCAAGTATAGAGAACTTGCTTAAACTCACTAGCCTTCCTCAGAAGGATCAAAACAGTGAGTTCATCACATGTTTTTACTACCTTTTGGAAAATGTTTGAGACTTGAGCTTGATTCTGGACTTTGAGAGGTTGATTATGGATGTTCTTGGCTTGTATTCTGGACGAATTGGACAATGTAGGTGGTTGATCGATGATCAAGGGTCGAATTTCTGGGTTTTATGGATGGTATTGTAGGTGGTTTTAATGGTAAAAGGATGGTTTTGAAGAGAGAGAGAGAGAGAGAGGAGTGGTTTTTCTGGTGGAAACTGAAGATGATGAGTAGTCGAATTCTCCTCCTAAACCAGGGGGCAATGGGTGGTTTTATAGAGTGAGTGGGAGGGAAGAAAGGAGAGAGAGAGAAGTGGGTTTATGTATTTGGGAGCATTTTAGGCGTATTTTAGGACTTAGTGGGGTGTATTATACGTATAGGGATCGTATAAGATCAACCACAGACGCTCCCATGCAGGAAATCTCATGATGAGATACTCTGCAAGTTGCTGACTGGACGGGGGTTGAGCGCTCAAAGCTGTGGACTTGAGCGCTCAAGGTGCTCCTCAGGGGTTTGAGCGCTCAAAGCCATGAGCTTGAGCGCTCAAGGCTATGGATGGCAGATTGATGGTTTGGCTTGGTTCAACAATGCTTGGGTTGGTTTGGCACATTTTGATTGCTTGGGTAGTGTTTGGTTAGTTTTGGTCAAACTCAAATCATTTTCACCAATTCCAGGTAATCGTGATTGATCCGTTTCATCATCGGAGATACACGAGCGTATCTCGGGTTCAAAATTGGGGTGTCTACACTACCCTCCTTACAAAAAATTTGTCCTCAAAATTTCATACAACAAAGCTATTCAATGAATTACACATTAAATCATGATATGCAACATGTATTCAATATCACAAACTCGTAAACCGAAAATAAATCTGAATAGCTTTCTTTTATCTCATCCTCCACTTCCATGTTAGCTCCTCGCTACCAATGTTATTTTACAACGACCGTTCTAACCGTACAGACTTTTCCCTGCAATACCTACTCGCTCACATCTAGGATACGTATCGGCTTCTAATTTAATTTAGTATCATTACAAGGTTCTTAACAACTAGATTCAAACTATCCCCGAGTACAAAGCAATACCTCTAGAGTTTAATCTCTTCCTAATCATAGATCCTCTAGTCTCAATATACATACTAATTGCCTACCCTGTGTCTCCGCTATTGCCTTCTATTCAAAATTCCAACAGATCCATAATTTCCTAAACACTATACCTCACGACCCTATCATAATCTCAAGGTCATAAGTGAAGAAGTGTACTTACAGAAGCCAAACTCTCAACCATTCCCCATCAACACTAGTCAGGAAAATCTACCTCGCACAATTTGATCTAGATTCATCAAACTACAACAACTCTAACAACACCAAGATAAATCAATCTCAAATGTCAACAGTAAGCTACGCTCCCAAGTGTTTTAATACCAAGCACACTCTATTTGCATCCAAATGCCCTAACATATTCATATGCTACTAGTAAATTTGTCTTATCATACCATATCATATCATCATCCCCAATCATTCTGAGATCAGATTACCTAAATGTTTCGGTGCTCCTCCACCCTAGGTTATGACATTAACAATTCCTCTTGATTACATAAGTTACTAGTACTTTTACAATCACTTCTGTGTAAATCGCTCGTCACTAGAGAAGAAACTCAAACTCCTCAACATTCGTAATCCTCCCATCGAGAAACTTATTATTCCCAATTTCTTAAAGTATATCTCCAAGAACCAGGCTAAAGGACGGTGTACCCAACTTCGCTCCTCTTATCTCAACAAATATTCATGAATACTGCCCAAAAGTTTGAATATCCTCAGAGACCCCATTTAACTCTAGTCCCAACCATTTTCAATGTACTTATCTCCTCAACAAACAGCACCAAACACTTATAAGTTCTACCACATAGGTACTTCAAATTCTTTCTCCAAATCCTCGTGTATCATCACAACCAACCCAAACCGAACGACTTCCCCATATCCCACACAAAGGTCTTCACCAAGATTCAGCGCTCAACTTAATCATAATCTAGGCCTATTTTGACTCGTACGCTCATTACACTCTATAAGGTACTTAGGAACCCATCCACAGTAGCTACGAGTTAAGGAACTTCGATATTAAAAGCAATCATGACGCATAACCACGATAGTCGGCATAAGGGCTTTCCAAGTCTATTCATCCAAATCTTCACAACCCTTGCTTTCGGCTTCACCCCAAACTAACTTCCAGAACCGGATTCACACCCTAGTTGACCCATATACCTTTTACTCAAGTGTCTCATTCACTCTTCTAACTTTATGAATTTAAACAAGCCGGATCTCAACTCTATTAATGGCATGTAATCTCACATATGCCTCCCAACATTATGATCAATTTTGAAACACATAATCGCTTGCCGCTTGACACTCTATCTTACTACATTAACATAAAAGAAGATAACTCATCTCAGCTTTCTAACCAAAAAAATTGCGTAGGTACAACTTCATTTCATCCTACATTCCTGGCTTGAGTCTAAAAAAAAAAAAAATCTTCTAGTCATTCACCGTGTTATAACCGACAAAAGGATCTCAAACTGCACACGCACCCTCAACGATTAGTAATCTCATCACCGCAATCATCTAAAAGGAGGGGTAAGTAAACCTTAAAGTGCACACATCCATTCTAGTTACCATCTCACACCACTGTATACTGGGCACCCATACAATCTAGTTTCCGTACAGTTCTAATCTCATTTATGCCTAACACTAGAAAATTGAACTCCAACCTGATTAAGCTCGCAACCTTCCCTCAGTTTTCTCACCAAAGCCTACACATCCACTTTCTAGTTATGGAATTATTTCCTTCTCATCAAATCCTACCACTGTTAAATCATTCGAAAGTACACATAAGTCTCATAACATAAATTCAGACTACAGTCCTTGACATCAATCATCAGCAATTTGCAAAAAAAAAAAAAAACACACATTTGAACAAAACCCATGTCCCTCAAGAATTACCTCTTCAATTTAGGATAAATTACAACTCATCAAATCACCGACCAAATTTGAAACTGTGGAACAACAAATACAACCAAGTCTGACCCAACCCTGCCAACCAAGCCGTTTCGACCTCTACGACTATCGCTATCCTCTCCATTGCCTCTAAGCACAAGTCTCTATCCTTTAACTCCTTAGTTCTCATAGATATACATCTATTTGCCATTAGTCCTACTATTCGATAAGTTACCTCTTGTTCCTTAGTTCCGACCAAAACGGTTGAAACCCAAGTACAACTTTAGCTATTAATCAATTTCTCATGTTCCTTTTTGTGTAGTCCCGTATTCATCAACATTATCCAACCCCATTTCGTCAATTTATTCTCATCAAATCTAATTATCCCAAGTAGAGAGCAAAACAACATCAAACAATTTTAAAGTTAAGCAAAAGTGATTCCATTCATGTCATCAAGAAAGACAGTACCCCAGATTCCTTGTGTTCTCACCCATAACCTTTACCAGACCCTACAACTTCAATCTGTATTATCACCACTACAGTATCCAACTTGCAAATCCCTAGTTGTCACCCTTCATTTACGCATAATTTCCATCGTGGCCTTAAGCTCATCAATTTGTTTCACAACTGGCAGACTAATTCTGTACAACACTCCCACTTTTGACAATATCCTCTCATCTTAGCCTCGACATCACCCCTCTACCTAGTTTTTACCAAGTGAGTGCACCGATAACCATAACTTATAGATTCAGAGCTTTAAACCACCAAGTACCCAAGTGAGCAACAACCACATGCCCCCACATGACGCCTAGTAAATCTCATCTCCCTGTTTCTCAACATAACATTTTCACAATCCCGAGAAAGTAATATGAACTAAACTTAAAATCTCACTACAACTTCTCATACTTCTAGTTAACTATCACATAAACGAAACACAACCACAAATTAATTACCCCACCTCTATAAATCGAGGGCAACCCAAATGCTCACATCCTAAACCTCAAGATTATTGCCAATGCATTGGTCCAAAACTTCCAACAATACATATACTCATCTACTCATAGCCTCATCTTCAACACGCCATAAACTACACTACAAACCCATCTCACATCCTTAATCTTGTTGCCCAAACAAGTGAATCCCATTAAACCTTCCAATAGAACTCTTTCTATACCTTTCAAGTGAAATAATTGCTCGTTCTAATTCAAGGAGTCATAAGCTCTTATTACAATACCGAACCTATGGATATTCCATCATCAATAGAAACGTTTTAAGACCCTCAGGTAGTTACTGGAAAACCCAAGTGCCAAAGTTAACGGATACATCATGCCAAGGTCCACTAAATCTATCTTCAATAACGGAATAAAAACATCTTTCTTGGACCCATCGTCAAATAAAATTCAAATTTCACCTCACACCACAGATATGTACTTTGTATAAAATAACCCCCCTCACCCATCCAAGTCTAAAACCAAGGTATTCGTAAACACATGTACCAAATTCTGATGCATTTTAAACGGTCTCCTTTCTAACAATTTCACAGTCAGAAGCTAAAGGTAATACTACTATAATCTCTACATCCAAGGATTTAACCTCAAACAATCAAGTCAATCTCAAACAAGCAATAGCCAGTCAACTGGGACCCCAAACCGCCGCAAGTTACAACAAACAAGTCCACCGACTCCAAATAATGACAGCTCTCAACAAATCACAGCGATACCAAAGAGAATTTCAACATCTTCAAGCAACGAAACAATACTAAATTTATTATGCAGTTGCTAATTTGCACGTCCTCATTTTCAATCACATTAAACACTATGCATATTGATCAAATGCAGAACTATACGCTTTTGAAGAAAAGACATAATATGCTACTTTATATCGACACTCACTCTACTACACGTACTTCTTTGCACACCTCCCCTCATCCACATGTGGTAATAGAGTGACATCAGAAGTTTGTTTTGAAGTGTGTTGGGCAGTCACCCTTCAAATAAATCATCTGTCATTCTTAAATCACAATGACAAAATAGATAAGCACTCACTCAATCCCGTTACTAGTGACGTAAATTATACCATCAATACACACCCTTCATCACGTGATTAAATCTCCATTCCCAACACATGTCAATAGTGGGACTCTAGTCTACGAAAACTTTACATGTAATATCACATGGGTGGATATATGTCACTCAAACAAGCACACAATGCATGTGAAAACAACGACTTTTATGAGAAAACAATGCAATGGATTTAAGCCCTGAGACTACGAGTCTCCCCACGGTCTCTAGGTTTTCAAACCTAAGGCTCTGATACCAAGTTGTCACGCCCTCATTTTTTATAATCAAAATACAAACATAATCCACGCAGGATAAGTCAAAAGTCATAAATTTCACCTTTGAAAACTCATAGTCAAATACACAATCTCAAAGTCTACATTCCACGTGTCCCAAATCCACGAATACGAAGGCCCAAACTCATAAGTTAAAAGATCAAGGTTGTTACATAATTTGAATATTGTCAAAGATTGAGGGAGTTTAAAGTTAGATAATCATCTTCCAAAAAATACTAGGTATAGGGATGAGAAAATAACTTCATGATCATATTATCCTCATGGTATGCAATCACACTCCGAGCATCCAACTCATGTGCCTTGTTGTGTACCTGAAAATGATAGGTTGAACTACACTAGCCCAGTAGAGAAAATTTTAACAATTCTAAATGCAATGAAATGTATACGAGTGATAGACAAGAAGGCAAAGGTCAAGGAACAAGAATTAAGAGAGAGATAAATAGTTTAAGGACTTGAAGGCACACGTAAGCTACTAAATTCTATCAACTATCGTCTCTCGTACCCGGCTCGTACCCGACACACACACGACACGCCACATGTATCCCAAAGCATTTATCATATTCAATGTCACATTCCTTTTAAACGTTTGATATCGTCTCTCATACCCAACACGCACACGACCCGGACATGTGTTCCAAACATTTATCATATTCATCACATTCCCTTTAAACATTTGATTATTCTCCGGGCATGCCATATAGGCCCCGTGTCACTCCGGGCATACCATAAAGGTCCCGTGTCACTCCGAGCATACCCTAGTGGGCCTCGTGTCACTCTAGGCATACCCTTTCGGGCCCTGTGTCAATCATCTTACATTTATATCATCAATCATCAAAATACAATTTCAACATAGTCTCATATACAACTCACATGTTACAATATCCATTTACATGTGTTCCGGACTTCCCACTCAACCCGAATACACGCCAAGTGTTAATAAATGCACTGTGACCTCACCAAACGGTAAGATTCATTCGTTAGATGCATTTTTGGACGACCCAGATTTACCCGAAGGGTACCACATCAACCATACTCTGTTTGAACCCAAAATCTTCTCAAATCCTCTGCATGCATATAATTTATAGTAATGGTAAGTAAAAACTAATGACAAACAAATCAACTTTTATGGCAATGATATTTAAAAGGTGCATTAGGTGGGAGTACTTATGCTTTAAAGGAACATTATTCTCTCAATTTCTTTAAAACGTGGAAGAAGTGGTGGATTCATTTTTAAAGAAAACTTCATAGCGAGAATTCTATAATCTCTCTACCAACTTGCTCACTTCTAGAAGTCTGGAAGACTCAACCATCTTCTCACGATTAGTTAATTAATTGTATTGTGTCTATCTATTTTGCAGGATGAATTATGAAATGTTGATCCTATTATTCTTCATCAATATATATATATTTTTTAATGGATTGCTCATTCAATTGAAAAGATGGTTACCTAAATGGCGCGCCAGTAACAATGGTCCTTCTTATAGAAAAGCATGTAATGGATTATGGAATGTCAAAAAAAAAAAAAAAAAAATACATCGTGTTAGATTGGCATCATTACATTAAGGCTAAACTTGATGAGAGAAATTTAATTAGTGCTACTGCTATGATATATGTAGACAAAGATATGTAGATTTTGTCAAGAGGATCATGGGTACCCTTAAGAGTTCATTGGCATTGATAGTTCAAACTATCTTTTGAATAGTACAGGCTTCCTGGGAAACACGTACAACCATTTCTACAAATATTTTCAGATTGTGCAATTTACATCTTGTTCTAAAAATGACACAATTTTTTTAAACACGAAAGTGCTTTATTTTTTAAACTAAGAATGCCATATTTTATAAAAAAACAAAAAAAAAACAAAAAGACCAGCAATTGGGAGACGGAGTGAGTATTTTTGTTTTTGACAATTAAATCAAACGTATATATCTTTCGCTTTTGCATTTGCATTGACCCGATGTAATTGAATTCGTCTTGTGCATAGCATGGGTTTTAATGTCATTTCTTCCTTTCCTTTTCTTCTACGAACACTAACAACGCATTAAAAATTAAACGATAATTTTATTGCGTTACACCCTTTCATGTTTGTCTTTGTAGAATGAAAATAATTTGACTTTTACCCATTATTTCAAAGAGCAGGAGTTAGAGCAGCCGATCGAAGATATGAGGATCGCAACTATAAGGAGGACCTATGGTTCATGTCTCCGTGCATAGCACAGGTTCACTCGAAATGGAATTAAAGGGATGAAATCCAATTATCTTTTTTTTTTTTTGAATCTCTAACATTTCAAAAATTGGTTGATTTTAGGGAAGAGGATCAACAAAATTTCAGAAATCCTAAGTGACATCATTTCAAAATTCCTTACACACACACACACACACACACACACACACACACACACACATATATATATATAGGAAGAGCTTCCCATCCAAACCACAAAATGCGGACCTAACGTCCGGACCCCACTTTCCGGACCAAATTTTGACGATCCGAACCGTTAGATGTGTTTAAAACGTGTTTTTAAGGTTTAACGCGAGGATTCATGAAAAAAAAATACCGGGAAGGGCTTGATCGGATCAATTTTTCATAAAACGTGTATATGTGCAGTTTTATGAAAAACTGCTTGGATCAAGCCCTTCCCGGTATTTTTTTTTACAAATCCTCGCGTTGGACCTTAAAAACACATTTTAAACTTTCCGAGCTTCCCATCCAAACCACAAAAATCCGGACCCGTCCACACCTCATAGTTCCGGACCAAATTTTGACGATCCGAACCGCTCAATGTGTTTAAAATGTGTTTTAAAGGTCCAACGCGAGGATTTGTAAAAAGAAAATACCGGGAAGGGCTTGATCCAAACAGTTTTTCATAAAACTGCACATATACACGTTTTATGAAAAACTGATCCGATCAAGCCCTTCCCGGTATTTTTTTTAATGAATCCCCGCGTTGGACCTTAAAAACACGTTTTAAACACATCTAACGGTTCGGATCGTCAAAATCTGGTCCGGAAAGTGGGGTCCGGACGTTAGGTCCGCATTTTATGGTTTGGAGGGGAAGCTCTTCCTATATATATAGGAAATACTTCTTAAACGGGATCCCTGACTCAGAGTTAAAAACGGGACTCTTAACGGTGGCCGTTGGATTTAATCCAACGGCTTACAAATGAAACGGGTTAAAATAAGTTCTCGCGGGTCAAGACCCGGGTTAAAAGAGTAATGGGTCGGATCAACCCCCAAATCGATTCATCCCCTCTCATTTTACGACTGCAGATCTGAGAGAAGAGAGAGAAACCTCTTCGTGAAGAACAAGACAATGAGGGTTTGGTGAAATTGAAGAAGAAGATTAACGAAGAAAAAGAAGAAATCAAGACTGGGTATTGAAGAAGAAATCGACATCGACCGAAGAAGAAATCAATTAGGGTTAAACTTTTGGAGACGAAATCGACCAGAACTGAAGGTTCTCGAAATCTATTTGGGTTGCAGGCCTTGAAATCGAAGACGAAATCAATGTCTCCTGGATCCGAAAGGGTTTGGATTACTGAAGAAAAGGCTGTAGAAACATTGAAATGGTAAATACCACTCAGCTCTGCTGCTGCTGGAACCTTCCTCTTGATGTCAATGTTCCATGTAAATTCTTGAACCATGTAGAGCAAAAAAAAGAAAAAAAGAAAATTGCATTCAAATGCTTATGCCGTTAAGACGTTAACTGATGCCAAATCCATAGGGAGCTATGAAGTCCTGGGCATGGAATTCTTTGTTTCCCTATCATGCCCAAAGGAACCCGTCTTCCACATCCTCAAAATGGCACGAGGCCAAGCAAGTACCCAGCCTCTGAATTTCATTACAAAGTGGAGCAAAATGGTAGTTTACAAAAATGGAAGGATTTTTATCTTAACACTCTTGACAAACATCAATTCCATCTGGAAAGCAACGTCAAAGAAATCGGTTCGATTCTTCTTCGATTTCACGAATTTCAAATCTGGTGGGTTTTATATGAAACCCTAATTTAACGAATTTCAAATCCCCAACCTAGTTTCATCCAAATCAAGAGAGAGAGAGAGAGAGAGAGAGAGAGAGAGAGAGAGAGGCCTTGGTGGTAGTCTTCTTCTTCGTCGGTAGTGGATTCTTCTTCTTCTTCGTTCGACTGGTTTCTCCTCTCTCTCTCTATCTCGTCTGTCTGAAAAAAAAGAGAGAAAGAGAAAGGGGGTTATGACCCGCGAGGACAACCCGGCTCAAATTCTAACCCGCGAGAAGTTTTTACCCATTCTGGATCCGCGAGTTGTCCTCTCTTTTAACAGCCGTTGGATGAGATCCAACGGCTCACATCAAAAGTCCGGATTCTAAGCAACTTCAGCGATCCCTGAGGAGAAGCTGGTATTAGGGTAATAATGATTTTTTGATTTGGAATGCAAATGAGCATCTTTGGGCAGGTCATTAAAATTGCATATAGATGATTTGTTTGTTTAGCAGATGTGTCGGATTGTTTGGTTGGCACAAATTTTACCTTTTTTTTTTTGGTCTGTCATTTTGTTAATGATTTTACCACAATTGTGAACAAGTATTTTACCATGATTCAAGGAAACAATTATAATGACTCAATCATGTTAACTATTTTTACCATCTTTTCTTTGTTATCTGTCAAATTTTACCATGGTTCAAGGAAATAATTATAATGACTCAATCATGTTAACTATTTTTACTATATTTTCTATGCTATCTGTCAAATTATTTACCATAACCAATTTAATATTACCATGTTGCCCTAAACTACAGATTTACCATATTTTTTGTGTTATTGGATAATCTTTTTATAATGACTCAATCATGTTAACTATTTTTAACATCTTTTCTTCGTTATCTGTCAAATTTTACCATGGTTCACAACTAAAATTTTACCATGGTTCAGGAATTTCAATGATAATAGGACTAAAATTTGAAAACAATATTATCTGTAATTTTGAATCTCCACCATTTTGAAAATTCCTTGATTTTAGAAAAGAGTGTCATTCACCATTTTAAAAATTCCTTAATTTTAGGCAAGAGCATCAAGGAAACTTTAATGACTTTAAAAAGAAGCAACTGACATCATTCAAAAGTTTCTTCCCAAAAAAGAAGTAACTAAATTTTCGGAAGTCCTTATTTTTGCGTTGTGTGTGTGTATATCGAGAAAGGGTAATAATGTTAAATCACATTATAAGGGGATGAAAACATAACCCCGTAAAGTAAGGGGATGAAAATCGTTGTGGTATAAAAAAACGGATAGATATTTAATTACCTCATATAAATATCAAATTTATACAACTTCCAAACTTAGGGTTAGGGGTTTGTGCCTCTCTCACTCTCTCTCATTGGCTCATCTCTAGGACCTCGGCCACTTTATCCTAAGTCCCAACTCTCTCTCCCTCCCATTTCTCTCTAAAAATTTACGCTGATTTTGCTGTGAACCTTGTAGTGATTTTTTACCTTGTGTTTGGAAGACAGATTTAATTTTGCTGATTGCACTTATTATTAATTTTTTCCTCTAGCACCTTTTGTCTTTTTCATTAAGGTTTGGTGATTAAAAATTTTGACAATTTTTGGTGAAAAACCAAACCGATAATTTTATTAGTTGTATTTATGGTTTAGATAAAATTAAAGAAGACCGCCGATTTTGATACCAATTTTAATTTTAGTTATAAGTTTTGATTTTAATTGTGGTTCTATTAATACATAAATCGAACCGAACTAAATTGCTGCCATCCCTAGATGACTGATAAGAGGTTGTGGTGGGGGCCCATGAGGTAAGTTCTCTCTAAGAAGCAAAGAAAGAAAGTTGATGGAGATAAAAAAATATGAAAATGACGGGCTGTGTTTGGTTAGATATTTTAGTTTAGTTTTGATGATGTCAGCAGGTATAATGAGTGGAGAGAAATAGAGAGAGAATGAGAAAAATGATGATGTCATCAAAACTAAAACTAAAACTAAAACTAAATAGGGAAACAAACAAGGCCCATATCTGTACAGCGTGCTGGCCACTAAACCATAATTCCACTAATAGCTAAACACCTTTTCATTAGATTCCCCAAACACAACCCAACTCAGTGGCCGTCCTAAGATTCTATGGTCCCAACCCCAGATAACGACCCTCTCTTTATATATCAAGACTTATTAATGAAAATTATGGAGCTCTTTAATTAATTTAAAATTTTGAACCTTTTTTTTTAATCAAGATGACTCTGGCTGATATCATCATAACCCACCTAATTAAATACCAACTCCATATAAATTTGCAACCGATGACTTTAAATTAAATGTTCAAAACTTGTGGGACTAAACAAAAATGGCCTACGGAAGATATGCTTTCATGTGCCAATTAAATTGTACTAAGTGGATTTATTTATGCCGCTGTTCCTCCATAAAAATATTCCGAATTAAAGTGGCATTTTCGTTACACAAGTTCAATGGATCATTCATTTTCAAACAAATGAGCCACGACATATGTACAAGAAATTTTGTTTTTATAAGCTGATTTCGAGTTCTTTAAAATCTACTGTTAGCTCGTTAGATTTACCTATCAAGATTTTTATCATGGGCACTGCAAATCATGCAATTAGAAACACAATTTTTTACGTAATCTAAACAAGTTCAATGGAGACCAAAACACCTGACATCATTGCAGTTTCATAACTATTAATGTCACCACTCTCCGGCATAGAAAACGGTACATGCGTATGCTAGAAAACTTACTCAAATAAGGAGATATTTTTGTTACACAAGTTCAATGGAGCTTCCCATTTGTTTAAAAATGAAAGAACCAAGATGAATTACATTCGCGTTTACAGATATTACATGTGTGTAACATATTTCATTTTGGATGATCTAAAGTAAATTGTTAGTTCGGTGTACCTATGTAACATATGTACATGCGATGGAAACAAAATTTAAATCCATAACCTTAACATAGAATGTCTTTCTATTTGTTGATCACTTCATTAATTTCAAATCAAAACATAAGTCATTAACGCTACGATTTCATAAGTATAAATGTGAGTGATATTTAAAAGTTTTTATTTGTAAAGATTTTAACCTTTTTTTTTTTTTGCATTTGTTAGTTTTTGCGTCGATTTTTTGTGGATTACTGTTTGTTTGTCCCGACGAGAGGAATCTAAAGAGTAAAAAAAATATTACCAAACTGATTTTTTGTGAATAAAGACAAATAATCCAATAACCACAAAAATTTGAATTATTTTAGTCTTCAGTGAACTTTATTAAAATTTTGTTTTGGATTAGTTTAGTCTTTAGTGAACTTTATTAAAATTTTGACCTTTTATATTCCTCTCGTCGAGACGAACCAATAATACACAAAAAATCGATGCAAAAACTAACAAACGCAATTTTTTGTAATAAAGATAAAAATATAGTAATTCATTTGGATTAATTTTGCCAGAGAATAAATGCCAACAATAACCAGAAGCAAAATGCAAAACCCAAGTAAATCTTTAGTTCCATAATAATATAACCAAAACACTAATCACAAATGGGAATATCTTACCACCTCACTTCCTTTCATTAAACAAATTTGAAAGAGAAAAAGAAAAACCAATATTCTCTTTCCAACTCCCCTACAAACCCTACAACCACCAAGCACGTGCCAAACTCTCCTCTCACACGTGCCACCCCACCACCGCCAAAAAAAAAAAAAAACTCAGCTCAAGGCCTCCAAGCACTAGCCCACACCACCGGCTGATCCTTCCACGACAAGAATATTCCGGCGGCATCATCGGAACACTGTCCCATTGCCCAATGAAATTCCTATTTTGCTACCAATTAATTAAAGCAAATAAATAAGAATTAAAGAAAAACGATGAACACAAAGATATACGTGGAAAAACCCTAAATGGGCAAAAACTACGGGAAGGAATCAAACACTATAAAAATCATTGTGCGGTTACAAAATGACCTTACTCACAATTGAGACTCCTCGCAATTGACCTAAGATCGGTTGCCGACTCCTCGTTCACCACACCCAGTATTTGATTGTCTCTGCCTCGAATCCACGAGCCTTCCAAACGTTATTCCGGAAATCCACCGGAAGAAACTAGAACTTGATTGTTGATGTAGAATCTTCTTGAAGCTTTGATTAATGTTCCATGGATTAAGTGCTTCAAGATTCATTATCAATACTCTAGGGTTTTTTGTAGGTTGGAGAACAAAGGCTTTTTCTTTCTTGCAGCTGACTCGCACACCCTAGATCCAAAAATAACGTGATATATTTATAGAGTTGCCAATCCAATCAATCGCATAGTAAGCCGATTGATCGGAACATTGTAGATCTGACTTTTTTGAAGATGTCGATTAACAACCCGATTGATCCTCTTATCAATCGGTATGCTCTGAAAACGCACGCTCTGTAACCTGCAGCTTGTGCCAATATTGAAGATACCCAATCAATAAACCGATTGATCCCATGATCAATCTTCTTGTTCTAAAGGCACCAAATTGATCGGCAACAAACGACTAACACAATAATTCTCAAATTACATAAAAAAAAAATTCCTTCCACTCTAATCCTATACAGACTTCTACTTAGAAAATTACAACTCGATATCAATATGTGTTTTGTCACATGGAATTGCCAAAACAAAACGACTCCGGAATGTGGTCCTTAAAATCTCCCCCTTTGGCACTTACATGACAAAACACACTACAATGAAAATCTCTCCCATAAAATGAATTCAAAAGACAAACTGAGACCAAGTTGTAGAGAAGCTGCAAATAAAACTTAACATCCAACCAAATTAGAACAATAAGCAACCTACTCCCTCTGTCAACATTCTCCCCCTTTTTGACATGGAGGGACGAAGGGCAAATAGGATAAAAGATAAAGCAATAAATGCGAGTGGAAGAACACTAAATAATTAATGACCAATAGAAGCAACCAAAAAAGAAATTTATGAGAGGGTTGAATACTAGCATAAATGTGTATTAGACACGAATCGACGACAAAGGTGTGTGGGTGACAAATCAGTAGCCCTCAAGATTATCAAGTACAAATGAGGTTTCTCATATACGCTCGGGCTGTCAAACTATCTCCCCCTCACGAAGTCAAACCATGCAAAAAACAATAAGACACAAAAAATGACATAGGACACCGAAACTCCCCCTCAATCAATAATATATATATATATATACAATCAACTTCCAATAATGGACCCTTATTTAAAAATACCATGCGGACCTGCCCTTTTTCGACTTTTCGGACCAAATTTCAACGATCCGATCTGCTCAATGTTTTTAAAATGTGTTTTCAAGGGCCTACGCGGAGAATCTCCGAAAAAAATACCCGGAAGGGCTTGATCCGAGCAGTTTCCGATAAAAACTGTATATGAGCGGATCGGATCGTCGAAATTTGGTCCGGAAAGTCGAAAATGCCCCTAGGTCCGCATGGAAAGTTAAATAAGGGTCCCTTATTAGAAGGGGGTCCTATATATATATATATATAGAGTTCACTTCTAATCCGGACTTTTAATTTCTGGACCTCATGATCCAAATATTTTTTTGACGATCCGATCCGTCCAATGTGTTCAGAAGGTGTTTTCAAGGGTCCACGCGAAAAATCTTCAAAAAAAAATACCGGGAAGGGCTTGATCCAAGCAGTTTTCGCAAAAAATATATATTTACATTTTTTGCGAAAACTGCTTGGATCAAGCCCTTCCCGGTATTTTTTTTTGAAGATTTTTCGCGTGGACCCTTGAAAACGCCTTCTGAACACATTGGACGGATCGGATTTTCCAAAAAAAATTTGCAACACAAAAAAACCCCATTTTTTCCTTAAATCCGGGAGTGTGGATAAGAAATTTTACCTGTATATATATATATATATATAGGTTCCACTTCCTATCCGGACTTTTCATTTCCGGACTTTTTATCCAAAATTTTTTTTGACGATCCAATCCGTCCAATGTGTTCAGAAGGTGTTTTCAAGGGTCCTCGCGAAAAATCTTCAAAAAAAAAACACCGGGAAGGGCTTGATCCAAGCAGTTTTCACAAAAATATATAAATATAGTTTTTGCGAAAAACTGCTTGATCAAGCCCTTCCCGGTATTTTTTTTAAAGATTTTCCGTGTGGACCCTTGAAAACACCTTCTGAACACATTGGATGGATCGGATTTTCCAAAAAAAATTTGCAACACAAAAAACCCCATTTTTTCCTTAAATCCGGGAGTGTGGATAAGAAGTTTGGCCTATATATATATATATATATATATACATATACAGTGAGCTTCCCCTCCAAACTCCCTTAACTTGTTAAGTTACGGACCTCATTGATCCCGATCGAATTTCGATGATCCGAACCGTCCAATGTGTTTAGAAGGTGTTTTTTAGGATCCCTGTAATACAGTTTTTGTGAAAACGGCTCGGATCAAGCCCTTCCCGGTATTTTTTTTTGATGATTTTTCGCGGGGACCCTAAAAAACACATTCTAAACACATTGGACGGTTCGGATCATCGAAATTCGATCAGGATCAATGAGGTCCGTAACTTAAGAAAATCCGGGAGTTTGGAGGTGAAGCTCATTGTATATATATATATTATATATTCAGGATATTCTACTCCCCCTCAAACAATGAATATTAATTTTTTATCATAGTATTTTTATATAACAAAAGAAACACTAAAAATGTGAGTAAATAAAGGAAGAGGATCACATGTGACACACCCGCTCTTATCACTATCGTTAATAACCATGAACACACAGATCAAGACAAAAACATGAACAAATATTGTGAAATGCACTTTAGAGATATCAGACTAAGAATGCAACACACAACATGGCCGAATGATAAAGTGTGTGTGTGAATCACAAAGATCATATAAAGCTCAACTCATTAAGTTCGTCGGTTCTCATGTATACTAGGAGTTTCAAGACACCTCCCCCTCAAGAAGTCAAACCGAGCTAGGTCCTCAATGTGATTAACGAATGAGCAAGCTAAATACTCCCCCTCAAAGTCACATCCTCCTTTTTTTTTTTTTTAGAGAGCAGCACAAACACTAAAATTCTCTTTTACCCCACTGCCGTTTGACGCGAATATTGGGAGTAAGAGTACCTCATACCCAATGCCCGGTTACTAAGCGAATGGTCCAATAATACCTTCACAAGGTCTATCCATCTTTTGACGCGAACACTCAGAGGAAGAGTACCTCACCCCGATTGTCCGGTTACTCAATGAACGTCCGGATAGGTAAACAATATATTACTAACAAATTGGCTCTTGCAAAGATAAATTTAAAACCCACATGGGAATAGTAGCCATAGGTCAATCTCAAGGGGATGAACACAAGAAAATGGCTAGATACATGGGACTAACGTGAACAAGGAGCAATCTAGCATTTTTGTGAAGTAGTGGAGACAAACGGCAATGTAGCATGCAACACTCATCATCTAAATGCATCAAAGAGTGAGAAATCACAACACATGCGCATACTCTATCAATAATGTTCATCTTCATGATAAATTGATGATAGTAACTTGACACAGAATGAAGTCACCAAAAATAAAAATAAAAATTGAAATTTTAGAATTTTTTTTTAATCTTTTCAATGAAACAAATGACAAAAAAAATAAACATCAACTACTAAATTAGAAAAGTAATAACACTAAGTAAATGGCTTAACACATAGTACTAGGTGTAAGATAAGTAATGTAGATCAACCTAGACTATGGACCCAAGAACAACCCTCAAAAGGATAGGTCAACATCTCTGGATGATCCAACATCATCTAGAGTGTTGATAGATAAATCCGTATGAGGTCTCAAATCTGACCTCCTCACCCATGCAGGTCTAGTCTTGACCTTCTCAACGCTTTTAAAAAATTTATGCACATGTTTAGGGTTCATATTCATGACATTTTCCTGTTGATTCACCTTACATCGAGGCTTTTGGGTTCTACGGGTTCTACCCTCATAATTATTAAAATGTTGATGATCGAAAGAAGCATGTGGGTACCCATTAAGTTGAAAACACCTAGGTCGAATATGACCCTTCATACCACAAAGACATGTCGGCACATGTTTGTCATAATTATGAGAATATGCTACATGGGTATGTGAAATATTTGATGCATGCAATTTCCTATGATGAGGTCTAAGTTTCATGCTTCCAATCTGGTCATAATTACCCATATTTTGAGGAGCATGAATATGATTAGTGATGGGATAGCCATGGAGTTCAAAGCAGTTGGGTTTAATATGACCCTTAACTTGACAGTAATGACATGTGGGGATGAACTTATGATTTTTAACATCTTTCAAAAATATGACCTTTCTTAGCGTTAATTTGAGAGACATGTGATGAATGTAGTTTGGAAGTTACCTCTTTGGATTTGTTCTCATATATCTTTTCTCTTGGTTGTTGAGAGACTGATGCTCCATGAAAGCCAAGTCCGCTCTTGTCACTAGGTGATCTTTGACTATTCAACATATCATCCAATGCCTTAGATCCTGCATTCATTCGCTCAAATGCACAGTTAGCACTAGTTAGTTCATTATTCAATTTTTCAATATTACCTTCATAATCATTGTTAAAATCTTCCAAGGCCTTAATTTTTGCTTTGTAGTCAACTGCCTCCTTCCTAAGCTTGTCTCTTTCTTCTGTAACTGATATAAGAAGACCTTGTTGTTCATCTAACTGGCTTTTCACTTCCACCAACTCCTCATTTATTACCTGACACTTCCCTACTAGTTTGAGATTAACTTTGTTAATCCTAACACTCTCACAGTATAGCCTATCATATGACTCTCTCAAGTCATCCCCATCATCAAACTCACCGCCATCCTCATTTTCACTATCATCTGAAAACTCTTGTATCACATTATTACTAAGTTTATCACTAGTCTGAGAGTGTAAAGAGGCACCAAAAGCAATGAAATTAGTGTGTTCTTCTTCACCTTCCTCAGAACTTTCGGGATCACTGTCATCATCCCAAGTAATATTTGCCTTATAATTAGTTTTCTTTTTCAGCTTGTTGATACACTCATGAGCCAAATGACCATACCCATGACATTCAAAGCACTTAGGTCCATGTGGCGGTCCCTTTATTCCCCTTTTTCCTTTTCCACTAGAAGTTTCAGCTTTTCCCTTGGTGTTTGAATTTTGGTTTTTAAACTCATTTTCAACAGGTTTCTTTTTAAAAAGTTTTTTGAATTGTTTGGTGAATAAGGTCATAGCGTCAAAGTCAAGATCAACATCACTATCAGAATCGTTGTTATCTTTTTGAAAACTGGAAAAAGCGATCGGCTTAGCCGAAGATTTTGTTTTAGATTTATACGATTCAGATTGTAACATATCTGCTTCATAAGTTTGAAGGATACCAACAACCTCTTCAACAGATTTGTTTTTAAGCTTTTCTTTACCTTGAAGCATTGTCACCTTGGTTTTAAACCTTTTAGGAAGTGATCTTAAAATCTTCTTAATAACACGAAAAGGAGGGATGGGCTCACCTAGGGTTTCACAACTATTGACAATGGAAATCAACCTAGAGTAATAAACGTTAAAAGTCTCATCCTCCTCCATCCTAATAGTCTCAAACTCAGTGGTAAGTCTCTGAAGTTTTGATTGTTTAACAACATAGGTCCCTTGATGACATGTTACTAAGATATCCCACGCTGCCTTAGCAATTTCACAATTGGAGATTTTTCGGTGTTCAATCACATCTACAGCACTAAAAAGTATATCAAGAGCATGATTATTAGCCTGAAGCGCAGCCTTTTCGGCAGGGGATAATTCGGAGGTTAATTTAGGGAGGGTCGTAATATTTTCCTCCTTTGTGGGATATGTGTACCCTTCCACACAAGATTTCCAGATATCTTCGTCGACAAACCTCATAAACGCTTTAATACGGGACTTCCAATAGTCAAAATTATCGTTGTACAAAATTGGGACGCGACTGGAATGATGGTTCATATTCATACTATTGTTCATCGTGACACAGGATCCGCCCAGGAAAGAAAAAATTCCTATAGATTACGAGTGACCCGCTCTGATACCAAGTGAAATTCCTATTTTGCTATCAATTAATTAAAGCAAATAAATAAGAATTAAAGAAAAACGATGAACACAAAGATATACGTGGAAAAACTCTAAATGGGCAAAAACCACGGGAAGGAATCAAACACTATAAAAATCATTGTGCGGTTACAAAACGACCTTACTCACAATTGAGACTCCTCGCAATTGACCTAAGATCGGTTGCCGACTCCTCGTTCACCATACCCAGTATTTGATTGCCGCTGCCTCGAATCCACGAGCCTTCCAAACGTTATTCCGGAAATCCACCGGAAGAAACTAGAACTTGATTTTTGATGTAGAAACCTCTTGAATCTTTGATTAATGTTCCATGGATTAAGTGCTTCAAGATTCACTATCAATACTCTAGGGTTTTTTGTAGGTTGGAGAACAAAGGCTTTTTCTTTCTTGCAGCTGACTCGCACACCCTAGATCCAAAAATAACGTGATATATTTATAGAGTTGCCAATCCAATCAATCGCATCGTAAGCCGATTGATCGGAACATTGTAGATCTGACTTTTTTGAAGATGTCGATTAACAACCCGATTGATCCTCTTATCAATCAGTATGCTCTGAAAATGCACGCTCTGTAACCTGCAGCTTGTTCCAATATTGGAGATACCCAATCAATAAACCGATTGATTCCATGATCAATCTTCTTGTTCTAAAGGCACCAAATTGATCGGCAACAAACGACTAACACAATAATTCTCAAATTACATAAAAAAAAAAGATTCCTTCCACTCTAATCCTATACAGACTTCTACATAGAAAATTACAACTCGATATCAATATGTGTTTTGTCACATGGAATTGCCAAAACAAGACGACTCCGGAATTTGGTCCTTACACCCAACCCTCCTTATACCTCCTCAAAAGCGCTCTCACGTCATCACACACCTCATCACTAAATAAAACAGGACTAAACCCACCGCCATGCAACCGCCTGGACCGGCTCCCCGCCGTCTCCCGCCTCTCAGCCGACTCCTCCGGCGGACACGCCACCAGGTCCCCCGCCGCCCTCTCCAGCATCAACCTCTCATTGCTAGTCTTCGAAAAGCTCTCCTCCAACGTTTCGAAATAAACCCTGAAAAACCTCAAGCACTCTTGAAACCCTTTGAAGAACTCGTAACTCTCGAAACCCACTTCCAAATCCGCCTCTTCTTCCACCACCGTCACCACCCTTGGTCTCAAACTCTGAAAAGTAGACAACAGAATGTCGCGGCGGCCAGGCGCGACTGAGTGTAACGTCCAGACGCAGTTGATCGCTAGAGCTTCGTCTTCTTTGATATCCAATTGGGAAAAATTCAATTCCGATAAGTCACCAGCATGGTGCACCACGTTGAATTTAAATGGTACGCCCATTAGTCTAGCAAATTTTTCCATACGGGTGCCGATTTCCTTCATGACTTTGTGGACAGACGACGCGGCCCCTCCTCCGCAGCACACCGTGGTGATGCGAAGGTGGGGCGTCTCGTCGGTCCGCGTCGCGATGGCTTCTAGCAGAGTGGGCCATTGGGTGCAGTAAGTGTTGCTGATGTCAATTGTGTGCAATTCATTCTCTCCTTCGAACGCGTCCATGATCGGGCCGTTACAGGCCACGTGACCGAATGTGGTCCACGGGCTAACCTCCTGGAACTTCAAGACCGTTTTTCTGGTTGAGTCGAACGAGGCCGTTTTATCCGCGGCCGACCACAAGGTGCGGCGGCTCTTTTGGCCTGAGTCGGTCATGCGGCTGAAGAGGGCCTGGAGGAAGTAGGAGGCAAGTTTTTGGTCGGTGTCGCCGTAGGGCGAGCTGAGTTCGTTGAGCATCCACATGAGGTGCTAGACACGCCCGCTGTGCTTTTTTGGAAACTTTATATCCATCTCAAAACCAATTGGCAATGAGTAGAGAGGTCCCAACATATATTAAGTGATCACCCATTCCACTCCTAGGCAATGTGGGACAATATTTCTTAACATCCCCCCTCACGTGCAGCCGCATTTGAGGTCTGTCACGTGTGGCCACTTTTTGGGTCATATCATCGTGCAGCCTTTTTGCTGGTCTGTCATCGTGGGTGTGGGATTGATAGGTCCCGCTTTGATACCATGTGGAAACTTTATATCCATCTCAAAACCAATTGACAATGAGTGGAGAGGTCCCAGCATATATTAAGTGATACTTTTCGGATATTGCGCGGGCCGTCTCGAGTAGGATTTCGTTTGCCCACTTGCCGAAGAAGTCAAGGTTGTTTAGGTCTCGAGAAGGGGAGAAGTGTGGTGGTGGAGTGCCAGTGGTGGTGGTGGAGGGTGGTTGTTGGTGGTGGTGGTAAGTGGGGTTTTGGTGGTGGTGGTGGTAGTGATTGGAAGAGGAAGAGGAGAAGTCATCTTCATCATCCATGAAAAAGTTGAAGCATTCTTCTTCTTCTTGTTCTTGGTGGTGATAGTTGTTTACCAGTGAGGTGGTGGAGGTGCTGGAGTTGGTTGTGCTGGAGTTGATGGATTGAAGATATTGACGGTGATGATGATGATCAAATTGAAGAGTGCTCACTAATCTAAACAAAGTATCCATTTAGGCCCACCCACCGCCAAAGAGAGAAGACAGACCCACATCCAAAATAATATAAGCCCCTTTGTGTATGTAATGTTTTGAGTGAGGTCCTGTCTGTTAGGCTCTTTGGACACAAGAGAGAGATGGGGGTGTTTGTGATTTTAAAAGAGGGTGACTAAAAGGAGGATCTCCATGTTGGATTCTAGCATGGCTTCTCACACATAATGAGAGAGATATAGAGAGAGAGGGAGGAAAAATAAATATAAGAGGAGTAGTAGGGTCCAGGAAAACTTTACCCGAAAACGTCCAGAAAAGAGAAATGGAAGGCTCGGATATATACATTTGAAAGATCTGATCCGTCTATTTCTCTTTCCTGGATGTTTTCAATAGAATTTTTTTATGAACCCTAACATTGGCGTAAATATAGAGTAGCAATGACAATTTCCTAGGGAATGAAAATTATATATGCACAAAATAAGGTTCTTTTTCTTACATTAAGTTCAACCATGTTTTGATTTCTACAAAAAAAATTCTCTCTACATAATCTTTAAAAAGATATACTCTTATTACTAGATAGATTTAATTAAGTGGAGAGGATACAAGTGAGAAAAAATAAGAAGTTTGCTTTTTGGTGTAATCGATGAGAGTGGTGGTGGGGGGAATTTTCCTTGCTTTGTGGTACTTTTAAGGGCGTCTTTTCAAATGTAGTAAAGAGATTGACTGAAATGGGTTTTTCTTGTTAAAACTTGGAAAATGGAATGGGACTAGGTGTGTGCTTAGATATGGAACTTTGTCAGACAAATGATGTAATAAAGAATGAGAAAAAATATAACCAAGGTTGAGATCATCGATCGGATGGCGTTTTTAGTGTGGTCCAATTATTCGGTAGTCATGGAGCAAGGTCACGCAGTGCTCCGAGACATTCTAACATTACATATTCTCGTAAGTTGTACGGCTAAGCATGTGAACCTCAAGTAAATGCAAAAATGATTATGACACAAACTTTGTGCCACAATCAACCACAATCCCACACCCCATGTGAGTAGGGTTGTGGTTGGTTGTGGCACAAAGTTTGTGTCACTATCATTACTCAAGTAAATGTATGGTATTGACGTGTCTCAGAGTATTACTTGGTCGTGCTCCGAGAATACTGAATAATTACGGTTTTAGTGGATTAGAGAAAAGTGAAGTGTTTAATATAAGATACTCCGTAGTATAGAATTATTTGAGTGGGAGCAGGCGTGACAAATGGGGGGTTAGAGAGAGAGAGAGAGAGACGTCAGAAAAGCTGCCGGCGTGCATCAGCATCATCATCAACCCCACCACGACCACCGCACCCCAACACAAAGCGATTCACACACTTTTGCCTCCTATTCCCTCTCCAAACTCTGCCATGAAATTCCCTACTTTTTCCCTTTTCTATACTACTCTACAAAAACCCACCATACACATGTACCATGTAACAGTGTATCGAGTATACCATTGCATCATTTATGCCAAAGTGTGTACCTTCTCCTCGATCTAGGGCATGCCTCTTTCACTTTTCCTTTCCTTTTTTTTTTTTAATATTCAACGGTTAGTAGTGAATGTCCAGATCAACTTATACACACCTCAGCTAATTTTCTCCGCTGTATACTCAAAAGCAAGTCATTCATACCTCTTTCATTACTTCTTTTATAACGTTGAAGCTAATTTATGCGCTTATCGTCTAATTTAAGAAGTCCTATACGGTTCGTTCCTGGAAGAGCTGCTTGTACACCTACTATAAATGAACAGATATAATACTGTTTAGTTATTCCTAATTCTTAATGAATTATTACATACATGTGCAGTGATGTAGCCAGAAAATTATATCATTATGTGCACAATTTTATTGAGTTGTTAGCACGCTAATTTTCTCTTGATTTTTTAGCACGCTAACTTTCCCGCTAACCTTTGGCAAAAAAAGAAAAAGAAAAAGAAAAGGGAGACTTGTATTTTACAATGAGTATAATTCCGTAGACATGTAATAGTTTTGAGACAAAAATTCACTGAATTAAGACTTGTTTGTGAATATTTAGTTATTTTGTGATCTCAGGCATCTCCACTTGATGCCCTAACATCCTTCTCTATCAATCTTTTTTATCGGCCTTCATCATCACATATTATTAGTGCTGAGTTCCACATAAATATGTGCAGGAGAATAGCGTTATAATACCATATGGTAGTGTCCCTAGAGCAATCAATAATTTTTTGTATAAAAAATGGATGTACCAAATGAAACTTCTAATATATTTTTTTACACAAATGCCAAAAAAAAAAAGAGAGAGAGAGAGAGAGAAAAGACTCTCAAATCCAATGTGTGGGCCTGGTCCTAAGCTGACTCCGCCAGTGGACATGTGGTTTAATTTGTGAAAAAGCACAATGGACAGTCTAACAAAAAATAGAATGTCTTGATTAACTGAAAAGGAGTTTGTGTTATATATGTCTCGAGCTTGAAACCTCTTATTATCATAGGGAGCAATCCAAAGTGATCCATGTTTGATTTTGTGTCCAATGGAACAATAGTGAAATTTTTCACATCTCTTTTGTCTAAGTTTTTGCTCAAACAAGGTCACTAGATTTTTTGACTCAAGAGATTCAACTTCTAGTTGGATTTAGTATGTTGACATCCTTTAGCACATTGTATTAAAACATTATACTACTTCACGTGATTTTTTATATCCATGACACTATTTTAATTAACAACATTAAATTTGACGTTGACAATATCAACGATACCGTCATGTTGGCCTAAATAGGCTAGCATTTAGAATCTTGATTTGGGACCCTCAATTTATAATATTCTCTTGTGGATTAATGATTTCCACATACCATCAAATTTACTCTTTAAGAAATAAGAGATTTGTTTTTCTTCAAATACAGTAAAAATTTAAGAAACTCTGGCAAAACAATAGGTGGAATGTCTAGGGCCTGTTGCTATTCTAGGTTTTCTTCATCAATCATTGGGGAAAAATCCATGTTTGGACTCTTTTGTCCCTTGTTTTGATCAGTATTGGGTTTGGATAGTTTTTTCTTGGAAGCATTCAATATAAACCGTACTGGTAGCTGAGAAACACTCATTCACTCATTTATGAGGGACAGATTGGTCACTCAGTTCCCAAGAATTAATATAATTCAGGAAATATTCCCCAAGCAAGGGTTCCATCTCCCCTGCAAAAAACCACAGGAATATTTTATTTTTTGTACATGTTTTGTCATTCAAAACCAGTGATGTTAATTGCATAACTAAAAGCTATTAAGACAGGGCTAATAAGACTAAATTAAGGGATGTCTTGTGGATTTTAAACTCAAAATATAGATGAGATGTCACTACCTTAACCACAATAGCAATTTTGTCATGGAATTGGGGAGAGGTAGCAAAATTGTGGTGTAGGCTTTTTGGGTTAATTTAAAAGCCAACTCATTATTCATAACTACGTCGTTTCGTTGGTCAAAATAAAGATGATTTTTCATTCACCCCCCCCCCCCCCCCCCCCCCCCCAACACACACACAAAACTATTGAGTATTGTTAGGGGTATGGCCCTGAGTCCCTGACAGAGCGGTCCCAGGGCCGGCCGGCTCAAAGATTTTTAGTTCACAAGGCCTAATTTAAAAATTGTCTTTAAGAGTAAACACTTAAACAATTTTTATAACAACAATCACAATATGAAAATTAAAGCCAAAAGAGAATATAAAGTTCTACTGATCATTATATAAGAAAACAAAATACAAAATCTCCAAATACATATCTTAGATTGGCAAATACATATCTTATATTAGGTCTTTAGGCCTAATGGATCAGTTGTAAAAGTTAATTTGTTGTATGTTTATTTTGGTCCTTTGGGCTAAATGGACTTTTTTTGTTTAGGTCTTTTTTAAAATCAGATTAGACCTTTTTTGTTTTTCTTATTGAGCTATAAAATCCCCTATTCAAGCCTAAAAGTAGAAATTATGTGATACCCCTATTTTTTGGGCTTTTGGGTGCGCAAGGCCCATGCCTTTTGGGTCTTAGGATTGGACCAACTTTGAGTGGTTCGAGACTCACGTCCAAATATGCAGATCCGACATAATATTGTATTCGCTCTTTTGTTCGAATTACTAAAATAGTTTCTCCCTGATTAATTTACCAGACTCCTGTCTTTCAAAAATATTATTTCTCATTTACCATCACCCATTTGTAAGTAGAATTCCTTCAACATGAAAATGCAATGACTTGCAACTGCACACATACGTTGACCTAATAATTCGGGAAATGGACAAGTTGCTTGTGGACTTATTACTATTTTATTTGGTCTCTCTCAGCTGTACAACTTTTTTCTCTACGCTAACTTATATACAGTACTAAATAAAAAGTTGTTGGCTTCAAGCTGGTGATGTTGAGACTTGAGAGGCACTATGGCTCTCCTCCAATGAGACCATACCCAAGCTCAACCTTTTTTCTCTCTCAAGAATTTGGTGTTTGCATTTTTAAGAATTTGGTGTTTGTAACCATAAACGTTTTAGAGTTTATTAGTTGAGATTAAGGTATTTCCACCGCAAGCGGAAACAAAAGTTTCCTTCAAATCGATTGAATTGCGTCATGTGTCCAAACAGCTGTCCCAAATAGTAGAATATGGACATGTGGCGCAATGCAATCGATTTGAAGGAAACTTTTGTTTCCGGCGGTGGAAATAATTTAAACTCACTTGAAGTCGGGGCATACTCAATGCATTTACAAGTCAAATTTTGATAAAATAAGCGAACTCCCGACATACTGTTGTGCATACGTGTGCCCCAGCCTCTGGTCGTAGTATATTAAAGCGGGAAAATGAGTGACTAAGTAGGAAATTTCAGGAACTAAAGACAAATTTCAGGAAAACGCATCGTGTTTGCACTTTTACAGTACGAAACTTTTGCTGCTAAAGACACTGCTAAAGACAAATTTTTAGAGAAAAAAACAAGGTTTCTCTCCAGTTCAAAAAAAAGCAAAAGATATCTCTTCAAAACTTTGTCTCCAAAAGATCAATTTGTTGCAGTGCTTCCTTGTCAACTGGATGGGGCAGAATATTTGATTCATGTGGAGAGAGATTCTCCTTCACATGAATCAAAGTACATTTATTGTCATTCCGTGTACATAAATTTGTAGAAGTATAAAGGTGAGTCGTTAGAGACTCGTTATCGCAGAGAATGCATACCTGCATTTACGGATATATGGAAGGTAGGGGTGCATATCGGCCCGGTAGCCCGCCCAGCTCGCCCATAGGGCCGGGCCGGGTTGAGATTTTAAGCCCGTTTACTAATTGGGCCGGGTTTGGAAAATTCCTCTAAAGCCCAGCCCGGTCCGGCCCGACCCGATTTAAATTATATTTTTATTTTAAAACTATATGTATATATGTGTATGTTATCGCTGGATCCTAACTCCTTAGGATTTATTTATTTTGATGAAGGTGACATTGATAAAAATGAATTCAAGTACTACGTATGTAGAGAATTCCTTTGAAGTAATAGCAATTTGTTAAGAAAACTTTGAAGTTTTTTTTCCCATTCAACTACTATCTTATAGTAATAACTCATAGTTTTTTTTTTTTCCTTTTATTTTTATTGTGCTCTACAAGATCAGTTGTAAAAGAAGTGTGATTTTAAAGGAGAGACACTCGAGAGAAGTTTCCTCATGTTAGAGTTCCATCTTTTAAAGCACTTTCATTTATGGGTCTATGTCTAATATTTTTGGGAGAACATAGAATTTTAAGTATATTATTACGGCCGTGAATTGTAATTCTAATCGTTATAGTTGATTGATTTATGTTTATTGATATACCATACTTTAGAAAAATAAATGGGCTTGTTGGACGGGCTTGAGAAATTAAAATTATAACTGGGCCGGGCCAGGGCAAATTAAATGAAGCACGATTATTAATGGGCCGGGCTTGGGAATAGAAGAATCTCGTTTTATGTAGCATAAGCCCGGCCCGAACCCAGCCCGACCTGGTGTTTGTGCACCCCTAATGGAAGGTGATCGATGATGATGAGTCCACAAAAATGATGTTGTGACAGGCCACGGAGTATGAGAATATAAACAAACAAGCGAATATCAAGGGCACAAGATTTACGTGGTTCCCCCCCAAAGCACGAAGCTCTAGAGGTACGTCCACGGGCGAAGAGCAAGAGAAGATTCACTATGAACGGGAAAGAATACAAAGATCCGGCTATACCCGTAACTCTAATTGAAACACCAAACAGATATCTAGGGACAAAGTCTAAACATAATAGGAATTCTTCAGAAAAGGAAAATTCAAGGCACAATTTCAATAATTGATCCAGCAGATCATACACTGCTATCATGTTTTCTTCCTTGAAGATCTGTTCAACCTGAAAAATTAATGCACAGAACGCAGGGGAAAAGTTACAAGGGATTGGCCAAATTAAACCTGTGTGCCAACAAAATTTGATCCTCAGAAGTAAGAATTTCATTAGTGTTATTTTGATATTATTTGTAGGATTTTTCGGAGTACAGGAATTTTGATGAGTTTATTGCATTCATTGAGGATTGAATGAGGAGGAACAGACCATTTGATGGTTTGATGGGTTTTTGTCAGGTACTAATTTTTACCAATTTTGCAAGGGTAGAAAGTAAAGATGTGTAACAACTCTCAGGGTCCCCGTAGCGGCCCTCCGCGCTACACGTTGTAGCGCTCATCTTAATTATTGGCATAGCCAGAATATTGTACCAATGGGCACAATATAAAAATGCCAGTACATTTGTTGTGTAAAAAAAAATTCTCTCTTTTTTAAAAATCTCTTGATTTTCTTTTGAAATTTTCTTCTAGATATATTCCTACTTGAATAGTGCTTAACTATATCACATTATCTTCAACACAAAGGAGAGAGAAGTTTTTGATAGATTTAAAAAGAGAAAGAGAAATATGGGAGAATGTAAAAGAAGTCTTTTTGACTTTTTGAATTCCTCTCATCATAACAAACTAATAATCCAAAAAAAATCAATGCAAATCTAACAACTGCAAAAAAAAAAAAAAAAAGCACCAGATAATCACTGCTAATTACAGTACAAGTGAGAAAAAAAATTCAATGAACAGTTCTACAAACAGGACACTGAAAACAAAAGAAAAAGGGAAAAAAACCACTAACACAATATTGAAATGTAATCCAGCACAAGACCCCCTTATGCTGCCAAAGTAACTCAGTTGCCCTTGCACTCCAGATTTGGTTTCTTTAGAGCCGTGAACTAGCCTGTGGAAACGCGAACGAAATACTAGCACATTAAGTTGGGGCGTGGGATCCTGTGCCCCCTTCCTCTGTCCCCATCCTCTGCCCCCAACCCTATTCATTTGACATGTGTCCCAATTTAATCCCAGCCCTTGAATCCATTCTTTCTCACTTCTGCACTTCGAAATCAGGCCATCTCGACCTCCTTTTTGTTGCTGGCGAACGAAGCCATCTTCTCCACTTGAGCGTCAATCCTCTACAAAGCTTTCTGTGCTCCCCTCCCCTCCCCCTCTTTCCTTTCTCTGTATACAAACCAGAGCTTTGAAACCAAAAAATTCCCAGAGCAACAAGAGGTATGCTGCATAATTAGATTAAAAAATTCCTACTCTTAAAGATTCAAAATTAGATCGTAACTGAAAAAACTCTATATTAGAATTATTGAAGATAATTGGTGATCAATACCTACTTAATATCATCGTTTGCGATTCTCATAGATGGTTAGATAAGTTGTATTTTACTGGGACTTGGATCGGCGACGAGACTTTCACGGTGGAGTTGGGTACTGATGTTGAGTTTGGGTTTCTGGCGACGAAAATTTCTCTAGAGATGAAAGCACAAAAGTGAGAGAATCAATTCGAGGGCTGCAATTAAATTTGGACACGTGTCAAATGAATAGGGTTGGAGGCAGAGGATGGGGACAGAGGAGGGGGGCAGAGGATCCCACGTTGGCGTCCAATTCCCGAATCCCGCCTGCGGTGGGAGTTTGTTATGCAAAATTAACAAAGAAGTCAACTCGTGACGTGTTTTGATTTAATCCAGCTGGAGTTGTCTTCTTCATCAGCTCGGGATATCGATTGATGTATGTGTCATGTGTGAATAAGACACTAGCAAATACTAATTTCACTAGTACTAAACTCATATAATCATGCTCCATTTTGATTCTTCAGAATTGAGATTTGAATTGGACATTAACCAAAAGATTGTAAACGTTTTCTTCATTCTGATTAGTCGCCGAGTCCACAAAATCAATACATTTCAAGTTAGATGGTACTATAAGCAATCTGGCGCAGAGATGAGATTGATAATATCCCATACACTACAAAAAAAAATTGATCTTTAGTGACAACAATTTTGTCACTAGGTTTTCACTAAAAATATGTTGCTAAAAGGTATTCAATGACAATTTTTTAGTGAGTTGTCACTAATCCTGAAATTAGTGACAGCTTACTATAAAAAGCTGTCAGTGAATACCCTTTAACAATACACTTTTAGTGGCAGGTTGTTGTCCATAGGTTGTCACTAAAACTCAATTTTTTTTTTTGTCGTGATGGGCACATTTGATTCTGGGATTTCTAATGAGAAGGATTTAAAAAGATAAAGTAATGATTATAAATACAAGAGACATGTTGGGTTCATAGATGATGGATGGGATTATATATTATCATGAGATTTATTTTTGGGGTGATCATGGGATTAGTTTTAGAGTACTTACTACTATATTTGGTTAGGGAGGAATACAAAATGAGATAAAGGAATGAGAATTCTATTTTCTTACTACTATTGAATGAGGTTAGAATCTAATCCGAAAAGGCGGGACTAGCTTATACCACCCTCCTGGTTGTATTAGTTAGTCCTATATGGGACACTATTTTATGAAATGTACCAGAGCTATGTAATCACGACAAACACCAAACTACAAACCAAAAAAACTAAGTGGAACATGGCCGGACGGTAAGGACTTGTTTGATACGTGTTATCATTTGAAAGGGGTTGACAGTGATGACAGGTTTAGGATTACGGTCAATAGATGTAGAGCCATCAGTGTCATAGCCACTTTCCCAGCCAAAGCCAAAACACAAACTTCCCAAGAAGACCTACCTAACGGCTTGCCATTCTTCCAACCAAAAAATAGTATTGCAAAGTGCAAACCCATTTCTTGCTTACTAAGAATTCTAGTCCATCCCTCGCCAAATTGCCATTGGAATGTGCTCCGAAAACCTGTTTTGCCAAACACACAGCAACTGGTAGATCTAACTAATGGGGTGAATCGGGTGATTGGAGCAAGCAAGCTAGAAATTGCCAATAAAGCATGTTTTACACCAGTACCATCGAATACCAGACCATTTTCAAATATTGCGTTAAAACAGTAGTCACACATGCATACTTCGTGGTCATGGAAATGTGCATTATCGTTTCACGTCCATTGAAGGTATTGGAGCTACGGAAGGGCGACACTGAGCATCAAATGTAAGAACGCTTTAAAGGTGAGACAAAAGTGAAATAGATATGAAGGCTGAAGAGATAGAACTGCTATTTACATTTGAAAAATAAAACTCGAAGCAACCCTTTCAATCACGTTCCAATCGAATACACAGAGAGAGTACTACTAGTTTACTACCATTATGGAAACAGTATCATAATGCCTGATAGTGCAAGCACCGCACAGATATATCAACGACAAATTCAATTGCATTTGGAAGAACGTTGATATATTTGTTATCTACGAATTACTTAGATGCTCAGTTAGCTCAACAAAGCATAACCCAACAAAGCATAATCCATTCAGCTCCGTCTTTTATTGAAAGCAAATGACATAAAATAAGCCTTAAAAGACAACAAATATAGGACCATACAAGTGTCTATGTTATGCCCCAGCAAAATAAGCAACAAAGATACTAACAGTTTCAGTAAGATAAGCAAATAGAGATTTTGGGAACAGGAAACTGAGAATACAAAACAAGCCACCAGATAATAGAGCCGACGGCCCCACAACCAATATATCATCCAACCTTTGACAACTTTGTGAAACCATAGACAATAGATACAAAGTACTCCAACTCCTCATGCAACAACTTGTCCAAAGAGCCACTTGCGGATCTGCAATAAGAAGAAGATAAATCCATTAAATCACGGTCAAGCAATGAAGAAAAGGAATAACACCCACTAAATCATGGTCAAGCATTGAAGAAAAGGAATAGCGTCAATTTCCTCATTGTGCATCATTGAAAGCAATAGCTATCAGGTTGCTACGAATATTTTCTATTTGCACTGAAAGCACCGTGGCATAATGAATCTCAATCTTTACAAGCTACGGTTCCGATTAATACTCAGGAAAATACTCAGAGGGGCCCTATGTCTAATGTTTTGTTCAATAATGCAACAAGGTCTTATGCTCAGGTGGTTAAGCAGCAAGAAGAACATGAGCCTAAGGAGATGGTAGTGAAGAACAGAGTGACCATTGAAGTTCAGCCTCAGGGCACTTCATGGTTGTCAAGGAGTGCAGTGATCAAGCTCTAGAAACCTGCCTCTTGTGAATATGTTCTGAAAGCCCTGGAATGTATTGACTGTGAGGATATTCAGATCAGATCCTTAGGAGGCTTATACATGATTATAACTTTTCTGGATAAGGAGGAAATGGATAGATTGGTGGGTAACAATGATATTAAAGATTGATTCGATTCGATTAAATCGTGGAATGGTGAAGCAGCTTCTCATGCTAGGCTAGTTTGGATCAACTGCAGAGGCATGGCCTTGAATGCTTGGTACCTTAATACCTTCGAACAGATTGGAGAAATATAAGGCGAGTATTTGGCTCTTGAAGAAGAAACTCATGACGAGAGGTCCTTCGACGTTGGAAGAATGATGATAATGACAAAGAAGGATTCAAGGATTGATGAATGGATCAACATTACAATGAGTGGGAGAATTTACGAGGTTAAAGTGTAGGAAGAAGAATGTGAGGATCTGTATGGCGTCGACCCTAGGTCTTTGAGCCTAAATGATGAAGATTCTCATACAAATCTTCTTGACAATGCCATGGAGTTGCATCCTATAAATCAAATTAGTGCGAAAGATAAGGAAGATGTTGATCTAGTGAGGGAGACAATTGTGAGCGAGTCCATGGAAGAAGGTGAGATGGAGAACCAGGTTCAGGACAAGGAGGAAAGGGAGGAAGTTCCATTGGATTTGGAGGTTATTCATTCTAGTGAGGCCATTGTCAATAATCCAAATGGAGAAGATGAGGAAGACACGCAAATTTCCGATCATAATGGGGAAGATGGGGAAAAATGAAACAGACGAGGAGTCAAATTATATCAATTCTGATGATTTAAGTTCGAAAGGATTTTGATATTGATGACTGCGATCTTGTCTCGGATGACCCTCTAATTAAGCATATGGATTATATGCGCCAAAAGAAGAAACACGAGACCATTAAAGGAAAACTTATGAATCCTATATGGACTAAACATCCTTTGAAAGCCGTGAGGTTTTCTAGGATGTATAGCCGGGATCATAAAGAGAACAAATCGAGGAGATTGAAGCTAGGCTTGAAGAAAGGAAGTAACGATGGGCCTACTCATATGAATCAAGAGGAAGTTAATAGATTGAAGAGAAAGTTGGAGGAAGAAACTACAGCGTCAGCAAACACTGGAACAATGCAAGAGGAAGTTAGTAGCGACATTCGCAACAGGAATTCGAGGTTAATCAAGCAAGCTCGTAAGGATGGGAAATCAATTTTCCTTTAACTTTGTCAATGTTCAGTTACCAAGAAAGTTGAGGAACTCTTCCCCATCGGGAAAGCACTTTCCTGCAAAATAGATCCTGCACGAAAGAAGGAATTAGTTTTTCTACAGAAATCTTTGTCAACAAAACACACAGGAAAATAAATATCCTTCTTTGCTTCACTTTTAATGAGTACATTTTTCACGCAACATTATCAACAACTGAACGAAGCCAAAGGGGAAAAATTGCTAATAAGTACCATTGTCACTATCCTTTTCTTCTAATGTTTCATATATAGTTATGCATATGAAAGTGAAAACGTGTATATGTATTTGTCTTGTAGCGAGTACTCTATGCAGCTCAACGCATCCCGTATCAAAGTTCTTCAATCTCAGGATGATGTGGTCAACGCCATGAAAGAGGCTGCAGCAAAGGAGCTCTTGAAAGTGAGCAGTGAGAAAAATGAGTATAGGAAGCTCTTGAAAGATCTCGTAGTTCAGGTAGCAAAAATTGACTCAATTCCTTGATGTCTTACGACTTACAAATGTTTTTTCCCTCTTGTATATTGAAGTATATTTGAAGGAAATGATTAACTTACTCTAACATTTGAAATGACGGTGCTTGATTTGTGAGACTAAAAAAGGATGTAAAACATGGGTTAATATTTCTATTAATATAATCAAAGGATTTGCAATTGGGTTAAAAATATAGGTCTTCTGTATTGCTCCAGCTGAAGATGAGATCCTAAAAGGGTCATAGATTTTGTATGTGTACACACCTAAAACTACTTTCTCCCACATCTTGAAGTTTTATGTATGGGGTTCTGATTTCGTAAATAAACAACAGTCCTAGTTCCAAAATTAATTGGCTTCAGACAAGAGGTTGTGTTTCTTCCTTTCTAAAGACATGGGGAAACAACATGGTTTGATGCAATTTCATTTGAATGCCTTTGTCTTTGAAGTTATCTTATTGACATTGCTTTTGGCATGCTGCGTCATAATCATGCAATTGTAACTGCATTTGTTGCAGAGTTTGCTCAGGCTGAAAGAGCCTGTTGTCTTATTGCGTTGTTGAAAAGAGGACCTAGATATGGTGGAGAATATTTTGAACTCTGCAAAGGTGGAATATGCAGAGAAAGCAAATGTTCATGCACCTGAGATTATAGTTGACTACAGCGTCTACCTCCCACTTGCTCCTTCCCATCACAATGCCCATGGACCCTTCTGGTAATTCCATATTGTTCCAGTTATAAAATTATACGTAAACCTTAATTAGTCGGACAGTGTCTTTATCTTTGCTACATTTACTGAGTAGCAGCGACCAAGCACTTGCTCCTATCAAATTTTGGCTATTCAAACAATTACTTATTGCAAGAATGATGGCGAAAGTATGTAGTCTCTTCTTTTTTTCTTTTCAGCTCTGGAGGTGTAGTAATGGCTTCCTCAAGATGGGAAAATTGTATTCGAGAACACCCTGGATGCTAGGTTGGATGTTGTATTCTGCAAGAAACTTCCAGAGGTAAGTCACTTTCTAACTTGGTGATTTGGTCCTCTTCCAAGCCCCCACTCCTTGTTCTTCTCCTTCAATTGTGTGATAGTGGAATTCATGGCATTGTTCTCATCCTCAACTGTCCCCTTGTTAAATTATGTATTCCTATGTGTGCCTATTTTTGTGTTGTCTTTGTATTTTCGTGTCATTGAGATTGTGTCTTATGCTATCTACTTTTCCAATGGATGGTCTAGATGTCTAGATTGAGTCAGAGTCGTGCATCAGCGAGTTTATTTATCAGCAAAATTTTTATTAATCTTTGAAAACAAATTACAAAGATTTAACAGGCCCGAGACTAAGAACGCCAAAAAAAAAGACACTACATGGCTGGTATCTTACCAGCCAAAGCACAAAAAATACACCCCAAACAACCAAAAACTCCTGATACAGATACACAACAGGGAAGACCCCAAAATCACCCCAAAAATCTACAGCAAATACCCAACCAAAGAAGCAAAACCCCAAACAGCCAAAACATCCAACCAAACAAACGACGGGATCAGCACCAGAGAGCTCCCACAAACAACAAAAACTTAATCAGATCTCCACTGAAATGGAGGCACCTTGCTCTAATTTATCAAGAGCTTCAGTTTCCTGTTAAAAAATTTCAACTCCCTCCAATTCTAAATATTTCTGTATATTATAGCTCTCCCTTCCAAAATATTTTACACCCCCCCCCAATAAAGCACCCAACTCCATATTCTTACGAGCTTGCTTGATTAACCTCGAATTCTTGTTGCGAATGTCGCTACTAACTTCCTCTTGCATTGTTCCAGTGTTTGTTGATGCTATAGTTTCTTCCTCCAACCTTCTCTTCAATCTATTAACTTCCTCTTGATTCATATGAGTGGGCCCATCGTTACTTACTTTCTTCAAGCCTAGCTTCAATCTCCTTGATTTGTTCTCTTTATGATCCCGGCTATACATCCTAGAAAACCTCATGGCTTTCAAAGGATGTTTAGTCCATATAGGATTCATAAGTTTTCCTTTAATGGTCTGGTGTTTCTTCTTATGGCGCATATAATCCATATGCTTAATTAGAGGGTCGTTCGAGACAAGATCGCAATCATCAATATCAAAATCCTTTCGAACTTGAATCATCAGAATTGATATAATTTGACTCCTCATCTGTTTCATTTTCCCCCATCTTCCCCATTATGATCGGAACTTTGCGTGTCTTCCTCATCTTCTCCATTTGGATTATTGACAATGGCCTCACTAGAATGAATAACCTCCAAATCCAATGGAACTTCCTCCATTTCCTCCTTGTCCTGAACCTGGTTCTCCATCTCACCTTCTTCCATGGACTCGCTCACAATTGTCTCCCCCACTAGATCAACATCTTCCTTATCTTTCGCACTAATTTGATTTATAGGATGCAACTCCATGGCATTGTCAAGAAGATTTGTATGAGAATCTTCATCATTTAGGCTCAAAGACCTAGTCTCGACACCATACTAATCCTCACATTCTTCTTCCTACACTTTAACCTCGTAAATTCTCCCACTCACTATAATGTTGATCCATTCATCAATCCTTGAATCCTTCTCTGTCATTATCATCATTCTTCCAACGTCGAAAGACCTCTCGTCATGAGTTTCTTCTTCAAGAGCCAAATACTCGCCTTATTTTTCTCCAATCTGTTCGAAGGTATTAAGGTACCAAGCATTCAAGGACATGCCTCTGCAGTTGATCCAAACTAGCCTAGCATGAGAAGCTGCTTCACCATTCCATGATTTAATCGAATCGAATCAGTCTTTAGTATCATTGTTACCCACCAATCTATCCCTTTCCTCCTTATCCAGAAAAGTTGTAATCATGTATAAGCCTCCTAAGGATCTGATCTAAATATCCTCATAGTCAATACATTCCAGGGCTTTCAGAACATATTCATAAGAGGCAGGTTTCTAGAGCTTGATCACTGCCTCCTTGACAACCATGAAGTGCCCTGAGGCTGAACTTCAATGGTCACTATGTTCTTCACTACCATCTCCTTAGGCTCATGTTCTTCTTGTTGCTTAACCACCTGAGCATAAGACCTTGTTGCATTATTGAACAAAACATTAGACATAGGGCCCCTCTGAGTATTTTCCTGAGTATTAATCGGAACCATAGCTTGTAAAGATTGAGATTCATTATGCCACGGTGCTTTCAGTGCAAATAGGAAAATTCGTAGCAGCCTGATAGCTATTGCTTTCAATGATGCACAATGAGGAAATTGGCGCTATTCCTTTTCTTCAATGCTTGACCATGATTTAGTCGATGTGATTCCTTTTCTTAAATGCTTGACCGTGATTTAATGGATTTATCTTCTTCTTATTGCAGATCCGCAAGTGGCTCTTTGGACAAGTTGTTGCATGAGGAGTTGGAGTACTTTGTATCTATTGTCTATGGTTTCACAAAGTTGTCAAAGGTTGGATGATATATTGGCTGTGGGGCCGTCGGCTCTGTTATCTGGTGGCTTGTTTTGTATTCTCAGTTTCCTGTTCCCAAAATTTCTATTTGCTTATCTTACTGAAACTGTTAGTATCTTTGTTGTTTGTTTTGCTGGGGCATAACAGAGACACTTGTATGGTCCTATATTTGTTGCCTTGTAAGGTTTATTTTAGGTCATTTGTTTTCAATAAAAGCCAGAGCTGAATGGATTATGCTTTGTTGGGTTATGTTTTGTTGAGCTAGCTGAGCATCTAAGTAATCCGTAGATAACAAATATATCAACGTTCTTCCAAATGCAGTTGAATTTTTCGTTGATATATCTGTGCGGTGCTTGCACTATCAGGCATTATGATATTGTTTCCATAGTGGTAGTAAACTAGTAGTACTCTATTCGTGTATTCGATTGGAACGTGATTGAAAGGGTTGCTTCGAGTTTTATTTTTCAAATGTAAATAGCAATTCTATCTCTTCAGCCTTCATATCTATTTCACTTTTGTCTCACCTTTAAAGCGTTCTTACGTTTGATGCTCAGTGTCGCCCTTCCGTAGCTCCAATACCTTCAATGGACGTGAAATGATAATGCACATTTCAATGACCACGAAGTATGCATGTGTGACTACTGTTTTAACGCAATATTTGAAAATGGTCTGGTATTCGGTGGTACTGGTGTAAAACATGCTTTATTGGCAATTTCTAGCTTACTTGCTCCATCACCCGATTCACCCCATTAGTTAGATCCACCAGTTGTTGTGTGTTTGGCAAAATTGGTTTCGG
>OY978226.1:18270742-18513242 GCA_963854785.1 Vaccinium vitis-idaea
CTCTGTCTATTGCGCGGCCTCCTTTCTTCTCTCTCTCCTTTCTCTGCGCCCATAGTCATAAACCTTCGCGAAATTTATGAACCCGGTTTTCCAATCTTAATTCTATCTTCCTCAACTGATGGGAGGGATCTACTTGATCCATTGAAAGCATCCCCCTCTCTCTCTCTCTTTATCTCTTCACAGGTGATTGCATTTTTCATTCTCGCAATTATTGAGAATACCTTATAATATACTATATGTCTCTTTCTCCTTCTTTTAGCCAAAATTAATTATCTGGGTTTTCAACACATTGATTGATTGATTGAACCAAGTGAATATGTTGTCGTTGTTACAATTCTGGTTTGGTTTTGGGGAAAAAAAGGGTTCCTGTTGTAATTTCAAATGGCGTGAGGGATTTGATGAATACTTGAGGTTTTTGTTAAAATTTCTGTTTCGAAATTGCACCTTTTTCGAGATTATCTCCGAATGGTCGTTATTGTTGCGCGTAAATGCAAATTTCGAGATATCCTTGCGAAATTCTGTTTTCAACGTCAAAAGGGTTCTCGTGAAACCCAAGAAATCCAATTATAAATTGGGTTGCTTCAATTTCTTGGGTAATCTTGAAAAACAAGAAAGACAGCTGCTACGTACCATATAAATTGATCTTTTGACTTCCCCTATTCGTATAACAGTTTTTCCGTCTTCTTCAGCCACAGAGCAAACTAATCAAGCACGAAGCTAGCTCGGTCTTCAATATTTGAAGATGGAGATTGTTTACAGGCCGTATTTCGATCCGGAATTTGACACACTCATCGAAAGAATCCACCCTCCTAGTTCTGTTTAAGCTCCCTCGTTTGATCAATTATCACTAATCTCTTTCGTTTTCAATTTTGATCGATCAATAAGTTTCTTTTCAATTCTGTTTTTTTTGCAGGGTTAGTATTGATAACGAGACATGCCGAGACTGCACTCTTGTGATGGTTAGCAATTTGGACCCCAGAAAATATACTCTTAAATTAATCTTTTTTATAGTACGGAAAAATATGCTTAATTCGATCTTGTGTTGCGTAAATGATCTGTTACATTAAATATTCAATCTCTTTTTAGATTTCATGGGTTAGGGTTGGGGCCCCCAGCAAAGAAAAGATTCCACTGAAACAACTGGGAAATTTATTATCTCCATATCGAGTTAAGAATGATTAGGACTTGCATACAATTTTAGAGGTAGATACTATTAGATAACAATGATTCAGACTTATCTTTTCAATCACAAACTCAAGGTTTCGAGTTTTTTCACTGATTCTTGGGCCAAAAGAAATGTTATGCGCAAGAAAGTTTACACCGAACCATACCCAGAATGTGAGTGCTTTTTTAAAAAAATGTGTTTGCAAAACATGACTTCATAGTCTCACATTAAGTATGGTTCGGTGTAAACTTCTTTGCGCATAGCATTTCTGCGGAATTTTACTACAAGAATTTACATACCTAGATTCATATCAATAAATAAGCTAATAGATCCAACTGTGAAAGAAAGGTTTCTTCTCTTTTTCTTTTTTTTTTTGACCGTGAAGTCTCACTATGTAGACTAACTTGGATAGGGGAAGTCTTGAATTTTCCTGTGTAATAGGTTGATAGAGTCCTCAAATACTAAAAGTTTTATTTACCCATCATTATGATTATAGCAACTTTTGGTTTGAATCTATTCTTTTCCATCCAATCAAGAACCACCACAACTTACACTTGCATGTGGTGTTTGCTTACCTAATATAATGTGGGAAACAATTTCTCAATGTTTTTCTAACAACATCCTCTCCCCAAACTAATCACCTGGGGGTGGTGTCACTGTTCTATTGATGCTCGGTTGCTTGTTCTTGAGGTGGGGCCCATGGCTGAGCTAGCAAGTTGAGCGGTTGTCCAAATTAGCTCGGGTCCCACCTCAGGAAGCCGTGATCAACATGAAAGGATTGGTGACACCACGTACGTGGTGCCACCATTTCTCAAATATACTTTCTGTCCATCCTCAGCCGTGTGAATTCAAATGGCAGAGATAAAAGGTTCTTACCCACCCACCAAGTTGAGAGGCCCTAGGAATCAATTAAGGATAGGTGAAGAACCAAGCTTTTACTAGCATCCACTTCTTTCTGCCTTTTTCCACTTTTAATGTCAGTTGAGCAGTTATGGATGCCGATTTGTTCTCGGCTGGTCTGCTCAAGAAACTAATAATGAGATCCAAAAAGTTGATAGTTTCATACCAACGAGGAAACAGTGTGTAAATTCCTAGAATACCCCTGTTCCATTGGCATTGTTATAGTCAAAGCCAGTTGAAACTTGTAAAGTAGCTTTAGCTTTATGCCCTCAACAGTCTTTAGTTCTTCCTCAGCCAAAAGATGAAGGTCCAAAGGCTTCTTAAAGTAATAAAAGTGAGAAAATGACCTGTGACTGTGATTGCAGAAAGAAACTTTTCCATGTGCATTCTTTCTCAAAATGAATTATTATAAGCATTGAGTGCTGCTTTTGCGATTCTTGCACAGGTTGATAGTGCAAATAAGCATGGAATTTTGCTGGAGATGGTCCAAATTCTAACAGATCTTGATCTAGTCATATCAAAATCATACATTTCTTCCGATGGTGGTTGGTTCACGGATGGTTGGTCCTCTTCCTCCCACCAATTCCTTGTTTATATCTTCGGCTTATCTTATCTACTTCTTTCGTCCTTATAAATATGGTCGAGTTTCACATTCGTCCCTGCAATTATAATTGTTTCAATTGGATCCTTATAGTACTAATCTTAGTTCAATGTTAACCTTACCGTTAACCAGGTAACAGAATTAGCGCATGTGTACAACAAAAACCTATCCGGAGCTGATCATGTGTGTACAATAAAAGGTTATCCAGAGCTGATTTGGTGAGACATGGCGCTTTTTTGGCAAAAAATTACTATAATAACTAAGTGCCAAAACAACCTAAAACCATGACCCAAACCCAGACCCAATGAATACCCCAAGCCACCTTTTCCCAAACCCGCCTACATCTTTGTGCAAAACCACTCTCAGCCATCAAAACTTTTTGTTTTGGATGGGGAAATCAAAGCCTTCATCCTTCAAACATCACATCCCGTTTCCGGGCCACTAGATTTGTTCCTTTCGTTGAACACATTCACTTACGAAGGAAAATCAAAGTCGTCCTCCTCTCTCCTATTTTTGTAAATTGGAAAATCAAAGTCGTCCTCCTCTCTCCTATTTTTGTAAATTGGAAAATCAAAGTCGTCCTCCTCTCTCCTATTTTCGTATAATTTACAATGGACATGATTTTTTTTTGCTTTTGTTCAAATACTGATCTATGTTGTTTTTTGATTTGTAAAATGTTGGATTCTTATGTCTTTAAAGAGTTCTGAAATCTGGATAATTGAAATACTACGTAGTATAACAGTATCACTTTCTTTCTGAGTCACATACGAGTCACCTGCGACGATTCCTGTGCTTAGATTAATCTTGGGTTGTTATTAAATTGCATGGTCACCAGTATTCCGCGTGACGGACCAGCTCGGCAACAAAGTTACTGACGAAAGCCTCATACTTTATATTGAACAGGTACCCCTCCCGCTCTTGCTCTCGCTCACACAGGAATTTGTTGCTTTTTTATACTCCATTTTTTAATGGCCCTATCGGGATTTACAGGCAATGTGTGCAACTAGAATGGGGTCAAAGGAAGTCCAAACAAGCCTTGGTAGAGAAGTGAGGCCTCCGCATGTGTCAAAAGAATGGATGGCGTTGGAGATCACGGGCACAGACCGACCTGGCCTACTATCCGAAATATCAGCTGTGATTGCCGCTTTAGAATGCCAGGTGGCTGCTGTCGTGGCATGGACACACAACACTCGCCTGGCATGCATCATCTACATGGAAGATGACTGCAAAGACAGGACCACTGCAGGTGTGAACCAGGTGGCCCAGGTACATGCCCAACTTGAGAATGTGTTGGAGGCCCACCTCCGGGAGGGAGAGAGGAGGAGTGTGAGGGTAACCACCCCAGAGGCTGGGCGGACCCACACCGATAGGCGGCTCCACCAGCTGATGGCAAGTGATATGGACTATGAGGAATGCTGCAGTAGTAGTTCTGGTAGTGGTGGTGGGAGGAAGCGGCAGGATAGACGCAGGGATGGGATCAAAGTCACGATAGATTACTGCAATGAGAGGGGATACTCGGTGGTTAACGTGAAGCGTAGAGACCGACCCAAATTGTTGTTTGATACTGTGTGCACCCTAACAGATATGCAGTACGTGGTGTTCCATGCCCGCTATAAGCTCCGAGGGCTCCATCGCTATTCAGGTTGGTTCGAACCGAATTCTGTGTCTAATCCGTAGTCACATTTGCTTTGTTTGTTTAAGAAAAAGTATTTATGTACCGAAAATAGTTTCCATGGTCAATGAAAGGTGAGTTTTGACGGAATGTATTCTTCACACTTGAAATGGGGTATGTGTTTTCCCATATCAATATTACCAGTCAACAACCATAACACTGCCACGACTCTCACTCAACCGTAGTTATTACCATCATCACGTTCAATGTTCCAACCCCCCCCCCCCCCCCAGCAGAATTCATTATATCCTTGACAACATTTTTCACCACAAATCTTTGTGGAAAACATGTTTCTTGGACTAAGGCATTTGCCACCACAACCAAAAGAGCCAGGATCATAGTTCTATGGTCACATTCTTGACTGTTTGTTTTATGAAAATCCCCTCAGGAGTATTTCATTCGGCATATGGACGGCTGCACATTGGATTCAGAGAGCGAGAGGAGAAGAGTTACGCAATGCTTGACGTCTGCGATTGAGCGGAGAGTCTCCCATGTATGTTCCAGGAATTTGTATATATTATCCTGAGATAATGTGACTCTTTACTTTTATCGTTGAATATCCATGATTTACGTGTGCAGGGACTGAGGTTGGATATCTGCACAGATAACAGACTGGGACTCCTTTCAGACATAACAAGGGCCTTTCGGGAAAATGGGCTGTCGATAACAAGGGCAGAGATAGGGGCACATGGTGAGAGAGCAGTTGGATCCTTCTATGTCACGGATGCATCTGGACAAGACGTGAACCGGGATGTAATAGAGATGGTGAGGAAAGAGATTGGAGGTACTGTCATGGTGGTTAACGAATCCCCTGGGCGGTCCTCACAAACTACGACCAGAAGTATAATTACAAGTAAAAGCAGCAATGTGGTAGAAGATAGGCCGAGATTCTCATTGGGAACCTTGTTATGGTCTCAGCTTGAGAGAATCTCCGGCAACTTCACAACCATAAAATCTTGAGTCATAACGATAAAAAGTCGCCGTCTCGGCTGCTGTATCCTATCAAGCACCGGTAAATAGTATGTTAGAACAATATTGGTTTCAATATGAAGTTCACCCGTTTTATATAGCTAGCGAAACGCGCTACCTTCAGATTGAAAATTGTGTCTTTCTTCTTCCTGCATTTTCCTGACCAGCTTCTCTGAGTGTGCTTGGTTCAGTGATGTAGTCTTGAATGAACCTTCCTAACTTTTGGAAAATACTGGAAAGTGATCGTATGGCCAAAAGCAATATGTTTTTCTTCTTTCCATGTTCTAGAAAGCAGAGTTGCACGGAGAATTATCTTAAAGGAAATGATGAAGTGTGATACCATTTGGATTTTGGAACAATAGTGAACTAGAAGGATGAGAAGACCGAGGCCATTTGAACGGAAATTTGAAATTGGGGGTTGGTGTTTATCGGAGTCACCTCTGGTTCGGTTCTGGATGAAGCGACTCCTTCCTCAAGCTAGGCCTACAAGAGAGAACAAAGCTAGTGACTACTAGCTGGAGTCAACTGGTAGGCACTCCGATGTCTAAGTTAGTCTCAATCAAAAAAGAGAAAGTACGAAGCTCAAGAATGGACATTAACAACGTTATCTGGGTTTAGAACAACTTTATATAGAGTGACTTGACTTAGACCCCAAGTAAACTCGTGACAAGCACATGCCCTAACTACTTAATGAAGTGATGTCATGAATGACGCATTGAGTGCAGCGTGATGGCCACTTGATCGAACGGAACCTCCAGTTTGTACGCAGACTATCCGTCTCTACTTGAGTCAGACCTCATCCGACCCTGCTTGGTCCGGCCAACAACTACCTGGATTCGGCCAACAACTACGTTCGGCCCAATGCTATCTCGGGTTTGGCCCACTACAAAATTGAAAACAACAATTGCAAACCTTGGCGTGCGTGCTCAAAATCAGTTTCGAAGAACGCTTCAACATGGCAAGTTACCCTATGGTTATCTGTGTCGTAGGAATGTCTTTTGAAGGGGTGCCTTTCAACAATCTTTGATTCCTGTCGTCCACCTCAACATTGAATCCTGAGAACGATCTGAGAAGAACTGGCTAAGTTTGCGATTGAAGCCTGAGAAGAACCGACGAAGTTTGTGATTGAAGCCTGATGCTCTAGCGTATGTCACCATCAGCACTGCTGAACCGTCAATTTAAGTGAATGGACATAATGTGTATTTTGTAGGACAACGAATTGTTTTCTCATTATCCTGATATCACCAGTACACATGCAATGAAGTTTCCATAAATAAACATCCAGTGTAGCACCAGGTTTATATATACAATCATTGAATCTTACAAGCATTGAACATTCTATTCACAACATAGAAGGTAAACAATTACGTAAAGTATTATTTTGGACAGTTTCGCGAGTGACACTACTCCACATCAATCTCATCAACATCAAGCCAGTCATTAGATTCCTTCATCTCGGGGTTATTTGCAAACACAGCACGATCAACACCAACAGCATTGATATCCTTGTTTGAGTCGGTAGAACTTCTGCTCAACTGAACCCAATCTCTTGATTCTTTAGTTGAAGAATCAGAGCCATAAGTTACTTTCTTGTAACTAGTGGGTACATCTCCATCATCTTCCTCAAGATCACTGAAAGAAACATCTTCTTCATTCTCAACAGGCACAGTGGTCCAGCAAGCACCAATTATCTCTGTGCTTTCTTCCTTTAACCAATCGTCACCATCGTCTTCATATTTTTCTTCAAACCCTCTGGAAGAGGGATCAGACTGCAATTTTTTGTCCTTGGCCCAGTTTGTTGGGCCTTCCTCGACAACAGACTTGTCAATAATCGGAATCTCAGTGCTGAGTCTGGACTGCATGCTTCTCTGTCTCAAAAGCAGCATTCACTGTGGAAGTGGTCGGTTGAAGCTGCACGTATTCAGCTTGAGAATCGGAAGGAACTAAAATACCCTTTTCATGCCGTGAGTCGGCGATGTCATTTGAATAAGAAGTGTCCATTCCAGCCCAGTCTTGTTCTGGCTTTCCCTTGGTTTTGTTCTATAACTCCTGTGTCAACAAGGCTCTGGCTTCCACTATCTGTGTGTGCAAGATCAAGTAATAGTTCCAAGGGTAAATCAACACAATTGCTAGAATGACAAGAAGAAAATCTACATTAGCATGTAACTCAGAGAGGAATTGATGAAACCATCTTAGCAGGGCTCCCCTATCTATGTTAAGTTCTTGACTGCTCCATTTACTTAAGACTCAGTAGAATCCGAGAGAAATTTTTTATTTTTCTTCACCTAAGCCAACGCTGCAGAATTTCCAGAGCAGCAAAAACATATTGAATTAAGTATCTCATATCAGCACTGGAGGATTTATGGTGATAGATTCAACATGCTGTTCAGAGTGCAAAACCATTCTCCCGCACAATAAACTTTAATCAAGGAAGGAGGGTCTTTAGAACAAACAAAAAGTTGTACGACTGATAAACAGAATGAGATTCTAGTACAAGTGACAAGACCAATGTCGTTATCACATTTTTCCCAGCATGTAGTCCCCAAATTACGCATCAGAGAAACACAATAGAACTCAAATACTTTCCTCACATCATATGCATCAACCCGGAACAATGTAACATGCAAGAACATCCGCAAAGTGAAATCATGACAGTAAAATTAACCCATTTATGGTACAATTAAGAAACTCAACTATTGTCAGATGCCATGTGCAAAGAGCTTGGGACACAATATGTAAAACAACCTGCAAAACAGTTAGCTGCAATGGCTTTTCTCATGAGGAACCCCAAAAGAGTACAACTTCCTGTAGTTGCACATCTGTGGGCGATGTCCAACGGAAATGGGAGCAGATTTTGATATATAAAAAGAGCTACTGATCTTACCTGTAGACTAATAATTGTTAAATTTCTTGGAGGGGTCCAACCTAAAACCAATTGGCAATAAGTGGAGTAACCTCGAAAATTTATTAACCAGGCTTGGGTGGCTTAGATGAGTAATGTGGGATAATTTAACACCCCCTCACGTGCAGCCCGGATGCACGTGGAGGTATGAATTGAGAAGACTAGGAGATTTGACTTGGGCAAAGGAGACTTGAACACGTGAGATAAGGCCACCCAATACCTAGCTCTAATACCATGTTAAATTTCTTGGAGGGGTCCAACCTAAAACCAATTGGCAATAGGTGGAGTAACCTCAAGAATTTATTAACCAGGCTTGGGTGGCTTAGATGAGTAATGTGAGATAATTGAACAATAATATCAGTACCATTTTGATTTTTTTGTATTTGAAATTGTAATTGCTGGAAATTTGAATTTGAAGGACCAAGCCATTAAATTTTCGAGCCCATGGGCTAAACAGGGAAGAAGACCAAGGTCGCCATCTATATCAAGCAGTTATCATGCACTTCAAAATGTCAGCGTAGCAACTCCTGTGGATAAGTTGTGATTTGTAGGTCAACGGTGGAGGAAAATGGGTGAGGGAAAAAGAAAAAAACCGAATCAAGCCAAAACAAAATAAGCATTGTGTCCCAATCAATTGCGGTGGGTACATGAATCCTTTCTCTCCATTCTTCCATGTGAAGGCTATATAATCAATCAAGTTCAAGTAGTTTACATCCTCTTCCATCACAGAATCCCTTGTCTTCCCCTTTGCATATCCAAAATGGTTAGATTATCACTTTCTATTTGCTGTGGCATCTATTGGTCACCCACGATAAGAAAAGAAAACACACAAAAAATAAAATAGCTAAGAAGAATGCAATGAGTTCATGAAAATAGAATACCTGGGGTGTTATCAAAAGGTCAGCATCATGTTTGCTGAGTCTAGGTTGCAGGAGAACAAAATAAATCTTCCAAAAGCAACCCTCACTCATATAGCCAGGGCAAAGTTCAATCCTGAGCGCAGCTAATCTTGGTGCGAGACTTTCAACAGCTAAAGCATGCTCTTGTTGGGCATCAGACAAGTCAAAATCTGGAGGAAAAAGGGGAACATAACGTAACATGTTGTATCAGTACAAACCATATGAGGTATCTGCATCAAGAGTCTAAGAGAACCTAATCGCAACATTGTAATTCATGTGTGCTCTATGAATAAAGGAAGCAGAGTAGTTGAAGTATGAACACACATTCAGCCAGACTAAATTGAAGAAGAAAAAAGTGTCAGCTTTACTCACAAATACACTTTCAAAATTTAACATGCATATAAGCATACGGAATTACAGATTAGATGTACATAACTACAAATTAAGTTAAACCTGATTACTACCACAGGAACTTGAAGTAAGATTTAAGCATTGAATCCATATGTAAAAGAGTGTGTCACTTAAATACCAAAGTAAAACACTAACAGCATGGGTAATAAGGCTCTTTTCAACAATTCAGTAATTCCTCAATTTTCTGTGTTTAAAACCCATTTGGCCTTTTCTCTCACTCTTTCTAGTTAACGAGATAAGTACATCACAAGATGAGAGCTTCACGGGAGCTTGCTCCCCTCGAGATAGGAGCTCACTCCTAACTAGGATGGGAGCTTAGAGCTTGCTCCCCTCAAGATAAGAGCTCACTCCTAACTAGGATGGGAGCTTATCGGGCCATTAAAGCAATTATTCTCGTACTTTTAAGGGTGTGGAAATAAAAATATGAAAATCATATGAGTAAAAAAGTTTTGCAAACTGAAAATATCTAACTTCCAAAAATTTTACCCTTTAAGATAGGGAAAATTCTCAATAAGTTCAACTTTTCCTTCAAAGGTTAAGTATTTAAAGATATTTTATATACATATTTAAATATGATCTATATACGCTCCTTAAGCATTCCCAACCTTGGAAACTTCTAGGTGCCTCCGCTCCCGCTCCCGCTCCCGTCCCTGCATTCGCTTCCGCTTCGTGCAACTAAGGTCTTCGGTATCCCTTTTTCCAACGATAATGGCCATCCATCAGGTATGTATCTCAGATATGAGATACCACATTTACTCTTCATACGGACGAAGTACTTCCCCCGAATGATTTCCCTGGGTTTTCCTTCTCTAATCCATTCTTATCTCTTTTTTCCTCCCACTAGAAATCAAGGGAAAGGGTCTGAAAGTCTTGTGTGACTTCAATAATTTTGGCACCTGGATGTTCACTTAGGACATTGGGAGGGTTCTAAAACTTCAAACCATTAAAAAACAAAAAACAAAATCTTTTTGTTTGCAGCTACTCTTAAAACAACTGAAAATAACCTTTCATGATGAAAGTTACCATTCCTTTGAGCAAGTCTAATAAACATTTCGAATGCAAGTTACCATTCCTTTGAGCAAGTCTAATAAACATTTCGAATGCACCATAAGTATAATCATTGAAACATAGCAAACAAATCCCATAATGCTAAGTCCGTGTGTTTTAATTGTCAGTATTTTTAACCCTAAATCAAATGCACATCGATTACGGTCAGGCATGAGCAACTAATTTCCAGTTCCTGCCGGTCAAGAAATACTAATGTCCAGTTCCAAAACACGAGCACATTAGTGTCAACTACTATAAATTCATAAACACTCGAACAGATCAAAACCCCAACAAATCATAACTCTACTATCAAGAGCCACATAGTAAACTTGATAGCTATTAGGTAGTGAGCTCCCAACATTATACTATACCAATTAATCACTCATTTCATTCCCAAGCAACATAGTAGGACTGTATTCCTTCAACACATACCGTCGCCGTCGTCATTTTCAGGCAAAGGAAAATTCATCCACGTCTCAGGATGCATCGCCACGTCCCTCGCAAATGCCACCACTTCCTCCGTAACCCCCACAGCAGACCCATGATAATCCCCCCCCCCCCCCCTGCTTATCCTCCGCCCCCAACTGCAGAAAACTCGACGCGATTTTCGAAAACTCCGACACCCAATATTACTCGAAATCTTCGAGATTCCACTTTTGAACTTCCCTCCTATCTCCGCAATATCGCTGCGTATCCCCTCGATCCCCGCCACCGCGTCGGACGATTCAAGATCCGAGTCATGCTCGTCACTCGGATCGGGGATCGGAGGCGGTGGGGCGAGGAACGAGGCGACGCCCCAGAACTGGCGAGTTAGGGTTTGGGTGAGGTCTTCTTTGACGCGGCGTTGTTCAGGGGCGGAGGGTCATGGTGGATCGGATTGGTGGTGATCGGAGAGGCCTTCTTTGTTGGTGTTGTTGGATTCATTTTCGACGTCGTCGTCGAGTCGAAGTGAGTTTGTGATCGATCGGACAAGCCATGACATTGTGGGAATCTCTTTGGTCGGGTTTTTGGGATTTCGAGAGGGTTGAATTTCGAAGAGATGACTTGTGCTGAGTTACCCACACTGGATGGGGAAGACGGGAAGCGACGGCAAAGCTATAACTTCCATCTTTTGTTGGTCTTTTCCAATTGATCAGTACTCAGTAGTACATTTTGAATACGGATCTTAAAAAAAAAAAAAAAAATTTGTATGTAATATAGATTTTTTTTTGATAGATATCAATAAACTTATTTATTCAAAATTTAAAATTATTAAAAATATTGTAAATTGAAAGATATAAACGTTTGAAAAGTAACACAAACTCTAGAAGAAAAAAACCCCAACAAATATGGACCCGTTATAGTTTTCCAAATTAGGGTCAAAATGTATTTTAAATTTGATAGATTAATTTTAAAAATAGGATTATGTGTAGAATACATTTTGTAACATGACCAATGTCTGTAAGATATTATATCAAAATAAATTATTAGTTTGTTTTTACCATATTGCCAATAGTTCTTTTTATGATATTATAATATGTATGAATAACTTTTTTAGCCAATTTTTTTAAGTTATATTGAGAAATAAGTACTATTGTTTTATTCTTTCACTTAACAAATACATGTATCCCTTAGTTAAAAAGTCTCCATTTTTTTTATTTTTTTTTGGCTAATAGAAGAATCAGATATTTCCAACCCAAATCCAACTAAATGCAAAAAGAAATGATTAACATAAAATAACAATTATCCCCAAATCCAACTAAATGCGAAAAAATAAAAATAAAATACTACAAATCATCATTAACCAAAAACAAAAATCTACAAATAAAGGGGGGGAAAAGACAACATTAGACAAATCAACCTTAAGTAAAATTTTAAAGAACAAGAAAAACATAGCGCCGCACCTAAGCCACAAGAAATTCTCATTTTCCCTTTGCCAAAAAAGTAATCTAACGTATAGGGTTATTGATAACGTGATTCCGAATAGTAGCCCTTGTATTTTCTCTGTCATAATCATCGGCAAGGTAGTGTTTGGTTCTTTTACTTCTTTGAAAGGAAAAAATGATTGAGTGCGAGCGTGCCAGAGAGAGTTTCAATCTCCTCCCTCAGATTAACTTTGGAAAAACCAAATCTAATTAGGCGATTGTGTTTTAATGATTCAATTACCTCAATTAAGAGAATTTTTCTTTATAAGTGAAGAAAATGTAAACCAATGTACTTAGGAAATTAAAGAACAATAAAGAAACAAGATGCTTCGATTAGCAAATCAAAGGTAACTTACTTCGAATTGCCTTCAACTTCAAAATACAACGTGATGAGAACTTCGAACAGATGATTTTTACAAGAACAATCGAAATTAATCCTAAACTACTCACTAATCTACTTCCTAATCTACTTCGAACTGAGTTCGAAATCCTAAACTACTTGCCAATGAACAAACCAAGCATCATTTTGTTTGATTGCTGTTTGTTGAAGATTTGTCTGGGGGCTTTCTTACTCTTCAATTTCTTCTATTTATAGACGCTGCTTGTTAGTTGAACTTCCCACTCAATGAATTTGAACTTGGCTTGCTTCGAACTCCATCTTTTATAATTTGAATTGACAGTTTCTTCCCTCCTTCACGTCTGAATTTCAATTCTTGTTAATCTTCTTCCAAAAGCTTTGCATTAAATCTGCACCGTTGCTTGAATTAATCCAAATGATCACATTCTAAGGGAATAACTGCTCCTCAAGATGTAATCCACGTGTTCTAACTGCTACTCGCTTTGCATCACAAGTTTACACGTGGACTTTATACATTTAGCAGTTAAAATCATGGCTTCGAAGTCTATCTACATAGTGGCAATGGCCCGTAACGGCCAATAACTACTTTTCAACTTGAGAAACAAAACGACATCGTTGTATTCCGTTAATCCAGTGTATTTTCATTGACAAGCTTTTGCCAACATTTGTTATTTTTGGCTACGTGTCAATTAATTATTGGATTTGTTAATTTTATATGTAAACATACCCCCCACATTAACATCGTTGTTCAAAGAATTTGAATAAGTGTTAATGTGTCTTTTGTCGCTTTGACTTCTTATAGACTTCAAAAGAGGAAGTTATTCGTAATGATCTTAAGCAGTTCACACATTTCCAATGAGGTATTTATGGATAATGGGCAGTTAATCTGCACGTTCTCCACTTTCAGGAATTTAAATCGTTTCCAACTTAAAACTTTGCCTATAAAAAGGCTTAATTACTGGTAAAATCAATCATCAGTCTTCATTGTAAACTGACTTTCATCTCAACTCAACCATGGCTAACGTTTCTAATACCCAAAATGCCTTTGAAAACTTGGTTCTTAATGACCCAATCTCTATTAGCAATATCGTTACACCAATTATTGGTGAGATTCGAAGGGATCGCTCTTACGTGGTGGTTCAAGTGGAGGATCCTGAGTCTATTGATCCATGGAATCCTCCAACTTCTCCTACTCCTAAGCCCTTTCTATGGGGTTTACCATCTGAAATAGTGGTGGTAAAGATGGATGATCCTGCTGGCTATAGAGGTTGGAGCAAATATCGCTCATTGGCTATGAGTAGGTATTTGTCTCCTTTTATCCGACGTGATCCTGTGGACGGTGAGATCCACGCGGCTCGTCGGTTTAAAAATAGAAAGTTGATGGAAAAATGAGTCGCCACCCGGGATTTACTTAGAAAGCGATTTTGGTACCCGAGAAACCGTTGAAAGTAATTGATGACTCTTGTGCCGTTTTGGAAAAGGTTTGATCTGCGAAAAGATTCTTGGATTCGGAAGCCAGGTTACGAACGGGGAAGGTTTTATTGAAAAGCACCCCGTTCGCCCGGGGAATTCCCGGTCTCTACTAAATTTTCGTGGGATTTTGGAAAACGTTTTATTGAAAACTTGGGCAAATAAATAGATAAATAATGAGAAACAATGATAAAACCATAACGGAAATAAAATCAAACAAGAGGACTTAATGGCAACGATAGAGAAGTAAAGGGGTGAAAATGTAATAAGCAAATTTGCAGAAAATCAAGAAAACAGAGCGTGAACAGGGGGGGAAAACAGAGGAGATTTGGTGTTAGAAGGGTAAGCCGCACGGCTTACTCAAACATACCGTACGGTTTACTCGATCATACCGCACGGTTTCATTAATCAAACCGCATGGTTCTTGTTTTGGAAAATTTTTCAAAATTTCCTTTCCTGATCAACAGCTTGTTTTGTTTGAAAAATCTGATTTTTGTAAAAATTTCATCCACCCGAGCCTAGTGATGACTGTCGGAGTCACTCTCGACTCGGGGGATCCCCTCAAAGGCCGAGGTTTAGAACCCGGCTTATCGAAATATAGTTTGTACCTTTACAAAGAACTTCGAACAACTTGAGAACTTCGAATGTTTTGGATGCAAACTTCGAATGGGAGATTCTGGTACGGGTGATGGATTAATAAGGAGACAGAAGGTATATTGTGGCTCGAACGGAGGTTTCGGATGAGATCTTTTTGGACGGGCTTTGGGACGGACAATGGCCGGGAAATTTTTCAGCGTGTTGCCGGAGGGAGGGTGTCGTTGTTCTCTGTTGAAATGGAAACGGAGGAGTGTTCTTATAACCGAAGAAAGGAATAAAAATGAGTACGATTCCCTGCCATTTCATGATGAGATGCTCTTGCTGGCAAAACGAATATTTTCTTGATTTTAACCGCACGGTTGAAGTGGTTGGCCGTACAGTTTAAATGAGTAGACCGCACGGCTTGATTATAGAAGTTTAAACCGCACGGTTTTGAATGGTGAACCGTACGGCTTGAATGGTGAACAGTACGGCTAGGGGTATTTTCGTCCAAAAGATTCTGAAGTTCTCAATAGTTGTTCCAAGCTGTTCCAAGGTACCACTGTCCATTTCTTTCATCATTGGGGATACACGAGGATAAAATTGGGGTGTCTACAGTTGCCCCTCTTTAACGAGACTTAATCATCATTCTGTGATGCAAGTTGCGTTAAAGACATAGACGTCCCAATTTCGATTTCCTAGCGTGAGAAAATGGATGAAATAAAATATGGTCGAGCATGGAGCTTCCTACGTACCCCGTTTATAGGGATCAGACCAATCGTAGTTCGGGGCTATGAAAGTGTTTAAATGCCGAATGCCGTAAAGGACTTTGAAAATGATAATCCTGAATTTTGAAAAATGCCGTGAGGAATTTTTGAAAAGTTGTCGTTTGAGGATTTTAAAATGATTTCTGAATTTCGGAAAATTGGAAATGCCGTTGAGGACTTAACAGTCGTAATTTTGATTTTAGGAAATGCCGCTGAGGACTTTAAATTGATTTCTGAATTTCGGAAAATTGGAAATGCCGTTGAGGACTTAACAGTTGTAATTTTGATTTTGGAAATGCCGCTGAGGACTTTAAATTGATTTCTGAATTTCGGAAAATTGGAAATGCCGTTGAGGACTTAACAGTTGTAATTTTGATTTTGGAAATGCCGCTGAGGACTTTAAAATAATTTTCTGAATTTTGGAGAATTGGAAATGCCGTTGAGGACTTAACAGTCGTAATTTTGATTTTGGGAAATGCCGCTGAGGACTTTAAAATAATTTTCTGAATTTTGGAGAATTGGAAATGCCGTTGAGGACTTAACAGTCGTAATTTTGATTTTGGGAAATGCCGCTGAGGACTTTAAAATAATTTTCTGAATTTTGGAGAATTGGAAATGCCGTTGAGGACTTAACAGTCGTAATTTTGATTTTGGGAAATGCCGCTGAGGACTTTAAAATAATTTCTGAATTTCGGAAAATTGGAAATGCCGTTGAGGACTTAACAGTTGTAATTTTGATTTTGGAAATGCCGCTGAGGACTTTAAAATAATTTTCTGAATTTTGGAGAATTGGAAATGCCGTTGAGGACTTAACAGTCGTAATTTTGATTTTGGGAAATGCCGCTGAGGACTTTAAAATAATTTCTGAATTTCGGAAAATTGGAAATGCCGTTGAGGACTTAACAGTTGTAATTTTGATTTTGGAAATGCCGCTGAGGACTTTAAATTGATTTCTGAATTTCGGAAAATTGGAAATGCCGTTGAGGACTTAACAGTCGTAATTTTGATTTTGGGAAATGCCGCTGAGGACTTTAAAATAATTTCTGAATTTCGGAAAATTGGAAATGCCGTTGAGGACTTAACAGTTGTAATTTTGATTTTGGAAATGCTGCTGAGGACTTTAAATTGATTTCTGAATTTTGGAGAATTGGAAATGCCGTTGAGGACTTAACAGTCGTAATTTTGATTTTGGGAAATGCCGCTGAGGACTTTAAATTGATTTCTGAATTTTGGAAAATTGGAAATGCCGTTGAGGACTTAACAGTTGTAATTTTGATTTTGGAAATTTGGGAACTGCCATTGAGGGCTCAAAATAGTGAACTCCAAGAGGTTTGATAGTGTGCTTAGAAGGAGATACCTGTGGTGCGTGTTAGAGACAGAAAGGAGAACCGTGCGGCTTCATAGTATAACCGTGCGGTGGATCTTTGTAAGCCGTGCGGCAGAGATAAACCAGTATAAGCCGTGCAGTGGCGACTAGTAAGCCGTGCGGTGGAGACTTTTGAGCCGCGCGGTTTATCGAGTGATTTTGCAGATTTTAAAACCGTCGGGTCTGCTTGGTTTTTCCCTCGTTCGTTCAAAAATCTTGAGAGTCAGTTACTGAGAGACTTCGACGGGGCGATTTTCTTCTTCTTCTTCATCCGATTATTTCTTTCTTCCTAAATCTCTTCCGAGATCTAGTCGGAAATTGAAGTTTCCGGTCGGCCATGGCTGATCCTGGTGAAGATCAACACCCACCTTCCATTGCCGGCGCTGATCAACCGGCGTTAGTTCCTGTGGTAGAAGGGGCGTCGGCCCAGACCGCCGGGGTCGATTTGCTGTCATCAAGATCGAGAGAGGTCGGTCCGATAGAGGCCGGTGCGGGCGCAGAGGAGTACCGCGGGGGTGGACCCGGAGAGGGCGTGTCCCGTGTGGCTCAAACGGAGGAAGCGGGGGCCCGTGCGGCCGGATCTGAGAGGGTGGTGTCCCGTGCGGCTGATGAGGAAGACCGCATAGGTGGTGGGTTTGTTCATGGTGGGTTTGCACCGACCGGGACCGTGGAGAGCGGTGATGATGTCCTCAGGGCGATAGCGGAGCAATATAGTGCGATGGACGACGTTTGGGCGACCATGGAGAGCACGGATATCCCGGTGAGTACTGTTACTGCTTCTAGTAGTTCCATGCACGTGGATATTGATATAAATGTTCCTCTGCCTGATATTGAAATGAATGTTGGTGGCGTGGATGTTCTGATTGACCCACGGGCTGCGGAGGAGGGTGTAGGTGGTGGTGATGTAGTCTTCCCTGATGTTGCGAGTGCTGTTTTAGTGAGAGAGTATCGGGTTAGTGGTGATGATACTTCTGTTAGGATTCTAGTTACCATTAGACAGCCGGGGGATGTGGTTATGGAGGATCTTGGGGACACAGGGGATAGCGGTGATGAGGAGACAGGTGATGGGATGTTTTATAGTGGAGGTGTTGGTGGCGAGGGGATACGTGCTGAGGAGGCACATGCTGAGCGAGCGGAGACTGAGAGGGTTCAGGTTGAGAGAGTACACGCTGAGGGGGCGACTCCTGTTGTACCCGTTGCTCGTGTGTTCAGGGGCTTGACTCGGGTACTTGGCACAGGTAGGGCTGTAGAGGAGAGTGCTGATACCGGGGAGCCTTCTGACCCGGTTCTGTTTCCTTCACGGGTTGGTTCTTCACGAGCTCCGGGAGCTACTTTGGGAGATACCTTGGAGGGGGTTACTGACGAGACTTTGGCTAGGAACTTGCAGCAGTTCCCTCAGTTGGGCGCGGTCTTGGTAGGAGAGACGCCGCCGGTTGGCGAGCCTGAGCAGGTAGAGATACAGACAGAGGAGGTGGTCCGTGTGACCATAGTTGAGGAGGTTCAGCTGGCTCTGAGGAGTAGACAGCCTTTTGTCTCTGAGACTTACGACCCTCCAGTTCACTTCTTTGTACCGGTGGGGTGTGAGGTATACGAGCCGCTGTTGCCGTTTTACCCTGAGTCTCTGATCTTGCGCGATCCGTCGACACACATTTCAAACAGACCCCTGGTACGTGCCATTTATTTGTATCTGTCTTTTGAATTGCTGTCTTTATTGCATATCCTTTGCTGCTTTGAATGAATTTGTGCAACGTTCTTGAAACAGGTGGATCGTTCTCTTCTCGGATATGGCGGGCCGTCTGATTGCCTGGCCCAGTACAGGAGGTTGCCTCCGAGTGTGAGGGAGTTGGTGGATGCAGCTGGTTTTGCCATTTTTATCAGTACATTGTTGCCTACCCGGACGGACCGGAAGTTGCTGAGGGCCTTGATAGAGCATTGGTGGGACACCACCAATAGCTTTCACTTTCGGTTCGGGGAGATGACGATTACCCCGTTGGACTTTGCAGCGACTACAGGGTTGAGAGTTGGCGGCGAGCCGATACCTTTTGACTCTGGCTTATACTTGGACAGGGCGGCGATGCGCCACTTTTTGGGGAGAGAGGTTGGAGACGAGGCGATGGTGCGATGTGACCACTTGCCGTCGATATGGGACCACGAGCCAGGGTCTCCTGCTGAGGCTGCACAGATGGCGAGAGCCTATTTGCTATTCTTGTTCGGTACTGCTCTATTTCCGAATAGGCAGAACTCGGTGCACCTGAGTTGGTTACCTGCTTTGGCAGACTTGAGGACAGCTGGCCGGTTTGACTGGGGTGGAGCCGCCTTGGGCACTCTTTACTGTTTTCTGGGCTCAGTGGTTCGCGGAGCGGCGAACACTCTTGGGGGTTACTGGAGGGTCCTGGAGGTATGTCAAGCCATTTCTTGCTTTAGATACTCCATGCACTGTTATTTTCATTCCTGTTACTGATACATTTCTTTGAACAATGCAGGTATGGGCTTATGAGGTGTTTGGAGTGCCGGCCCCAGAGAACTCTTATGCAGATAAGCGCGTGCTTCCGCGGGCAGCAAAGTGGACCAAGGAGCATGTCGGGAAAGGTGGGAAAAAGGGGCAGCTGAGATTCTTTCGTGTCTTCTTGGACCAGTCCAGGGGTGAGACGGTATGATACCAAGCTTTCTGACTTCTCTTTTGGGCATTTCAATTCCGCTGTTGGTTTCTTGAATGCAACCCTTGATTCCCTTGCAGGTGAACTGGGATGTGTGGGCCAGGTTGAGTGCTCCTTACTTGACTCGGAGCAGGGCAGTGACGCGAGGGCGCGTGCTGCTGGAGTCTCCGTACGGGTGGCAGTGGTACTTGGGCGAGAGGGTGACACGTCAGTCCCTGGGTTTAGACCACTTCAGAGTGCCGGGTCCTCTTCCACCATTGGTTCAGAGGACGCAGGAGTATACTTTAGCTGAGGTGGAGGCGTACACGGTGCTGGACACGGAGTTGGTTTTCAGCCCCTTAGAGGATTATGACGGTTACGTGGTGAGCACTCTGGCTTATAGTCTGGATATGGAGACCCGTCTGGCTACTGCACCTGTGGAGGGTCCAGTGTTGCCTGTTCTGAGGAGAGAGATTGATGTGATGTTGCCGAACGGGAGTATGGGATATGTGGTGGTCCCCGAGGTCACTCCGCCAGTTACTCTTACAGCGACAGAGGTAATCCTGAAATTTGAAAACAAGAAATAATTAAACTTCATGTTTTATTCAAGCATTTACTCATGTTACCTGCTGATGTTTTTGATTTTGTTTGCAGATCCCGGCGGACTGGGCTGCGTCCGCTGTTCGGCTGGTGAGAGACTTGGAGGCCTTGGTTCGCAGTCTCACGATTGGTGGGGCTGCAGAGGTACACCCGAGAGTGGAGCCGGGCACTGTGCCCCATGCTGGTGGTGATGACGATGGCGGGGATGACGGAGCTGGTGGTGGCCGTGGTGGCAGAGCTGGCCCGGGAGGTGGCGGAGGTACTGGAGGCAGTCGCGGTAGCCGCAGAGGTAGTGAGTCGAGAGGCAGAGCGGGAGGTCGCCGTGGAGGGCGGAGTGCTGGAGGCAGCAGTAGTGGTCGCGGTACTAGTAGTGACCGCGGGACTGGAGGTAGCGAGTCGGGTGGACGTCGTAGGTCTCGACGTACCCGTAGAGATTTTCCCGTTAGTGAGACAGATCAGGTATCCATCGTGCTCTATTCTTTAAAATTCTAAATGCTTTGACTGCTTTATTGATGATTTTTCCTTTTTCTGTGCAGGATGTACTTCCCTCTGTACAACCACGCAGGAGGCCTTTGATGAAGAATGCTGGCGGAGGTCTGTCTTCAGTCCCGTTGGTGACTCCTGCGCCCAGCAGAGTGCTACATTCTTCTGTTGAGAGGGAGGGCGTCCCCGAGAGCTCAGCTCGTGGAGAGCAGTGGCTTCCCCGAGAGGGAGATGCAGAGAGCAGTGGTGGTGATGGTAGCAGCAGTGAGGACACACTCGAGGAGGATCCACTTCTGACACTTGGCCGTCGCCAGCCTACGAAGAGGCGACGTAGTGGTTTTTAGGACGAGCCTGCGTGCTCAGTTTTGATTTGGGTGCCTGTTTGCCCTATTTTTCTCTTTTTCATAGATACGGCTTGCGAGCCGTGGTAGCTTTTGATGATGGGCCAGTTTGCCCTAGATAGATGTACATTTATGCTCATGACATGGATGCCATTTAGTTTTTATATAGATTGCACATGTTCGTTATGCTTTGAATGATTCACACTGACGCTTTTTTTTTTTTTTGAAAGAAAAAGCCAAGTTTTGCACATGATAGGTTTGCGAGTGACTGAGTATTGAAAACATGCAATATATGCCCCTGGGAAAATAAAAACACATAGCTTTGGATTGGAAAGGGAATGATGAAACATGTATATACAAACTGACTTAATGAACTTGACACTTTTACAAGAAAGACTTGAATGTCATAGGCAAAATGTGACCTATCGTGCCCGACACTTTTGAATTCACATGACATCTGCCAGACGATGCTCCTAACATATCACAAACGTATGCCATATCTTGCTCGAATGAACGGAATGAAGACCCCCCCCCCCTTTTTTGACACTCGGACATATTTTTGATCTGTTGGCGCCTTTCGTCTGGGCAATATCGGGCAATTTTAGGCTTGGGCATTCTGGGACCTCGAATGTTTCAACTTATCACTATCCCGCAGCTCTAGAACATTCTTTACAACATGTGTGAATCATCAAAAAGGTGCTCAAAATATACCCGAAACAATTTCTGGAGGCCTGAGCCAAAATTTGGTCATGAATGCCACAAAGTTAGCCGCACGGCTAACTGAGATGAGCCGCACGGTCGACCCTTGTGAACCGCACGGTTCACTTTTGAAAATGCCAAGACTTTGAGTTTTGTTACAGACCTCTGGGCTTCTGTACGTCACCCTGTTTGCTCTGTGGTCTGAAAGATGACCCGACCTTGCTGTTTGTGAAGTTCTTTCAAGCTTTTGAGATGATTTCTGCATTTCCCAATGTTGGCACGTTTTACGAGGCAGCTAATTCAAAATTCTCTTACCCATGCGTGCGATAAAAGGCCTTCCTCCGTAGCTCCCCTGTATTCTGAAAATCCAAAATCTCTTGTTTCCTCCATATCTCTCATTCAACCATGAGTTTCTCGACTTTGGTTCGGCCTTGGCTAGATGATCTTGACGGTATTGGGTGGCTCAATTTTCAGGGTCACCGGATGACTTCGCTGCGCCGCATCCGGGACGTGACCATACGTCCTGAGCTCTTGCATGCTGCGGTTTGATTTTGGGATCCGAAGGTACACGTGTTTCGTTTTGGCTTTCACGAGTTATGCCCCACTGTGGAGGAATTTCATGCATATCTTGGCGGATTTAATCTGGAGATGCCGGTCATACCTCTGCATGGTGTAAGCTCCGCCAATGTGTTATCTGCTAAGCTTGGGATAAGTAATAAAGCAGCGAAATCCATGCTCCAAGGAGGTGTTATCAACATCCTGCGAATTATAGCTCAATTTCGCCCAGAAGGTTTTGCACTGTGCCTTTGCTTGCTGGCCGCTTTCTTGTTTGTCCAGTCTGACGGGCAGGCGAGTTCATTGCTGGTTGGTGTTGCCATGCAAATTGAAGAACGCAAAGATGTGGCCCCGATGGTTTTGGCGGAAACTCTGATGGGATTAGACAAGGTTCGTGCCGGGGATACCGATGTTTTTGAAGGCAGTGCTTTGCTCTTACAGGTAGGCTTCTCACTCAGCTCTCCTTTTTCTGGTTTTTCCCACATTCTCGTTTTACCTCGGCGCTCGAGTTTAGGCTGCCTATGGTTTCTTACTTGTTTTCTCTCTGATACAGATATGGCTGTGTGACAAGGCTAACTTGCTGGAACCTGTGCCTCGGAGGCGGATTCATGAAACACAGGGATTTGTTCAAAGGGACTTCCTGGAGGTCTTTGATGATGTGCATGGCTGGTTTGGAGTGTTTTCCCGGCTTACAGAAGAGGTGATTGCTTGGTGCTTGGTGTGGCTGGACAATCCCGCTATGACCGTGAGCAACATGGGGCGTCAGCGGGTTATTTTGGCCGGGCTATCTAGCTGGACTTTCTACATTCCAAATCGCATTCTCCGTCAGCTTGGTGTTCGTCAAGCTATACCACCACCAGAGAACTTTGTCATGCCTAATCACAACTTTGCCACTTTCAGAGCTTATCAGAACACTTGGAGGGAGCGTGTAACCATTCCAAGAGATCAGTATTCGAGTGTCAATCTTTCAGAGCGCTATGTGAGATGGTTAATAAGAGACATGGAAACAAGGGAACATGGAAGCCAAAGTTGACTTTTGAACTCAATCTTAATGTGCCTGAAATAAATTGCTTAGACCCACGAGATGCTTCGTGTGAGGTCATGCTCTGTTGTTTGCTTTGTGTTTTGAAAGTTTCATGCTCAGCCATGTAATCCAAGAAGTTTATTTGAATAATGATGAATTATGAGAGTTGCATTTAGATTCGCGCGTGAAATTAGAAATCAGCTCAAAGAGACGTTTTGAAAGATGGCGACCGGTCCTCAAGGTGAGGATGCCTACGTATCCTTTTTACAGGAATCAGGTCATGACGTAGTTCGAAAGTACAAATTTGGCTAGGGTTCACTCGAGTATTGACACTCTCCTTTTGTGCTCTAAATTTTGCCTAGTACCGCCCTCTCGGGTTTTTCGGTCTAGCGAGCTCGTTAGATTGATTTGCCTTAACTTTTGCCTAAATCGCCCGACGTGGGTTTTCGATCTAGCAGGCTTACTCTAAATTTTGCCTGGCACTGCCCGCCCTTGCGGTTTTCAGTCCAGCGAGCTTCTCTCAGGGGTAATACCTCTTGAGCTGATCCATGTTAACCAAAGTGGAGAATTCGTTGCCGTCAAGATCAATGAGTTGCGTTGCGCCTCCAGACAAGATCTTCCTGATGATGTACGGACCTGCCCATTTTGGTCGAAACTTCCCACGAGGATCGAAGATCGGAGCTCGGATCTCTTTTAAAACCATGTCACCTTCCTGCAGGTCTCTGGATTTTACTTTCTTGTTAAATGCCCTTGCAATTCTGCGCTGATAACCCTGGACGTGATACAGAGCCTTGAGCCGTCTTTCGTCAAACAACATAAGCTCCTCGAATCTCGAGCTTTGCCATTCCGCTTCGCCGATTTTTGATTCAATCATGACCCTCAGAGACGGTACTTCAAGCTCAATCGGGAGAACAGCCTCCATGCCATACACCAAGGAATAAGGTGTTGCCCCTGTCGGGGTGCGAATGGACGTCCGGTATCCCCATAATGCTAACGGTAGTTGTTCGTGCCAATCTCTCGCAGACTGAGTGGTTCTCTCCAGTATTGTCTTGAGGGTTTTGTTTGCTGCTTCCACGGCTCCGTTGGTTTGCGGCCGATAAACAGTTGATTTATGAACCTGGATTTCAAAATCTTTGAGAGTTTCTGCGGCTCTTCCCTTGAAATGAACCCCGTTGTCTGACACAAAAGCCTGAGGGACACCATATCGGTAAATGATGTTCTGCTTGATGAAGTGGGAGACTTGAACTGCTGTCAAAGTTGTGTATGAAGCGGCTTCGACCCATTTGGTGAAATAATCGATTGCTACCAAGATGAACTTATGCCCGTTAGACGCAGCTGGTGTAATTCTGCCGATGACATCGATGCCCCAGGTAGAGAAAGGCCAAGGTGAAGTCATGGAGTGTAATTCTGACGGTGGTACATGCATGAGATTAGCGTGAATCTGGCACTTGTGACACTTTCTCACGTATTGGACACATTCAGTTTCCATGGTTGACCAGTAATATCCTTGACGGAGAATCTTCTTTGCAAGCATTATTCCATTCATGTGAGGACCGCAGACTCCTTCATGAATCTCTTCCATGATCATGGTGGCTTCTGTACCATGTACACACAACTTGTGCATTCCACAATGCGACCGCCGATATAGCTTCCCTCCGCAAATGATGTATTGAGAGGCCATTCTTCGAAGAGCAATCTGATCCTTCTTTTCAGTTCCCGCCGGATAATCCCCCTTCTCGATGAAGTTCCAAATATCGTGATACCATGGCAGGCCGTCGTCAGGTTCATTGACAATCATGACATATTCGAAAACAGGTTTGTCCCTTTGCTCAATTGCGATTGGTCTGAGCTTAATTCCATCCGGTATCTCTACCATTGAGGCCAAAGTTGCTAAAGCGTCTGCAAATCTGTTCTTCAATCTTGGAACGTGAGTGAATGTGACTGTCTGAAATCGTGGGATTAGATCTTCGAGATCTTGGTGGTAAGGCTTGAGCTTGTCTTCTTTTACCCTCCAATCTCCGTTGGCTTGTGATACCACTAAATTGGAATCTCCGACTACCTCCAGTCTCTTAACTCCGATTTCCAAGGCAGCTTCCATCCCTACTATGCATGCTTCATAATCTGATTGGTTGTTGGTGACTTCGAAATTCAACTTGAAAGCAAGAGGGATGTGTGACCCTTCTGGTGAGACCAGTAATATTCCGATTCCGAATCCTTTCTGATTGGCGGCTCCATCAAAATACAACATCCAGACATCGTTGGTTGTTGTCATTACGTTCTCGTCAGGGAATTCGAATTCTACGTCCTCCGGCCCTTCCACAGGGTGATCCGCTAGGAACTCCGCAATTGCTTTTCCTTTTACAGACTTCCGAGTGACATATTTGATATCGAATTCTGCTAGCATAAGCAACCACCGTGCCAGTTTGCCTGTCAGTGCTGGCTTTTCGAATAGGTATTTGAGTGGATCCATTCGAGAAATTAACTTCACAGAGTAAGCCAACATGTAATGCCTTAATTTCTTGGAGGCCCAAATTAATGCCCAACAGACTTTTTCCAATGGTGTATATCGCTCTTCACATCCCATCATTTTCTTGCTGATGTAGTAAACAGCTTTTTCACTTCCTCCTTCTCCTTCTTGGGCCAGCATGCATCCCATGGCCGAAGATGTGACAGATAAGTACAAGATGAGAGGCTGTCCTGGTATGGGCGGCATTAATACCGGAGGGTTCTGGAGATACTTCTTGATGGTCTTGAAAGCTTGTTGACACCTATCGTCCCATTTGAATGTCACACCTTTCTTGAGCAGGTGAAACATCGGCTCGCAAGTAGAGGTTAACTTGGCGATGAATCTGCTGATAAACTGAATTTTTCCGAGGAAACTCCGTATTTCTTTCACTGTCCGTGGCGGCTCCATTTCCAGGATGGCTTTGATTTTTGATGGGTCCACCTCGATCCCTCGCATAGTGATCATGAATCCGAGCATTTTTCCGGCCGTGACCCCGAATGTACATTTCTCGGGATTGAGACGCAGCCTGTACTTGCGGATTCTCTCGAAGAATTTCCGGAGGGCAGGCAGGTGTCCTTCTCTTTCTTTGGCTTTGACGATCATGTCATCCACATACACTTCTACTTCCTTGTGGATCATGTCATGCAACAATGTTGTGGCAGCTCTCTGGTAGGTAGATCCTGCATTTTTCAGCCCGAACGGCATAACCCTGTAGCAATAGGTACCCCATTCTGTGGTAAAGGTAGTCTTTTCACGATCTTCGGGAGCCATGAGAATCTGATTGTAACCTGAAAATCCATCCATGAATGATAGCAACGCGTGCCCTGCGGTGTTATCTACCAACACGTCTATGTGTGGCAGAGGAAAATCATCCTTCGGGCTTGCTTTGTTCAGATCCCTGAAGTCTACACAGATCCTGATTTTTCCATTCTTTTTAGGAACGGGTACAATATTTGCGACCCATTGAGGATATTCGGTGACCATTAGAAACCCTGCGTCTATCTGCCTCTGAACTTCCTTCTTGATTTCCAACACCCAATCTGGCCTCATCTTCCTCAGTTTCTGCTTGACAGGCTTTGTGTCGGGATACAAAGGGATTCGATGCTCCACTATCTCGGGATCGATACCGGGCATATCTGCGTGTGACCATGCAAAAACATCTTCGAATTCTTTCAGGAGATCTGAGTGAGCTTTGAACTCTTCTGGAGACAGTCCGGAGCCGATTTGAACCATGCGCGGATTACTCTCATCTCTCAAATTTATAGAAACAACTTCTTCTTTTATAGGCTGAGCATGCCTTTCATCTTCCCTTTCGATTAGAGATCGGAGTTCTTTTGGAATTTCTTCCTCAGGCTCGATCCCCTTATCATCAGGGTCGACACAATTTATTTCGGACACAGCAAGATAAGCAAAGTCGATTTCATTCATTTCAAAGGAGGGGGCCCCAGGGGCATGATACATGAGAGTGGACTCAAATTCAAAAGAGAAGTGATGATGTGGAGTGATAACAGATTCAAGCTCCGACTCAAAACTAGACTCAATACCAGATGCAGTGCTAGACTCAGACTTAGATTCAAAATCAGTGCCAGTGTAAATGATTCTAGGTACAAAAGTGCAATTTTTATAAATTCCATTGGCATCCATGATGAGTGTGGCAACATCCTCCGGAGCTTCCTGTCCCAGCATCATCAGCTGCATATCCTCAACAGGCCTTAGATCAGCAATCGTCGCAGCGGGCTCGTCCTCTCTCATACCTAGCGGACTTTCTTCCCCAAACAGCGATAAAAGATTCCCTGAGTCAAGAACTTCGATCCAGTCATCATGGAGTATTTTAGCCGGCTCTTCCCACTTTTCTTCCTCATCATCATTTTCCCAGGTGTTATCAACAAAGATTTCAAACCCCGGCAGTTTGGTTCTAGTTTCCATGTCCCAGAATGGTTCCGGGTCCCCTTGATAAGGAGCCTCCGAAGCTTTTGTGAAGTGGATGGGTCCTTTCTTGGCACGGGTTTGTGTTTTCCCAGCACGACCAGATTCATAACCGAGACCAAAACGGTGGTTGTTTGTTTGAAACTTGGGAAATTCCGCTACCCCTTGATTGTTGCGACCAAGCCCTAATCCGGGCAAATACTCCATCCTTAGCATCATGTCCAGGGCCGTTGATCTTATTGAGAAATCCTCGTCCATCTTGATAGTGAATATACCGTCGGAAGCATCAAAGGAAAAACCTCCAAGAGTGATGTCTTCTTCTCCATGATCGATCTCAAGCAAGGGAGCATTGTCAGGAACATGCGGGCGAATTCCAGAATCCCCATAGATGGTTAAGGTTCCCGTGGTTAGTCCGAGCTGAACTTTCTGATGTAGAGAGGAAGGGACAGCCATGATGTCTGACCGATGGAGCCAAGGCCTGCCCAGTAGCAGGTTGAATGACGAGGGAATGTCGAGCACATGAAACTCAACACTAGTCTCAAATTCCTCGATTATTATTTCCATTTGAATGGTCCCAACCACATCTCGTCGAGTATTGTCGTAAGCACGCACTCCAAGGTTCGACGGCTGAAAATCTTTGTTCTTAAAACCCAAACAGTAAGCCGTACGCAGGGGACAGACATTCAAGGCAGATCCATTGTCCAATAACACGACTGGGACCCATTTTCCCATGCATTTCAGGGTAATGTGCAATGGTTTGTTGTGACCGGCGCCTTCTGGTGGCAAATCCTTTTCAGTGAAAACTACAACATGTTTCCCCCGGGTTGGTGTAAGCAGAGCTATCATTGTTTCAGGAGGAGTGTCGGGTGGCACCTCCATGTTTGACAGAGCTTTAATTAGTTTCTGACGATGTTCTCGAGATGAAGAGAGTAATCCCCAAATAGACACTGAGGCTGGAGTTCTTTCGAGCTGTTTCTGAATTGGATCACTTGTTACTGGAGGATTCTTCGAGAGTGGCCCAGCAGCTAGGTTCCGTTGGATGACTACTTCTGGATGGTCAGGAATTGTGTCCTCGAAAATGGGATCATCCCAAGCAAAATTCCCTGTTGTGGCATGATTGGAGGAATTTCCACCTTGGAGATGGGCTGGCTGGTAGATTCGACCACTTCTGGTTATTCTATTAACCGTTTCTTCCCATAACTCCTGATTTTCACCCCAGAAATTCATGTATTCTTCCTCAGCCTTCCGTTTCCCAATTCTGATGGTTTCTTGATCTTCAGTCCAGAAATTTATCAGATCGTTTCTGGCCCTTTGTTCCTTGATTTCAACTGCTTCCATTTTAGTCTTGAGGTTGTCCACTTCAGAGTCTTGCCAAAAGGATGGATCCAGCATGGCTTTGTTGACGGTCCACACCTCGTCATTACTTACTCGGATATCAACTACTGCTTCTTCATCCCAGAGGGTATCCATGGGGTCAGTGACTAGCACTGATACATTGGGTGACGGCGGGAATGGTACCGACGGCCGTGGCAAAGACCCGTTAATAATGTATGCTTGTGGGAGCCAATCTTGGTCTTCGAAGGGGGCCTCCATGATAGAACAACATTCCTTTCTGAAGCGCGCGAGTGGTGATACAGTACTTGATGGACGTTTGCCTAGGGTTAACACTCCTCCGGGTATGTGAACAATAGGCTTATCAAGAGATTCAGGGATGATGGATTGGCTTGAGTCTCCAGAGATTAGCAAAGAACCAAACAATGCTTGTCGGGATTCTTCCCAATCTTGGTCGCTTATGGACCACTCTTCTTGTTCTACGACATCACTCCACTTTGAATTTTGAACTGTACCGGCACATGAGAGAAACTGGACCCCAAGATCTTCTGGCAGGGGGACAACAGGTTTTGGCTGGGTAGCTGTGATGATATAGAGGCTAGGATCAAATGTAGTGGAGGTAAGGCTTTTTGTAGTGGAGATAAAGGATATTTGGTCAGATTGGGTATTTTGTTTGTGATTTGGTAAAGGGTTTGAAATGGTGTTGGGCTTTTGATCAGGAAGTGGGATGGTTCCATCGTCCACCAGATCTTGGATTTTGTGTTTGAGACGCATGCAATTGTTGGTGTGATGGCCAGGCATCTGATGGTAGGCACAGTAGGTATTTGGATTGTGGTTTGGGGAAAGTTCTTTAGGTAATTCTCGAGGCTCGAGAGGCTGGATGGCTTTTCGGTCAAGGAGTTTTTTGTATACTGTAACAAGGGGAAAAGGGAGTGGGTGAAATTCTCTTCTTGGCCGGGGAGTTGTTTGCTGGAATTGTGACTGGGCTATAATCTGGTTAACAGGCTCAGTTTTGGCTAGTTTGGGATTGGAAGAGCTGGCTTGGTTTTGATTGTAGTTGCTGGGCCCAAACAAGGTGTTGTTGTTGCCAGAATAAACTCGTCGTGGTTTGGGGGTGGATTCACCTTTCTCAAATATGCCGCTTCGTAGGGCATCTTCAACTGCCAGGCCAGCTTCATAGAAAGTTTTGAAATCGGCGGTAGTCTGAAAGACCACCAAGTGCTTGGCGAAATCCGGTTCCAGATTCCTTGTGATGATTCTCATCTGTTCCTTTTCTGAAGGTCGTTCCATCATCTGAGAGGCTTTCCCTCTCCACCTTTTGACAAAGTCAGCAAAGGACTCATTCTTTCCTATCTTGGTTGACTCCAGCTCCCGGATAGTCATTTCAAGCTGAATGTTGTAATTGTACTGGGTGACAAAGGCTGTCCCAATATCTTCCCATGTCCTCTTCTTAGAGATATCCAAATTCAGAAACCAGCGGAGTGCAGGCCCAGTCAGAGTTTGCTGGAACATCTGGCCCATTGCATCCTTTCCAACGTCATACATGGACAGAGTACCCACGTATGTTTGCAGATGAGCTTTCAGATCACCACTGCCGTCAAACTTGTCCCAATCCATTGGTTTGAACTTGTCGGGAAGTTTTGCATCTGGAAAAAAGGCACAGCTTTTCCATGTCAATTCCTGTAGCTGCTATTTTCTCCTGTTTCTGGACAGATTCCTCAAGCTTAGCTAGCTTGGTCAGTACTGACTCCATGTTTTGACTGTTTGAGCCCCCTGCTGGCGGAGGAAGTTGAGCAGTCAGTTTTTGGATCATGAGCATCATCTGGGCCAATTGTTTGGCGCTGTTGGTTTTCTGCTCTTCCAAAGCATCCTTGAGAAGCTGAATTTCATCTTTCTCTTCTGCCATTGCTGAACCCCTGGTTGACTGTTCTGTTCTTGACTCAGTTCGAACCAATCGCTGTTCGGGGATTCGAGTCCAGCCCGGTATGAGGTTTCTCTTCTTTTTGCCAATGGTTAGTACTGATGATATGCACAAAGAGAACTTAGGGATGCAATGTGCAGTGTATGTATAAAATGAAAGAGAAAAAGTAAGATGTATGTACTAGGGGATGATGCATGATGCATGAAAGGATTGCCCCAATTTTTTGTATTATGTTGGATATATTCAAATTCCTATGGTTTATGAAAACAACGGCCGGACCGGAGGTTGCCTACGTATCCTCTTAGAGGGGAATCAGGCCGTGACGTAGTTCAGGACTGCAACTTTGGCTCTTTTTCTCAAAAGGTCTTTTTATTAAAAGCATGGACTATTTACATGACCCGTCCCGACGTCGGGCTCGACTACAGACTCGATAATTAAACTGCAACAGACTCGATAATAAAATGTACCAAGAATCATAAGCTGGCTCGATTCTTCAAAAGAAGCCCTGCGGGCTGGATTAAGTCAGTGAACATTCATATCTGGCAACAGACTCGATAACAGACTCGATAATAGACAGCAACAGACTCGATAATAAAATGAACCGCATGTTAACTCGATTCTTCAAAAGAAACCCTTGTTGGCTTGACTTGTTCGTTGCATGATTGCTTTCGACTTTGGAAGCCGTTCTTAAGGGGAAGGATGATTCGGAGATGTTGACCCCACGGAGGGCTCTGTTTCATCAGCTTTTCCTTTTCCTTTGAGGTCCTTGTTTTCCTCCTGCTTGTACTGATCCCTAAGCTGCTGTGGTGTCATGCCATTATTGTTGAGAACACAATCTGCGAGGCACACATCACATTCACACTCGTCCCAATACTTGTGGCCCGTGACTGGGTCTTCAAAGTAGTAGACGGGCTGGCCGTTGGCGTCAAAGTATTTCACAGGTGGCATGGCTGCGAATTGCTCATCATCTGGTTCCATCATGAGGGTGATCTTTTCCGGCATTGGTTCTGGCTCTTCTGGAAAGCAAAATTTCCATCCTACATTCTCGTCCCATTGGAGGGACACACCTGGCAAGTTGGCTCCAGCCAGCAGACTGAGTTTTTCGTCAAGTTCTTCCCCCATATGGTCTTCTATGTTGAGTTTTCCTGGCTGAGGCTCCTCTGGCTTGCATGGGGGTTGTTCGGGCTGAACTTCTTCGATTATCCGCACGGGCGCCCCTTGGTGGGTGGTGAGGGTGGACTTGAATCGCTTGTATGGTCCTCCAGACATGATGACTCTCTATTACAAAGGAAACGCGTATTTCATTTTGGGAAAGAGAGCCAGCCGTAGCATTTTTTTTTTTTTTTGAATTTTTGTTTTTTTTTTTTTGAGAGGAATTTTCGTCTATCCAACATAATGCGTGATCGTTAGGGCAATCCTCACGGATGTGAATACGATGTAGCGACCTATGGTTAAATTACCCCTACGTATGCATGCAGGACGTCCACAGTACACACATGAAGTGATATATATAAGGATGGATGAATGATTGACATGCAGATAGGACGTACAGATAAGCAGATGACATGTAAACAGGATAACAGGTAAACAGGATAACAGGTAAACAAGATATGGCAGATAACCCTACCCTGCAGGTCCCTGTCCTAGGTTGGAAGGTACTACGATTCACTACATGCAAAGGCTGGGTTTTGGTTAAAGGGGGTTCCCTAGACTAGAGCCAATATTTGCCTCCCAGTGCCAAGTGTACTGCATGGCAAAGGTCGAACGGCAGGCTGACTCATCATCGTCCGGGGTTGCCGAGAATCTTGGGATGTCCTAACACCGGTAAGCCGGGTAGGGTAACCAAGACGCAGCGGCGGGGCTTATCCAACATCGATGCACGTGCAATGCAAAAGGTTAACAATAAAATATTTTCCAAAAATCCCACAAATTTTTTCGAGTTTGGCTCACCAATAAATTAATTTTTATTTTGAAATTTTACTCAAGCAAACAACCGGGAAAGCTCCAGTCCGGATTGGTTAGGCGTAGCCCTGTTATTGCACCAATCCTTTCTCGATCACGCGGGGCGTGTTCGTTTTTGTCAAGCTTTCGGGGGCCGTTTTACAAGTGTAAAATACCAAAATAAGAATTAATTTAAAAGTCCCCAGCAGAGTCGCCATTTTGTGGACGGTGAGATCCACGCGGCTCGTCGGTTTAAAAATAGAAAGTTGATGGAAAAATGAGTCGCCACCCGGGATTTACTTAGAAAGCGATTTTGGTACCCGAGAAACCGTTGAAAGTAATTGATGACTCTTGTGCCGTTTTGGAAAAGGTTTGATCTGCGAAAAGATTCTTGGATTCGGAAGCCAGGTTACGAACGGGGAAGGTTTTATTGAAAAGCACCTCGTTCGCCCGGGGAATTCCCGGTCTCTACTAAATTTTCGTGGGATTTTGGAAAACGTTTTATTGAAAACTTGGGCAAATAAATAGATAAATAATGAGAAACAATGATAAAACCATAACGGAAATAAAATCAAACAAGAGGACTTAATGGCAACGATAGAGAAGTAAAGGGGTGAAAATGTAATAAGCAAATTTGCAGAAAATCAAGAAAACAGAGCGTGAACAGGGGGGGAAAACAGAGGAGATTTGGTGTTAGAAGGGTAAGCCGCACGGCTTACTCAAACATACCGTACGGTTTACTCGATCATACCGCACGGTTTCATTAATCAAACCGCACGGTTCTTGTTTTGGAAAATTTTTCAAAATTTCCTTTCCTGATCAACAGCTTGTTTTGTTTGAAAAATCTGATTTTTGTAAAAATTTCATCCACCCGAGCCTAGTGATGACTGTCGGAGTCACTCTCGACTCGGGGGATCCCCTCAAAGGCCGAGGTTTAGAACCCGGCTTATCGAAATATAGTTTGTACCTTTACAAAGAACTTCGAACAACTTGAGAACTTCGAATGTTTTGGATGCAAACTTCGAATGGGAGATTCTGGTACGGGTGATGGATTAATAAGGAGACAGAAGGTATATTGTGGCTCGAACGGAGGTTTCGGATGAGATCTTTTTGGACGGGCTTTGGGACGGACAATGGCCGGGAAATTTTTCAGCGTGTTGCCGGAGGGAGGGTGTCGTTGTTCTCTGTTGAAATGGAAACGGAGGAGTGTTCTTATAACCGAAGAAAGGAATAAAAATGAGTACGATTCCCTGCCATTTCATGATGAGATGCTCTTGCTGGCAAAACGAATATTTTCTTGATTTTAACCGCACGGTTGAAGTGGTTGGCCGTACGGTTTAAATGAGTAGACCACACGGCTTGATTATAGAAGTTTAAACCGCACGGTTTTGAATGGTGAACCGTACGGCTTGAATGGTGAACAGTACGGCTAGGGGTATTTTCGTCCAAAAGATTCTGAAGTTCTCAATAGTTGTTCCAAGCTGTTCCAAGGTACCACTGTCCATTTCTTTCATCATTGGGGATACACGAGGATAAAATTGGGGTGTCTACAGATCCCAATATAATAATGTTTGACAGCCTTATTGCCACTTGTCTCACTCCTGCTTTCTTTAAAGTCTGTGAAGATGAGAGATCAGGCTTTGCTGGCTATGGGGAACTTAAGCAAAGAGCCAGTAACCAATATATATATTGGCTAAATGAGGTTTGAAGGCCTCATTTTGAGGGAAATTTTATTGATCCTGCCCATCTCTCTCTCTTCGAACTTCCAGAAAACCCAGATTGGTTTGAAGAGTTAAAGAATATCAAATTCGATCCTACTATTTTCCATGCTGATTATTCTTACTCTCTCTATCCGCAATCTGATTCTATTAAAGCCAAAGAATTGTTGGCTGCTTTTGCTTTTCTAGAGATAAGTATTCTTGAAGAAGACATCCCTTACAAAAATTTCTTATGGGCTTGTGAGACTCTTCAATGTGCTATCTCTGAGCAAGCTGGTGCTTTTATACATTCTTTTCTGAGTCAACTTCCTCTCCTACGAATGTGGATGAAGAACAACACTGCTGCCTTTGTGTTCAACCAAGATCTCCATGAGTATGAAGTACTTCATGATCAAGTTACTAAACTTCATAATAAGATGGAGCGTCTGAAGGGAGATTCCTTCGAAATCCCATTCGGAATCTCTAAAAGACTTCGAAGGAAATTCAAAAATTGTATCAAAAGAAATGCTCTTAAATTGGCTAAGTTCAAAATCAAAGCCAAAAACCTGGTTCTGAAAATCAGACCATTAATTGAGAAGAAACTCAAGCTGGATGAAGAAGACAGGATTAGGATGAAGGAAAAGGAGTTTTTTAACTTTACTTGGGCAAGGTTTCATGCCTTAGTGACTTGGAGCTTTCCCCATTACTTTCAAGTCATTCCTACTCCAACAGCTGTTCCTCCACCAGTAGATGCTTAATTCTTCTTTAAATGTAATAAGTTTCTCTTTGTAACATGTAATTTCTTTACTTTAATGTAATTTTAGTTCTTTCTATGGTTTAATTTTGCACTTCTTAATGCTTTTCGAAGCACTTTAAGATAATCTAAACCGGTTCGAACTCATGATAAGCAAAATATAATAACATATATTTTATGATATTGATCCAATAAAATGGCTTGAAACATATGGTAATTCCAAAAAATGAAATTATTCACCTATGAAGGTTATAATTCAATCTTGGGCCCGAACTCAAAACAGGCCCAATTATACTTAATGAGTAGTTGACCCGAACCGACATATCGTTTCATCGCAACGTATAAATCTAGGGCTTGGAAGTATTTTCATTTCAAATTGTGCGTTTCAAACTTTCGAAAATACCTTGCGTTCCCTCCTTCATTCTCAAATCCTTACTATCATGGCATCTGAGAGTGAGACATCCAGAGGCACTCCCTCCTTTGTTCTTAGGAAGCTAGTTTCCAGAGAATTTGCAAGATCGAGGTCTGGTAAAGGAACTCTGCAAGATCGTATATTTATCGAGCATCCCGTTACTCCAAACACTCAAATCCTTGGTCCTGCATTCTTCGACCTCCCTCTAGATTTCACAACATGCTACCCCATTCTTGAAAAGAGTGACCTTGTAAAGGATAGGCCCCTTGATTTCTCTAATTGGGTCAAGAAAAACTTTGTTTGCTTGCCGAATTATGATAGGGATTAGGAAGATTGGACTGAACGTATGTTGAAGCTCAAAAAGAAGGAGTTAGAAGACATTGGGTTATTACATATCATCTCCCTGCTTCAAGCTGGTATAAACCAAAACCCTTCACTTATACATGCTGCTTTAAGCTTTTGGGACCAATCATACAACTATTTTAGGTTTAACTGTGGAATGATGGCGCCCACAGTTTTAGATGTATCTTTCCTTGTTGGGCTTCCTCCATATGGTTTTTCCTTTGACATCACTTCACCTACAGAGGTTCCTTTTTTGGATGAAATGGAGTATGCTGGAAAAAATGCTTCATATAGCAAATTTTTGGATACCGAGAGGAAGTTTTCAGATGAAGTGTCTGAAAGGGAATTATTTGCATATATCTGGTATACCTTATGCAAAATGATCTTTTGCCATGGAGGTAAGAAAATGATGCTCGAATTTGCACCCTTAACCTATACTCTTTTCAAGAGGTGAAATCATTGATCTGGCTTCCTACTTTTTAGGTTATGTTTACAAGATAGGGTCAGACAACTATGCCAAACCACTTTCTTATAATTTAGGAGGCCCCCTCTAGTTTCTGCAACTTTGGTTGTTAGCCTATTTCCCTGATCACCAAGTTGCTAAGAGATCTCCCATTAATGTTTTTGGAGAGAAATTCCTTATTTTAGCCTCAACACCTCTTAGTTTGGTTGGATACCTGCAGTATTTTTACCAAACTAAAGAAGACAAAGAAGCAGGAGATTTTATTCCCTTTGACAACTGGGATATTGGGCCACCATGGATGAACAGAATGATGGAGCAAAGAGGGACTAGTACTTATCGTGATGCTTGGGCAAGCATTTTATTACCAAGAGAGATCATCTTTGGTGGCTACATTGGAGGGTGTAGACAAGCTTATGCATAAACATATTGCCCTGCACAATTTGCTAGACAGTTGGGTTTGGATCAAGCTATTCCCTGTCCTTATCCTGGGGAAATCAGTGTTGATCTATCCATGAGGGGTAGAGTTGATAGAAACCACCTTTCACGTATCAATGTTGAATATAGGAGAGCTAGAGCAAAATTTCAACCATACAAATTTGCTATCACAGGCTCTTCTCATCCAAAATTTTCTCAATGGTGGCACAATACTATGGAATTGTACAACAATTCTGCAATTGTCAAGGCTTTTATCAAGGATATTGGTATTGTTGATGAAGGAGCACCTCACTCTGACTCAATATCAGATGATGGGTTTGGAGCAGGTCCAAAAGATATGTCTCAGGGGACTCAACAAGAAGGAACACCAGAAGTGCAGTCTTCTGTATTAGTACCCGTTGCTTTGGATGTAAAACCCCTTCGATCGGTACCACATATAATGACTAGATCTCAACAGCAAAGAGTCACTCCTCTATCAGGTAATCCTTAATTTTATGGTTTTAAAAATTAGCACAATACTTCACTTCTGTACTTATGATTTGAAAATACAGAATCTACTCAGAGGAAGAAAACCAGAAAGGAGAAAGAACCTGCTCAAACTTCTGTTTCTGCAACTTCGAAGTCAGGTAATTCCTTTTAAAAAGTCCAAATTGACCTTTTAACTTCTTTTTTTTATGAATCATTTGACCTCCTTCTTCCCTTTTGAACAGTCAGTAAAAGAAAAGGGAATGTAGAGCAAGAAGCCAACCAAGAAAAAGCTAAACTTGCAAAGATTTATGAAGCTTCGAAGAGAAGAAGAAATATTTTGATTGAAGAACCAGAGGATGAAGAGACAGAAGATGTCACCATAGGCCAATTTGTGAAAGGCAAGTATTGTGACTTTAATTTCATCAAGGCCCTTGAACTTATTTTCATACTTCTCATCTTATTGATTTATTTTTAGAGAAAAGGGCAAAATCCAAGCATGCTGACACTTCGAAGGCTTCTTCAGAACCATCTCAGCAGATTCCTATTGAAATTCAACAACCAATTGGTCCTTCTACTACTAAAGTCACTGAAGTTCCAAAGACTGGTACAACTACACCACAGAAGGCTGCTTCTATTTTGCAAGATATGCCTCCACCCATTATCAGTACTGTTGCCAGAGCCTTGGTTTCAGAGGGTATTCGAAGTGAAGTTGTTAAAGCATCTATGCCAACTCAAATAGATCTTGTTGTAGAGACTTCAGCTCCTGAAATGATGGTCAAAGAACACATTTCTGAAGATCCTCTTGGCAAAAAGACTTTACAAGAACATGCTCCTGTAACTAAGAAAATGCTTGACCAAGATCAGTTTAGTCAACCTGCTTTCAATGATAAGGAAACCATCTCTGACAATATTCCAGATATTGGAACTGATAAAACCATTGAAGCTGACCTTCCTGGTCAAAGTGCTGGTATGTCTATCCAAAGAGATGAAAGAAGCTTATTTCCTGAAATATCTCTCAGCATTCCAATTATAAAAACTTCTGATCAAACTAAAGTGATGATCAAGGAAACTGCTCTTGATCAAGCTTCAAGATCTGATATTCCAATGGAACCGATTCTATTAAAAAAAACTCCTTCACTTGAGGTATTGTGTCTCATTATAGTTTTAAGCTTATGATTATATACCTCCTTTGATGTATTGAGTCTTTACAATACTTCATATGTTTTTTCAGCAGAAAACTGGTGCCCCTATTGGTACTAGTGTTGATGATCTTTCTGAATTGGAGCAGTTTAAGCTGAAGATAAGTGATTTCTATCAGAGAGTCACTAATCCAAGGGTTCCAACTTATTCTCCAGAGTCTCCTATCATTCAGCTCAAAACCCGACATAGTTTGTCCCCTCCTCAATTAGTCAAACCTACCTTCATCCCTGAAGAGATTCAAGAGTTAAGAGACATATTTCAGCAATCCTTAGGATTAGATTTTGAGTCCTTGGCTGAAGGAGATTTGAAAATGCATTTAGATATCTGTTGTCAAGCTGCCTGGGTTTTGAAACCTGCTCATCAAGACCTTCGTAAACAGCTCTTGATTAAGGCTTCTTAATTTCAAATGAAAGCCCATCAACTTCATGAAGTTCAAGAAAGACATCTCCAAAGGTAGAATTTGAAAGCAGCATTGTCATGTGCAAATGATGAAGCACAAGGTTTGATTTCGTCTTATGATCAAGATGCTACTAGACTTCTTCAGTTGAGAACAGAAGAAGCTCAGTTAGAGGAAGCCTTGCTTAAAGTCAGAGGAGAAATTGCTCAAACAACTTCGAAACTACAGGCTTCTATGAATAAAGCTTCATCAGCAGTTGCCAATATGAGAAATCTAGAAGACCAATTACAACGATCCACTGATCAAGAGGAAATCTATAACTTTGTTTGTACCAGAGGTGCTCATGTGCTGAGTAACCTAAAAGATACAATTATACAGTTCTTAAGTACTGAGTGAAATGCTTGTACTTAATCATACTTCAAGGATTTATAACTATTTGAAATACTAAATATGTTGATCTTAATTCCATTGAACTTTAATCATTGAAATTTGCTTGTTCTTATGATTCACCTTGAACAGCATAAGCGAAACAAAAGACAGCCTACCTCAACCTTATCTTTTGTTAAAGGACTCCCAAATAGTTGGGACATAAGCTTTCAAATATCTCCCATTAATTTTTCTTCTATGAACATAACCATTTAAATCTTTTAAATGATATGCCCCTCTTCTAAGAACTCTATGAATTTGGTAAGGTCTTTCCCAATTTGGAGCCCATTTCCCAAGTCCTTGTTTTCTTTCTTTGATAGGTAACACCACTTTCCATACTAAGTCACCTATATCAAAGCTTCGAACAACTACTTTCTTGTTATAACTTCTGGCTACTCTTGATTTCTGTAGCAGAATTTGATTCAGAGCTTTAATTCTTTCTTCATCTATTTCCTCAAGCTCCATATACATTGCTTGGTGATATGCTCCAATATTTAAATCATTTTGGGTAGCAACTCTTTGTGACCTTACCACAATTTTCATTGGTAAAACAGCATCATGCCCATATGTTAGAGCAAAAGGAGTAGTTCCAGTACTAGTCCTTTTAGTGGTTCGATATGCCCACAACACATTTAAAAGTAAACTTGGCCATTCTTCTGGATTTCTATCAACCATTCTTTGAATACCTCTTTTGATAATCTTGTTGGTTGATTCTGCTGGGCCGTTTGACTGAGCATAATAAGGAGTAGAATTGATTAAAGAAACTCCATGAGAAGCTGAAAAAGCTTTTACTGCTCTACCTTAAAAAATGGATCCATTATCCACTGTGATAGTTTCTGGAGATCCAAATCTATAAATAATACCTTTGATAAATTCAATGAGTTGTTCTTGAGATACACTTTCAAAGGCTTGAGCTTCGACCCACTTGGTAAAGTAGTCTGTAGCCACTAAAATGAATCTATCTCCATTTCTAGAAACAGGATAAATCATACCAATCATATCCATGGCCCAACCTCTGAATGGCCAAGGTTTTACTATGTATTGCAATTCAGCAACATGCAATCGTTTAAGAGGTCCTGTCTCTTGACAAGCTTGGCATCCCTTTGCATAATCAATGCAATCTTTAAGAATAGAAGGCCAATAATATTCATATCTTCGAATCAACCATCTCATCTTAATTCCTGCTTGATGGGCACCACAAATACCTTCATGGACTTCTGCCATAACTTTAAAAACATCAACTTTGTTTAGACATTTAAGCAAAAGTCCATCTGCTCCTCTTTTGAATAATTCTGCATTATACATAATATAATTAACAGATCTTAGCCTTGTTGCTCTATCTGTTTTAGCATCAGGCTTTGTTAAATAAAATCTATCAATGGTTGTCTCCAATCATTTTGACTAGAAGAAGTAGTAATTTCACATACTTCGAAGTTCATGTTTCTATCTTTGAGCATAGGGAGAAATTTTCTCAAGGTCAATTGACAAAATTCCCTGCTTTCATCAGTGATAAATTTGAATCCTGAGGCCTTTTGGGCTATTGCATCTGCTTCCCCATTAAAGAATCTTGGTATATATGTAAAAGTGATCATATGAAATTGCTTAATCAACACTTTCACATATTGATAATACAGTTTTAAACCAGAACTATGGCAACTGAATTCTCCATTGACCTGATTTATAACCAACTGAGAATCTCCAAATACTTCAACTATGTCAACTTTCAAAGTAAGCAAAAGTTCTAGACCCATAATTAAGGCTTCATATTCTGCTTGATTATTTGTGCATTCTCCCTCATTTATCTGAAATCCAAATTTAGTTTTCAGACCTAAGGGAGATTCCAGAATAACTCCAATTCCAGCCATTTGGAGTGTTTTCGAACCATCGAACCACATTTTCCATGGCTTCATTGTTATTGCATCAACATCAGCTATCTCTGGAGTCTTAATCCCATTTGGATGATCAGCTAAAAAGTTAGCCAGAGCTTGCCCTTTAACTGATTTTTGAGGGACATATTCCAGATTAAACTCAATCAAAGATACAATCCATTTTCCAATGCGACCACTAAGCACAGGTTGAGACAACATATACTTCATAACATTAGTCTGGAAAATTACATAAGTTACTCTAGGCATCATATAGTACCTGAGTTTCTTCGAAGGAAAGAACAAAGTTAAACACAACTTTTCTACTGCAGAATACCTACTTTCACAATCATTAAGAAATCTACTTAGATAATAAATAGCTTGCTCCTTTCCTTCTTCATTGTCTTGAGCCAACAAAACTCCAATTGAGTCATAGTTTGCTGTCAAATACAACTTGACAGGCTCTCCCTTCGTAGGTGGAACAAGAACTGGTGGATTAATCAAGTACTCCTTGATGGCCTTGAAAGCATCATCATGCTCCTTTGTCCATTCGAAGTTCTCTCCATCCTTCAATTTCAACAAAGAAGAAAAGACTTTAGTTTTCCCTGCAGTATTGGATATAAATCTTCGAAGAAAATTCAATTGACCAAGAAATTTTTGAAGTTCTTTCTTGTTCGAAGGAGGTTTTGCTTCAATGATAGCTTTAGCTTTATTGTTATCAACTTGAATACCTTTGCTATGGACTAAATATCCTAAAAAGTTTCTTGCTATCACTCCAAAAGCACATTTAACAGGATTCAACTTCAGTTGATAATGCTTCATCTTCGAAAAGGCTATTTTCAAATGCTCTACATGATCATCAATAGATTCTGATTTGACGATAATGTCATCTATGTAACATTCTAGAAAACCTCCAATTATTTCATGGAAAATAGTGTTCATAGCTCTTTGATAAGTAGCACCAGCATTTTTTAGCCCAAAAGGCATTTTGACCCACTCAAAGGTTCCAAGGTTACCAGGGGCTCTAAATGCAGTCTTATGAACATCTTCTTCAGCTATACAAATTTGATTATACCCTGAATGTCCATCCATAATAGACATGATTTTATGGCCTGCAGAACTATCCACAAGCATGTCTACTACAGGCATTGGGTATTCATCTTTAGGGGTTGCAGTATTTAAGTTTCTGAAATCAATGCAAACCCTAATCTTCCCATTTTTCTTAATAACAGGAAAAATATTTGATAGCCATTCTACATATCTTGCTGTTCTAATAAAGCCAGCATTTAAAAGGTTTTGAATTTCCTTTTTAACCAGTGAAATGGTTTCAGGAGACATCTTTCTTGGAAGTTGTTTGAAAGGTTTGCAATTAGATTTAATAGGCAATCTATGTTCAACCAAATCTCTATTCAAACCTGTTAATTCTTTATAACTCCAAGCAAAGCACTCTTTGTTCTCCTTAAGCACTGTGATCAACTTGGCCTTTGAAGCAGCATCAAGTCCCTTGTTGATTTGAACAGTGTTTGGAACAATTCCTTCTCCCAATTTCACTTCTTCTAAAGGATCTTGGGAATCGACATAACCAACAAAGGCTTTTTCGAATTTGAATGGCTTCAACCCCCAGTCAGATTTCTCAGCCAATAACTCCTCCCAATCAGTTGTTTCTTGTAGCTTTTGTTCTATTTCTAAAGCCACAAACTTCACTAAAACCAATGAGTTAGCTTCTTCGAACTCTGTCTTGGATTCACATCCAAGCAGTTTCATCTGGTGGATTGTCTGATTCATAATCAACTGCTTGCTTGAGCTTACATTTTAACTCTGCCAATTCTCCAATTTCCAATACGTTGGATGGAGGGGTGGCAGGCTGTGCGATCTCACTTAGAGGGATGATCTCGGGTTTGTACATCTCAGCCTCTGCAGAATTTGCTGAAGTGCTGAAAGGATGTGGGTCTGCTTTCACCTCTTCGACCCCCATTTCTTTCCCATTTTCTACTTGGCCAACTTTAAGGTGTATAGAAACAATTCCTTTAGGACTCTTACTTTCACCAGTGAATCCAGCAATGGATGTACTTGTTGGGATTAATCGAACCTTTTCTTTCCCCAATTTCTTCAAGGTTTTAGATGGTAGAATATTCACTGCTGCACCATTATCAACCAAAACTCTGTTCAACAAAATCCCATCAAATGATGCAGATATGTATAATGGTTTCAAATGGTGTCTCATGTCACTTGAAGGTGGCTTAAAAGGGTAAGAAATGTTAGCACAATTCAAATCAACAATCAAAGGATATTCAGAAACTGTTTCTGTTTCTGGAACAAAAACTACTCCTTCTTTAGATGTAACTTCTGGTTCCTCCATTGCATTAACCATGATCATGAGATCTTCTTCCTCTTCTTCCTTTTGAATCTTGGAAATTAAAGCTCCCCAACCATCATTCCAACCATTGTCATATGTAAGGTCATATTCATCATCGCTTGATACATCAATGACCTCCATAGGAGTCACTATTGGTTGTAATGCCCTTCGAACTGGTGAACAATTTGGCCCAAAAGGACCAAAGTTTGCAAATGAAGGAGCAACCATATTAATCTGCACTTCGGGTAAAGTTCCAAACTGAATGGTCATTTGTCCCTGTACTGGTGCCTCTGATCCAACTTCTGTTGTGTCCACTTTTTCTGCTGCAGAAGTTTTCATAGGGGAGAATGTTTCAACAGGAGATGAATTCATTCCTCCACCCTCTTCCTGCTCCACTATCATGGCTTCTAATAAGCCAGATTGATAGCTTGCCAAGGAATTTGGTGAAGTTGGACTAGTTTGAGGTACCTCACTGTCTATTCTTGCAGCTTAACTCTCCAGTGTTTCCCTTGCTGATTGAGTAAACCCTCTTCGGAGAGATTCCTCATAATCTTCTCTTTGAAGTCTGTTAAACCTTAGGTTGAACTTAGCACCCCCATTAGGATTCTCCTTAGAGGCATACTCTTCCATTTGGAAACTAGTATACCTCCTTTGCAGTTTCCTCTTCTGAGTTCTTGTCAACATAGGAATCATTTGAGGTGTCTTGGTCTTTGGATCTCTAACTACCACCCATTGACCAGCAGGAGTATTTGGAGGTTTGAACATTTTATTTCCCACTTTAGAAGAGACTTTGTATCCTTGGAAGAGCTCTGGTTTGACTTTCTTCAAAAACCAATCAGGAACTCCCTTTACCAAGGAAAATTGTTCTCTCTGTGCTTCATATTCCTGGCCCATTGGAGCCTTTCCAGTATTAACCTTATTTGAAGGAGGATAATCCCTCTTTGAAGTTGGTGGAACTGGACTAGAAGGTACATTTCTTTTAGAAACCAACCAAGGCTTCCCATTTTTTTCATAACTTGGACTTATCCAGGGTTTTCTTTCATTATTCTGATCCAAAGCCTTTCTTTCCATCCTCTTTGGAAAGAAATCAACCCCTTGTCGATCCAAGTCCTTAAAAACCAAATAATTGGCTCTACATTCCATGCATAAACACTCTAAAATGGAAGCTTCAAGCATAGGAAAATGAGACTGCTTGAACCCTTTTTGGGATGAACTCTCTGATGCATACTTTGGTTTGTTGTTTCTGTAAGAATCATTTCGAAGTTGACCAACCTTTGGTCTCCCTCTACCAAACTGCACAGAGTTCATTCCAACATGCACTTGTTTGTTCTGCCACCTTTCTTGAACAATTTTAGCCAAAGATGTTGGCACATTGGTATTAGCAGTTACTTCTTCAATCTTTGGAAATGGATCAGTATCTATCCCCATAGCCTTTTCTGGAAACATGATCCTTCCTTTCTTTATCTGCTCTTGAATCCTATCACGGAAAACATTACAGTTCTTAGTCGAATGAGTCCAAGAAGCATACCATTTACAATAATTCTTTCCTTTTATTTCTTCCAAAGTTGGAAGTTTAACATTCTCAGGAAGTTTGATAAACTTTTTCTTTAAAAGATAATAAAAAATCTCATCTGATTTAGAAACATCAAAAGAATATACTTTGCTAGTTGCATTCTTATTATTCCTAGGTGCTATAGAAACATCTTTTCGAACCAGATTTCACACACACAAGGATTATGTTCAACAATTTCAGCAGCATCGATTTCATAAGTAGGATCCTTATAATAAGTTGAATAGGAAGAGTTATTCCTATCAACATCTTCTTCTAGCAAAGATTCATATCTAGATGCTTTATAAGTTAAATCAACCAAATCCCTAAATTCAGTTGAATCGAACTTCTTTCTAAGTTCTCTACTTAAGCCATCTTGTGCTATCCTGACAAACTCAACTTCTGGTAATTGAAGTTTGCATTTGTTTCTAGCCCTTTTGAACCTAGAAATAAATTGAGCAGCCTTTTCATCAGGTTTTTGTTTCAGCCGTGCTAAATCAGCCATGGTGATTTCAGGCTCAGTTTGGTAAAACTGTGCATGGAATAATTCTTCCATCCTTTGCCAATTTGGAACTGACTCAGGTGTCAGATTAGAATACCATTCGAAGGCAATTCCTGTCAGAGAATTAGAGAATAATTTCAACTTAATGAACCCATTATTACCCAATTCTTTACATTGAGCAGTAAATCTAGCAATGTGTTCAGTTGTTGATTGTTTCCCATCCCCATGAAAGAGTGAAAAATCTGGGATCTTAAATCCTCTAGGGACTTCGAATTGCCTATCTATCCATTCTGGGTAAGGTTTTCTATATACGTGAGTTTGTACCCCCCGGTTTAGAGGTCCATAAACTTCTTGCATAAGGCCAAGTATTTCCTCTCGAAGAGTGGGGTTTCCTCCAAGATGAACCTTTGGATTTAGAGGAGGTTCCCAATTCACATTTCTAGCCATATGATCTCCTGTAAATCTATCGAAAGGACCATCAACAGGCTGGGACTGTTTATAATCTCCTTCTTGCTTTTCAAAAGGTTCATAAAGATGGTTCGAATGTACCATCTCTGGTACCCCTGGATACTTAGGAACTCCAATATCTGGATTAGGCCTTCTTGAATTAGCCCCATCAATAAAATGGTTCCTTGTGGAATAATTGTTTTCTTCAAACCAATAATCATCATTTTTAAAACCTTTGTCTCCACCTACACCATTGAAACTATGTTCGAAAGGGATTTTAGTGGTTTGCCTGAACATTTTCTTAGACTTGGGGGTTTGAAAATCATAAATCTTTGCAGGTTCGTACCAAGATTCTGGTATTTCATCCACATTAATAGGCTCTTTTCCCGGCCTAGATTTATGTTTGCTAGAACTAGCCTCTCCTTTATCTCTTTCAAATAAAGGCACATGTTCATTCCTAGAATTTGACTGTTCTTCCAATTTTTGAAACATAAGTTTCTGGGTTTGAGCCAATTCTTTAAATGTAGCAATCATTTCAGCAAATTGGTTAGATAACACACTTCCTTCGATTTCTGGATTCTTTGGGTCATCAATTTGCACTCTCTTGTTATTCCTAGTGTTCATACGAGAATTTTGGCCAATCCCAGTATTTGCATCTTGACCAATACGGGTTTCTGGACCTGTTAGAAGTCCTCCAACCTGTTCATTCTCTCTAGGATTAACGTTATTCTCGTCTTCTGGCATTTGGCCAGTTTGAGAATCATCGGTTTGCTTCCTAAGTTTTGGAGCCATTCAACACTTTCAGGTGTCCCACCGGGCGTGCCAAAAAATGTGTTTGGTTCTTTTACTTCTTTGAAAGGAAAAAATGATTGAGTGCGAGCGTGCCAGAGAGAGTTTCAATCTCCTCCCTCAGATTAACTTTGGAAAAACCAAATCTAATTAGGCGATTGTGTTTTAATGGTTCAATTACCTCAATTAAGAGAATTTTTCTTTATAAGTGAAGAAAATGTAAACCAATATACTTAGGAAATTAAAGAACAATAAAGAAACAAGATGCTTCGATTAGCAAATCAAAGGTAACTTACTTCGAATTGCCTTCAACTTCAAAATACAACGTGATGAGAACTTCGAACAGATGATTGTTACAAGAACAATCGAAATTAATCCTAAACTACTCACTAATCTACTTCCTAATCTACTTTGAACTGAGTTCGAAATCCTAAACTACTTGCCAATGAACAAACCAAGCATCATTTTGTTTGATTGCTGTTTGTTGAAGATTTGTCTGGGGGCTTTCTTACTCTTCAATTTCTTCTATTTATAGACGCTGCTTGTTAGTTGAACTTCCCGCTCAATGAATTTGAACTTGGCTTGCTTCGAACTCCATCTTTTATAATTTGAATTGGCAGTTTCTTCCCTCCTTCACGTCTGAATTTGAATTCTTGTTAATCTTCTTCCAAAAGCTTTGCATTAAATTTGCACCGTTGCTTGAATTAATCCGAATGATCACATTCTAAGGGAATAACTGCTCCTCAAGATGTAATCCACGTGTTCTAACTGCTACTCGCTTTGCATCACAAGTTTACACGTGGACTTTATACATTTAGCAGTTAAAATCATGGCTTCGAAGTCTATCTACATAGTGGCAATGGCCTGTAACTGCCAATAACTACTTTTCAACTTGAGAAACAAAACGACATCGTTGTATTCCGTTAATCCAGTGTATTTTCATTGACAAGCTTTTGCCAACATTTGTTATTTTTTGCTACGTGTCAATTAATTATTGGATTTGTTAATTTTATATGTAAACAGGTAGACATATTCATGTGTTTTTTTTTTTTTTTGGATGGAGATAAAAATTCATTAATCTACCAATCAAAACTACATCCACCTAAAAAAAAAAAATAGAAATTAAAAACAGAAAATACAAAACAGAAACGGAAAAGGAAGGGAGATTTATGTACTTTGGTTATTACCCTACTAAGGGTTTGGCAAACTCCCCCTAATGGCCCATTTGGATGGCGTATTGGTTTTGGAGGGATTAAATAGTTAAGGGGAGATAACATAGTCGGAGGGATAAAATAAGAAGGGTGGACCCACATTGATGTGACAGTTAAGAATGGGGGATTAAATAGTCCATGGTTTGGGTGAGGGATAAAAAAGGAGGCATAAGGAGGGTGGATGATGTAAAATTATGTCAGAAGACTTTATTGCCCTTGGTAATGCATATATTAGCTTATGTATTTATATAATTATATAAATACCAAAATTAATTATTATGTTGTAAATTATATTAAGTAATTCATTTCAATATTCTTTTGTGGTATAAATTAAGAATCATCTCTTCATCAATTTTTAGAATTAAAACTAAAAAATTATCTTGTAATTTTTTTATAAATCATATTAAGTAATTTTTTATAAATCATATTTGTATAAACCCAACGTTCAAGTCAGTGAGGGAGTAATTTTTTGTGCTTTTCATTTATGTTTTGTAACCCAACGTTATAAATCATACAAAGTAATTTTTTTATGCTTTTATTTTATTTTTTCTATCGAATGAAAGATCTCTAGTAGTAGTTAAATTTGGTGAAAAAATAAATAAAAATTTATATGCAGAAGTACTTTATTTTTTTATCCAAAGGAAATTGTAAAGCAACTCAACAAGCCAATAAGCAACCAAAGTAAATTTTTTTAAACCTTTTCTTTTTATTGAATTAAAGATCTCTATTAGCAGTTTAATTCGGTGTTAGAAAAATAAATATTTATGCGCGGAAGTAATTTATTTTTTTATCTGAAGGAATTGCATGGGGGTAGGGAGGTAAAATGGGGTGGTATATCCCCCTGACTAAATATAAGCACCCCTTCCCCTACTTTTATTTAGTGCAGGTGTGTTTTTTGTTGCCAAACCATGGGCTAAACATCACATCATCAACTATCCCCCCTGATTGCCTCATCCCTCTTCGTAATACTTCATCCAAACGAGCCCTAAAGAGGATGGTATTCAACAAACCTGGTAAAATTGAGAGAATGCAAAAAGTAACTCAAGGGATGTTCCAAAATTTCTATTTTTTTTTTTCTATTTTTGTATTTTTACTTGTGGGTGTTTGGATGTCCTCACCCATAATGCATTTCATGAAAATGCATTTTCATTTTTTTGATGTTAGAAAACAAAATGCATTTTCATTTTTTCAGGCACGGGCACAGCATGCACTAATGCAAACTGCCAAAAAGATATGCTCCAAAACACCTTCTTAGTTTTATGGTCTCGAAAATTTTCAAGATGTGCAAAAGTGGAATCCAATAATTTACTGAATTTTACGGTGGAATAATAGTAGCTACTTAGTGTGCTGCAAACGAACCGAGACTTGACTTGTTAAGAATTTGGCTTAGCTCATTTAGTAATTGACTTGAGTTTGGGCTCGAGTTTTAGTGTCACGGCCCAAATCCAGCGAATTTGGACATCATGACCAGCCAGTAGGGGTGAAAATAAAAAATCAAAAACCGGACCGAACGGGGATTTTTTTTTAGGTTTTTTCAGTCCCACGTTTGAGGGAATTTGAAATTTTAAAAACCAGTTCTGTGGATTTTTTAAGTGAACCGAACCGGTACTCCCAACCTCACGCACACATAGGGTGCCACGGTCTTGACCACATGGTTAGCAAAACCCTTTGTGTTTTTAGTGGAAAAGAAATGTATTCATTATGTACCTATGACTCAGTACTATATATATTTAACCAAGGAGAGAGAGAGAGAGAGAGAGAGAGAGAGAGAGAGAGAGAGAGAGAGAGAGAGAGAGAGAGACCTAACATTTCACATTTTCATTTCACCCCAATAAAAAGAAACTCAGGCAACGTCGCCACCGAGATCTGTTTGTCGTCGACTCCATCCGTTGTCGACTCCATCCATCATCGTCATCGTCGTCGACTCATGGATCTCTCTCTCTCTCTCTCTCTCTCTTGATATATGTGTATATGAGTGTGGATATATGTATGTATATATCTCTGTAAATCTGTCAAATCGTAGATTTGGTGTGTGTGTGTGTGTGTATCAATATATGTATGTATATGCATATATATATACATATATAAATCTATTCGTTTCTTTATAAAAATCGAGATTTGTTCATTTCTAGTGTATATTCGTACATAAATATGTAGAATCGTATATCTCTATTTCTTTTTTGCACGGCAAATTTTTTTTATTAATCATTGAAGAAAATACAATGACTAAAAGGAGCAAGGAGACAACATCAAATACAAAGATTCAATGCCAAATCCAAGACCCAATCCTCGATTAGCAAGGAACCAACCAAATAAACTCCAAGGAGCCGAAACCCACACCTAACGGATCAAAGTCCACACCCAAGAGCCTAACATCGCCCCAAATTTTACATTAAAAGCACAAAAGCAAGCCCTACGCCGCCGCCGTCGCACGAAACCAGTAAGAGACGAATGGAACCAAGCCAACGCTTGAACCCGGGGAACATGCTCATGTTGCTGTCCCAAAGGTCGGCACAACCGCCCTCCACCAACGCCATCGCACACCAAAGGTCATCACCATCAACCCACAAGGCCACGAATGCCAAGATCATAGAAAACGCACAACTGGTCCAATACCAACAACCCACACCTTAGCTTCGCCGCCCACGCCCCCAGCAACCATCACCAAAAGCACACATCCGCAACCAACCGCCCTCCATCTGCAAGCCCATAGAATCCCCAGCCACAACACGAACCAATGCTGTTAAGCATGAAACCGGAGAAGCTCAACAGCCAAACACCGGTGGCAGCGTGTTAGTCCAAATCTCCTCCTCCTCCTCCTCCTCCTCCTCCTCCTCCTCTCTCTCTCTCTCTCTCTCTCTCTCTCTCTCCGACGAACTAAACCAAAACGACCTCTAAATCGAGACGAGCCGAATGGAACCTACCTCTTTTAAACCGATTTTGGTTCTATGTTTCCCCCGAACCGAGTTTTTCTGGTTCACTCAAAACGTCCTTAAACCTTACCTAACCAAACCGGTTTCACCCCTATCGGCCAATGAGTCTGTCTCACCAAAGGCCTCTATCGTTATTTTTCTTTTTCTTAAATAGAATAAATTAACATTTGCAGAAGCCATATTTAATAATCACGAAAGTCCTCTATTCATTTGCTAACGGAAACATTTGTTTCCCTTATTCATTACAGGACACAAGCTTAATAATATACGTACTCGGCCCGTCTTTCTAATTCTGATTACCTGAAAAGAAAAGATTTCAACAACATAAGTCACTGCTCGTGTGAGATTATGAATTATTAGAGTTGCATAATCTATTATGGAATTTAAAAAAAAAAATTGTCAATGAAGCATAAGTCATAGAATCAGTTTTTCATAGATTCAATTGTAACCAAAATCATGGTATCATCAGTTTTTCATGACTTCAACTGTAACCAAAATTCGTAAACAAGATTATATATAACACAACCTGCCTTTAACATATATGATATACCATCTAACGATTACCGCCAGCTATGAGGTACCAACTCCCAGCGTGCATAAAGTGAATTGATCAATTCAGTTGGAGATCTGGCTGTGCCCCTTTTCCATTCCGCTCTTATAACACCGTTCCCACTAGTATCTTTAACGTCCCCCAGATTCAGGGACATCGTTTAGATGTATCGATTACTTTTTCATAAAGTGTGTAAAACATCATAATTTCATGGGAAAATTGCTACTATTAAATAAGGGAATGACTACAGTACTCACCCATTAAGTGTGTGTACCATATGCACCTATTGTATGGTCCATATTGTGCCACCTTATTGGCAATCGTAAATTTTTTTTAGTGTTTCATAACTTTATAGCAATGTGATTCACAACATTTTGGTTCGTTTCGTTACTTTATAAAATAAAATAAAAATCGTAGCTTTTTATTAATAAAGGGTATTCGATTTGTAACTTTTATAGGGGTGTATATCATATACACCCAAATAGGGGTGTGTATTGTAGCATTTCCCATTAAATAATCATACTTTCATAAGATAAGAACATAAATTTTACGAAAAACTTCATGTAACTAGGATAATTCATACCTCACCTTTTTGCGTCCAAATTCTACCATAAAATCTATCAAGACGTATCGGGTCCTAGAATAACACATTAACAGTTAGAAATACTAAAATTATAATCAGAGTTATTGATTCCTAAATCTTCGTCACAAATTGTTCACTTACATTACAAGTGTTTTATATAGTGTGTGGCGTGAGTGGATGGGTGGCGTGAGTGATGTGTTAAACTTCTTTCGCTTACTGTTAATAGTACCAATTCATCAATTTGAGCAAATTCGACCTAATATCATTAGTTTCCACATTGTGGCACTAGACTTACCTTTTCTTTTTCTTTTTTTCTTTTTTTTTTCCGGCAAATTAGTCTGAAGTCCAAAGGTAGAGGCATATTGTGTCATTTGGTCCAGTCTAGGTTTCAATCATTTGTCGTGTCCATTAATTAAAAACTGCTACCGTCTAAGGTCCAGAAAAGGACATTTCCAGCAGTGAAAGGTTGTCTGCCCACACGCATGGGTCTAGGTGCATGGGTCATGAAAGCGACAAGTCATAAAAGTGAAAGTCTGGGTTTCCAGCAAATGCTACCGTCCTTTCTCTCTCTCTCTCTCTCTCTCTCTCTCTCTCTCTCTCTCTCTCATGCGTCGCTGTCAACTGCCTCTCTCTCATGTGTGGGAGGTGAGACAAGATTAATGGGTGAGACAAAATTAATTTCTCTCTCTTCAATTTTGGGGGTGAGTTCAATTTTGGGGTTCAATTTTAGGGGGTTTAGGCTCTTTCGGGTAGAGTATAGTGGGTTTAGGCATTTTGGGTTTAGGCACTTAGGGTGCACTTTCCATTATAGGATTTTAGCTGTTTAGGCACTTTCATAAGGTACCCTAGTATTTTAGGCACTTTCATAGGGTACCCTAGTGTTTTAGGCACTTTCATAGGGTACCCTAGGGTTTAGGTTTAGGGTGCACTTTCCAATTATAGGGTTTTAGTGGTTTAGGCACTTTCATAGGGTACCCTAGGGTTTTAGGCACTTTCATAGGGTACTCTAGGGTTTTAGGCACTTTCGTAGGGTACCCTAGGGTTTTAGGCACTTTCGTAGGGTACCCTAGGGTTTTAGGCACTTTCATAGGGTACAAACGTTTTTTGCACTTTCATAGGATACAAACTTTTTTTTTGTAAGGTAAAAAAAAATAAAAATGCTAGCGTTAGGACTGGATAGGTTATAAACTTGTTTGGTGGATTAACGGAGTTACAAATTTTTTGCCCAGGACTTTTGAACAAATTGCCCTTTTTTTTTTTTCCCCCTAGCACAACATGTACGTCTTGGTTACAAATGCCGTGAGTGACTCATGCCCGTACACTCGTAACTGTCCCTACCTAATTTAATTTTTTAACAGGTCTGATCGAGGTCCGAGGATAATCGAAAATTTTGTTTCAACTTGAATTTTATGATGACGATGTCGGTGTCATATTGCGCCAAAATTGGGTGTTATGAACCTAACTACCTAAGACTTGAGCTCGAGTTCGATCGACAAAGTTGATATAAGCATTTTTTTCACATTCAAGAAGTTTTGATACTTCTATCACCATTTGCCTTTATTTTTATTAAAATTGTCAATTAATTAAATAGGTCATATCTCCACAGATTCACGTTTTAAAAAGATGTCCTCAAACTTTAAAAATTCACCAAAAATAAAGTGGTCATTCATTTTGCTATATTCCGGTGCCAAAAGCTTCATAGTTAAGCGTAGTTTAAAACTTATAAAGAAACCTAAGCAAAAATCACATCTGAAGGATGTCGAATGGGCTAAATTCAGTGAGCCAAAAAATTTGTCCGAACATTCCATAGATTATCCCATCGCACAAGTGCACGAGTGTGACGGTGAGGTGGCAAAACGTGAAGACCAGGGGTTGAACTTACCACCTGAGTCACTTTTTTATTTTGGTCCTGTTGGAAATTTCCTAGGCCCCGTTTGTTTCCCAGTTTAGTTTTAGTTTTAGTTTTGATGACATCATCATTTCCCTCATTTCTCTCTCTATCTCTCTCCACTCATTACACCTGATAACATCATCAAAACTAAACTAAACTAAACTATCTAACCAAACACAACCCTAGAAATTTGGTGTGAATGAAATGGGGCATTCAGAAGGTCTTTCGAGGCAGTCGAAGGGACCCCACGAAATTCGAAGTTACGCGTGATAAATACACCGGTTAATACACCAATTACACCCCTCTGATGAGGTTTAAAGGCATTCAAATTTCCAGCATTATTGTGGGAGTTACATCGACAATTCAAATGCAGCATTAGTGTGTGGGAGTTTTTATTTGTAGAATTCAATTGCTGCAATTGAATTTCGTAATCATTGAGGAGGCTCCCCATTGATTCCCATATTGAAGTTTTTAGCTCTTCCTTCAATTATATAAAGGCAGCTTTGGCCTTTGTTTCTGCATCAGATTTTCGTACTCTACACACTCCAGATATCGTCTTTGAGAAAGAGAGGCAGACGCAAGTTCAGTTCGCCAAGGCAGTCGACGGTGGTGTTCTTTCGGCTGTGGTTCTAGCCGTTTTATCTTGGGACGAAGACACAGGTGATACCTACAACACCTATTGTAGACGGCGAATCTTTGTTAAAAAAAGTGTGGTTTCACACGACTCGGACTCTCAGTTTCCAGTCTATTGTTTGTATTTCTTTCTAGTTTCTGTTAATTCCATTTCATTTGTAATTTTTCCCAACGATTCCCTCCTTCCTTCCCCTTCTTTTCGCTCTTTTCCCTTCCTCCCTTGTTTCTTTCCTTCCCTTTGTTTCCGTGTGTGTGTGTGCGGGGTGTGGTGTGAATGAAAGTTAAATTAGGCCTATTTATATATACTAAGCACTACCCCATTTCTAGAATTCTCCTTCATTAATTTCATAATCCAACTATATCTAATATAATTTAATGAGAAACTAACAAAATCCACCCCCAATTACTGTTAGGATGATTCACCCACTTACAAAGTGCCACCTTGCTTTGTTCCGGAAAGCTTTGCTTGGGCCCTAAGGCTAGTCGTCTCGCGGCGACTTGTGCCACGTTCTCATGTCATGACGCTGTTAACAGCGATGATACGACATTTGAAAATTTTCTTAAAAAAATTGACACATACCGAACAAATACTTTATTTTATTTTATAAGCTTTAAGTCACACAAAAATGTAGTTCCTAAATCGTAACAGTAAGCGGGTCACCAAATGTTATCCCCAATTTGTAATTCTTTTTATCATTCTATTTGTTTATATATATATAAAAAAAAGGGGTGTTGCATTTAGGCTCGTGCCCATAAGGTAAATGGAAAACCTCATAAAAGTTGGAGTTGATAGAAGCCAACTTTGATAAAATCTCCACTCAATGAAAAACTATTTGATTTTAACAAATCCTTTCTTGGTGAGGTAAAATCCATAATGATTACATCAACCGTTGATTTTAGCTCATGAGGAGAGGATTTGCTAAAATCTGTGATTTTATCTCAAGGGAAACTATGCCTTAGGACCAGGCCAGTTTCCCAAAAAAATTTATCAAAATTTGATAAAATCAATGGTGATTTTATCTGCACCTTTGGATAAAATCATATGGGAAGGTTCGTTCAACAGCGCTAAGCTCGTCCAAGCTCAAAACGATACCATGGACTTGCTGGAATGCAAAAAATTACCCCCAATAATTTTTATAGTTTTCCAAATGATTTTAGCAACCCAGTTGCTAAAATCAGGGTGATTTTAGCAAATTAGTTCAGCAGGTGCTAAAATCATGATATTTCAAATAAAAAAATTAAGTGTTTCCATGTATCGTTTTTTGAATTTTTTACACCGAATTAAAGTACACGAGGAGTACTTTAATTTGGTGTCAAAAAATCGAAAAACGATAAACGGAACCACTTAATTTTGTGATTTGAAATTTCCATAATTTTAGCAACTCAACTCATTTGCAAAAATCATGGTTAATTTTAGCAAATGAAATGAGTTGCTAAAATCTTTTGCAAAACTAAGGCTGAGTTTTCTATTTGATAAAATCAACATTTGATAAAATCAAGTGAGTGATTTTATCAAATGAAGTGAAGGGGTGCTAAAATCACCCCTTGATTTTAGCAAAACCAAGTGTGATTGTGCTAAAATCAAGGGGTGATTTTAGCACCCCTTCACTTCATTTGATAAAATCACCCACTTGATTTTATCAAATGTTGATTTTATCAAATGAAAAACTCAGCCTAAGGCTAAACCCAAGGACCAGCATAACAAAAACCAGAGTCAATAATGCTAGCACTGAGAACTCGCTTCATCGCTCTCCACCTCCCTTCTCTCTCATCCCAATCGTATCCTTCCCCATCTCTCAAAACCCCCTTAACTCTCCCTCTCTTTCAAAACCTCAACCTCTCACTCCATCCCTCGAAACCCGTAAAACCCTAACCCTCGTTCCACCCACCATGCCTCCGCCTCCAAGACTTCAAAACCGCGGCTTTCCGACGCCGGAAAAGCCCTCCGAACCTTCCTCTTCGTACCGCCCGGCGTCGAACCGGAAGAGGTCACCGAGGAGATGATCCTCCCCGGTTCAAACATCGTGGTCGGACCGTACGCTGGCAAATCAAGAATTAAGGAGGTGGAGTTTGTTAAGAGTAGCGCTCGAGCGAAGGACTGTCCTAGAGATACACGGCCTGAATTCGCGATGCTTGGACGGTCCAATGTGGGGAAGTCTTCGCTAATTAATGCTCTCTGTCGGAAGAAGGAAGTTGCCCTAACTTCCAAAAAAGCCAGGTTTGGTTCGGTTCGGGTTGGGTTCCGGTGTTTGTTATCGTGTTTGATGTTTTGTTATGGGGGTTCGAAGTGTTGATTTGTGTTTTGGTTTTGCAGGAAAGACTCAACTTATTAATCATTTCTTGGTGAACAGAAGTTGGTACATCGTTGATTTGCCTGGCTATGGGTAATTGCGTTAATCTTCTATTGAAATATTTAATTTGTGCATTGTAGGTGACTGTGGATGTTATTAGTATCAAAGTATCAATTATGCATTAGAAATGTTGAATTTAGTCAAGTAGACCCTTTGAAGCAACGGGGTTGGTAGCTCAGGTTTTGGTCTAAGATATGTGCCTTATATATCCTTTGAATTGCTATAGATGACGTTGGAACTCCTATCTCTTGTTTATTTTGATTTCTTATATAATTCATTCAGAATTGTGGTGGCGAACTGTGATCTAATGCTAAAAAGTGAGTTAGTCGAAACTCGTACGATTTCAAATTTAGCTACACCATTTTTGAAGTGAAGATGCATTACCTAGTCAAAGGGGGCATCCAACAAAGACTTCCGTAAAGCCTAACTTTATCAGGATATTGGTTCTCATTAATCACATAGTATAGTTATTGCCTATCAAAACTTTGCATTCGATAACTACTATATAATAGCAGAGCAACCAGCTTCAAAACTTACCTCATTTTTAAAGAAAGGACCCAAAAAAGCCAATAAAGCTAAACTCTGGCCTGTGTAGTTAGCTTCTTCTTTTGTGGTTGTTGATTAGGAATTTATGGGTCCGCCATGGAAGTTGGTATTCGATGTGTTAATCATTGAGTTTCTCATGGATCTCCAAAGCTGATTATGTCGAAAGTTGGGTCTTGATATAATAATCCCTTAAATTCTAACTGAAATAGCTTCATGTGCTTTCAAAACCTTGCTTCATATAGAACTAAACTCAACTATGCTGCTAAGCCTTAGTTTAACTTCTGGGGGTCCATCTTCAAACTTTCTTTGTAATTCAGTCCACGTGCAGTTGTATTTTCATGCTGGATCTGGACACCAGAGTATTGAAGCTTAAATTCAAATCCAAATCTTTTATGGAAAATAGTTCTCAGTAACATGATAGGTAAAAAGCAGTGCAAATTTACGATTGGTGAAGTTCCATGTCTATTGCATGGCCGACGCTGTTTTGTTGCTTAGAAGGTCATTGTAGATGCTCTAACCAATTGTGTTATCTTGGTCCAAGCAGCATAAGCGAATAGACCTTTTTGTTTGTTTCTTTGCATGCATATGTGATACAAGAGTAACAAGAGTACCATACCTGTTTATGAGTTGACTGTAGAAGTTACCTTCTGGTGGGTTTCTTTCATCAACTTCTCTTCCCTTGGACCCTTTAAGTAACAGTCACGTGAGTCACACCCCTTTGTTTCCTTTTGATGGGTTGTCATGATTCATACTGATGCAGTAGCCATTCTCGATTGTGTTGATATTATCTATATGGAGTGCCAGAGTTAATGCAGCATGTATGCTTACTTCGTCTAATGGGTCAATTCTGGTAGTGGAAATGGGAGTTAAGTAAGTTAACTAAGTAGTTCTGCTACTTCTTGCAGTCCTTCCCAAGGTAAAGTTAGAAATACATTTGTTGGGATTTTGTCTATCTACATTTTGTTTAGAGTCTACGCGAGAGCCTTTGTTCTAATTATGGACGCCTTATTGAAAGATCTGGGGGTAAATCACCTAGACACCCCCTATACTATACCTCTTTTACCCAGACACCCCCTGAACTAAATTAACCTACGACAACATCCCCTCATCTATTTAAATTTATCCACGACACCCCTTCTGTTAGCATTCCGTCCACTTCCGTTAATAAATTAACGAAAATGTAAATTTTCTTTCCAATACTTCCCTCTCCTACAAACCAGGAAAATCAGAGTTTGGTTCTTCAATTCGTCTGATTTTCCATAGAAAAATTCCCCAATTATAATTCTAGATTTGAATCAATATCAATCATCAATATCAAACCATCAAATCTTTCTAGTTGAAAGATTAAAGAGATGTATATACACATCAGAGAGAGAGAGAATGGATCGAGTAAACCTCCAATTTCCCGTAATTGGAAATATCTCCCCCAATTGGAAAAAACATCTCGTACATCACAGAGTCACAAACATTCAACCAAAAAGCCAGGAATTATAAGAATTAAATCATCAATAATGACAGAGAATCCATTAATAATCAAATCCACTGTGTAACAGTAATCAACACCACCAACGCCATAACCAACAACCTCAGTAAATCAACACAAATAAATAAATTAAATTAAATCAAAATAAAAACTTCTTTTCCGCGGGGAAACTCGAGAGATCAGATCTAAAGCAACAAAGCCGCAGCGAAGAAAACAGCAGCAGCAGATCCAGCGACGGTGACTCTGGTCGAAACGGCAGCGCTGTCGGGAGTGGAAGAAGGAGTGTGCGGGGGCGGAGATCGACGACGGAGTCATGGCGGTGACGACGGCTGGAGAAGCGGTTGGAGAAGAGGCTGGTGAAGCGGTGGGGGAGGATTTTGGTGAGGCGGTTGGAACGGCGGTTGGCGACGGAGTAGGAGTAGGAGTAGGAGAAGCAGGTGGCGGTGGAGGCGGCGACGCGATTGGAGATTTTGCTGGTGAAGCGGCTGGTGATGAGGTCGGAGATTGAGCCAAGGCGGATATGGCGACCAGAGCGAGTGCCAGAACAACATTACGTTGGAGTAAGCCATTGTTGATTTTGTTTCTGTTGTTGTAGAAGTTCTCTCTCTCCTTGAAATTGGAAACAATGAACTGAGTTTTTGTAGAGAGAGAGAGAGAGAGAGAGTTGATGCAATGAAGGGCATAAATGTCTTTCATCTCGTTTTTTTTAATGGAGTTAGGGTTTTTAAACCTTTTCGATAGTTGAGGGGGTGTTGTCGTAGGTTAATTTTATTCACAGAGAGAGAGAGAGAGAGAGAGAGAGAGAGAGAGAGAGAGAGAGAGAGAGAGAGAGAGAGAGAGAGAGAGAGAGAGAGAGTTGATGCAATGAAGGGCATAAATGTCTTTCATCTCATTTTTTTTAACGGAGTTAGGGTTTTTAAACCTTTTCGATAGTTGAGGGGGTGTTGTCGTAGGTTAATTTAGTTTAGGGAGTGTTTGGGTAAAAGAGGTATAGTATAGGGGGTGTCTAGGTGATTTACCCAAGATCTGGTATGATGTGCTATTTATAGACTTGTTTTGTTGTGAGGATGAGGTCTATAAATTGATGTAGGCCATCACCAGATGGGCTAAACACCCTAACATTAGTACGATAGTCAAAATTTCAGAGAAAGTTGGGTAGGTCTAGTAAGGTGTAACTGAGGTGCTACCTTCTTGGCAGATGGTAGGCAGTAGGATGGCAATGGATCATTGGATTGTGAAGGGGGAAGAGATGAGATCCAGAACTAAATGTTGAAATGAGAGTTGGTGGCACTATATTGAGTCTTCATCTTAGAGTGGATCACGTTTAGAAGGGAGTCTAATATTGGGGCCCAAACCTAGATGGTGTGGCATCTTTTGTCGAGGGGTAGGTGGCGCTACACCACATTTCATAGGTTACTTAACCACCTTTGCTCCATATCTTGGAGGTCATATGACGGGATTCCAGAGGTACATGTGTTGAGCCTTGGCGGTGTGCCAATGACTCTGCAAGGAATGCCCCATTCAAGGGTGGGCATGATACATTCTTCAGATAATGGTCTTTGTCAAAGCCTATCTCATTCTAAGACCAGTCAAGCTGGGATGCCCCTAGAGGTTGAAGTTTAAACCTAATCAATCTGACAGGCACTATCTAGCTTTTTTTTTTTTTTGGGTAAATCAGGTTGAATTAAAAGAGGCTAACGCCGCTAACCGAATATACAGCCTACAAGGGGCATACCCCAGGAGGAAAGAAAACAAAAGAAAGAAAAAGTAAAACATCTACGCTAAAAGGCTACAACGGCTATATCAAAATGATACAAATGTTTCCCTTCCATCTAAAGTAGAGGGAAAAGAAACAAGTGTCAAAAAGGTACGGAACCAGAAACACTATTACAGAGCAATTGACAAACTAGCTCCAGAATGGGTAAGAGCGCTTGAACCGGTTTAGACCAAGAAGTGGGAATGGACTTTAGATGGCTTGCGATGAGGTGTTAATCATATGCAGATGTTGATCCTTGGGAATAACGGCAACCAATATAACAGCTTGATGCAGCCCATACCATGGGCTTTGATGCTTGAGGTAAAACCTGGGTCTACACACGGTCCAAGAACGGCTTGGGGTATTGTAGATCACACACGGCCCACTTCCGTAGTGATCAAAGGGGCCTTCAAAGTGCCACCTGCACTGCCGAAAAGCTTGAATGGGCAGGCCAGCGCTCCAAAGACAATTGAACCAAGTAACCATTAGAGGACAGCCCCCATCTAATAGGCTGTTCCAGCCAAAGAAATCTGGAACCCCACACAGTGGGATAATTAAAAGAAGCAAATAAACTAACATTCTATCCCTAAAACCATCCCCCATAAAACAGTGGGGAGATACAAAAGGGCAAAATATGAATGAAATGAAATAGAATAACAAGTGGAAAGCCAAACATTTGCCAAAGAACATCCCTCTTAGGCTAGGTGTACCCATTACAATGGGGAGACCTTGATAACACGGTGGAATGGGACCACCCAACAGAAGAGAATAGATAAGATACAGCACCTAATGCAAGTTAAACCCAGAAATCGGAAATGCTGTACCCTCCCGTAGCTAAATCAAAACTCCTTTGTTGGAATCCTCTTGAAGTAGAAACCGCAAGGAACTAACTGAACGAGACAGACCCTTCACCAAGCATTTGAAACTACAGCTAACTTTTAGGATCTGCATATAAATCGAGACTACTAGCACACTGAAACTTAAGTAATTAGAACAGCAGCCACCTTGGGAAAATCATGACATTCAATTCATCAACAGCAAAACCAATAAAAAATGAGTGACCATACGTTTTGCAGTTTACGCAAGAGAAGGGGCCCCAAGGCTGTTATGTACTCACACTTCTTACTCCCTTGAATTCCTCACTCTCCCTTTCAACTTTTCACTGCAGCCATGGGGCAACGGGACCCAAACTCCCTCTGCTGTATCCTCATAAAAACACTATCTAGCTTCTTATACACACAATCTTTATTCTGAAGGCATCCTCCATTTTTCTTGGTCGTGGATTTGTTGTGGGAGACAAAGCATGTGTTGCCTTGGGGGGAGGTCTAAGAGATAAATAAGATTGTGCCCCTTGATCACAATTGTGCTTTGCCTACCCTAATATCAACTAGTTGTTCTTGGTTACAGATTACCTGAGCGGTGAATCCCTGAGCGAGCCAAGTTGACGACGCATCAGGTGATCTTGAGTTTCTTGTTGCTTGTCTGGCTTGGGCATCAAGTGCTTTCATCTGGATCGGGCATGATCCAGCTCTGAAAAGTTATGCATGTAGATATGTAACGTGCCCATGTGTCACCTCACAAGGTTGGCACGTCAGAGAGGTAAATCTGTATACTAACAGGTAGGTGGTAACTGATAATTAGTTGTTATTTGGTCTTTAATTTGGCATGACTTGTTACATAAATTCAGCAGACCTGCTATACCAAGTAATTTAGGCAGTTTTGCGGCTTTTGCTTGTTTGCCATCAACCAACTCTCAATGAATTTCAATACCTTGTGACATCAGTGCGTATTTACATTCAAGTTGATGGTAAGCAATTTTGCTCTGATCTCTGCATTATTCACTTCGTTACAGCTTTGCTACTGCCCCAGAAGCTGCTCGAATGGATTGGTCCGCATTCACGAAAGGCTACTTTTTGAATAGAGAAACTCTAGTTGCTGTTCTACTTCTAATTGATGCTAGTGTACCACCGCAAAAGATTGACCTTGATTGTGCTAATTGGCTTGGACGGAATAACGTATGCTTGTATCCAATTTCTATTCTCTTTTCATCGGAAATACTTGCAATGCATGAGGTTACATCCTGTTCTTCCTCTTGACTTTGGTGGGTTTATGTCTTTTCTTTCAGATACCAATTACCTTTGTTTTCACAAAATGCGACAAGATGAAAGGGGGTAAAGGGAAAAGACCTGATGAAAACATCAGAGATTTTCAAGAGGTGATGAGAGAAAATTATCCGCAACATCCTCCGTGGATCATGACCAGCAGTTCCACTTGTTTGGGCAGGGATGAGCTTCTTTTGCATATATCACAGCTGCGGAACTATTGGGACATCTAGAAATGGTAAATTCCAAAACCTAGTGATGCTAAATTTTTGTTAGCTAATGAAAATGTGCTGAGTATTGTCATTAAGCATATCCTCTGGAATTGGTCAACTATGACCAGCTTAAAATTGTTGTCTTTTCTGTTGTGGGATGTAAAGTCCTCTGTATATTCCTGGTTAGACTGTTATTATACATTTCTCAACAGCATTCCCACCGTCTATGCAATACATAGAATTTGAGTTCAAATATTTTTTTTATGGGTATTTCGTTCCTTGTCTTTTCGTTTGTATATTAATATTACTTAACCTTAGAGCAAGTGTGTTTTTTGGTGGATAGTATTTTGATGGATGATTAACATATTAATCTGACTCTCCTTTGATTATCTTCGAGGACGGGGCAGCTTATACGAGTTCTGGTACTGATGACTCCACTTCTGCTGATCTTGTTTCTGCTGACCCCCTTATTAATTATGTCGACTACAAGCGCCGTAAAAAGAAAGCCCGGACCATTAAAGGCTATCGAAGGAATCCTGTATGGACTAAAAATCCATTGAAAGCAGCCTTCTTTTCTAGAACGTTTAGTCGGGAGCAAATAGGGGAGAAATCAAAAACTTTAAAGTTGGGCTTGAAGAAAGACAGTTGTGATGGACCCATTCTATCGACTCATGAGGATGCTAGTAGTGACTATCGGAAGAGGATTTCGATATTAATCAAGGATGCCCGCAAGAATATGGAGTTGGGTGCTTTGTGTGGCATAAAATTCTTTGGAAGGGAGAGTTACAATATAAAGAAGTTGTTAGAATCAAAGGGTGTAGATATTTCTGAAAAGGAAATTATAGCTTTTGATGATTTGGAGGAAGGTACCTCCATTTCTGAGGAGTTCTGATCTTGTTGTCGTCGTTGGTGGGAGTTTCTCTGGGTGATCCCGGTGCCGTTTGTTTTGTTGGTTGGAGGTTTCGGCTTTTCTGGGGTTTTTGGTTCTGGTGGCGTGCTTTGGGGTTGGAGTGATTTGTGTTTTCTTTTTCCTGCTGTTGTTTTGGGGTGTTTTCGAGGCCTCTCTGTTGTGTTTTCTGGCTCAGGAGTCTTGGTCGTTTTGGGTGTCTTTTTGTTTCTGTGGTTTGGTTGACTTCTTGCCATCCTTCTTGTGTCTTGTTATTTCCCCTTCAGGGTCCTTGGCGTTTTAGTCTCGGCCCCTTTTAATCTTTGTAATTTGTTTTCAAAGATTAATAAATTTTTGCTTATCAAAAAAAAAAAAACATATTAAAATGTGTTATCTTTTTGAGTATTTAAATAATTACCCTCACGTGTACTTTTTTCGATAGTATTTATATTGATTTACTATTTTTTTGTACTAATTATATTGATTTTGGTTTCCACCTCCGAATTGAAATCTTGGCTCCCCAGTGCTTACTCACATCCAAGGTCACATAATGCGCGCAGCGTGTGTGGGGGAGCGCTTAAAGGCAAGCATGAAAGATTCTTCTGAAACTGTTTATAATCGTACATAAAAGGTTCTAACATGATTCAATTTGTTTTCTCATTGACCAGGGTCGAATACCATTGGTCGAAAGCACGAGTTAAAATAAGAATGGAGAAACCACCGGAGAAAAGAGGTGAGATATTGGTGATCTGGCCGGAAATAGTGCAGAAATCGGTACGCCGCGGAGGGAAACAAAGCTTAGTCATAGAACCAATCTATCCAAGCGATTGACGGAATCGCCAAAACATTTTTATTTTTGGGCCAAGGAAAAACTAGAGTCGTGGCAAGTGGATGGGAGGGAGCTGCGTTAGAGAGAGCAAAGTTCTGGTACTAGGGTTGTGTTAGTTGTCGTTGGGGAGAGGATGTGGGTGTGGGGGGATGAGAGTTACATGCAAAGGTAAATAAGAGTTTAACGGCTTGATTGGATGCCGGATGAGTTTTGAGGGTATAAAATAGTAAGGGGGTAAAATAGCAGAGGGTATTATATATGGTGGTTGGTCCTCCTATGATGTGACATTTATGAAGAGGATTAAATAGTACTTGATTTGAAAGATTTTGGTAATACGAGGGGATTAAATAGTAACTTGGTTTGTTTGGTAGTTTTTTTTTTTTTTTTTATAACAAAAAGATCATTTCATTACTCAGAAATCACCTAAAGAGTGAAATAAAATCCCAATCAGAAGACCTAGGCGGGGTAAAAATACCACAACTTTTGGGGTATCCATCTGATCGGAAGAGAATACACTGAGTACATATGAATAATATTCCTGAGGGGTAAAGGAATGTCCATGCAGGGTCTAAAAAGCTCCAAACCGAAGCTAGAACCAACAGAAAACAATGAAAACAAAACTAGCAGGGATAGAAATGCAAACTGAAGCTAGAACCAACAGAAAACAACAAAAACAAAATTAAGAAACAAAACAAACCAAAAACGAAGAAGCTTCTAATCGATACAACACCAACCCTATACCTGGCCGCCAATAGCCACAAACTTCAAATCATGCAGACACAGCTCGAAGGTACATGGTGGCTGAGGCAAAGATTTGTAGTTCCTAACTCGGACAAGCCGAGCACGGACCCATCCACCTCTGAAAACCGCAGCATCAACTCCTCCAATCGCCAAAACCAAATCTAAACCACATCGCTGACCCTGAAGCAAATCCTCGTAGCCGGAGAGCAGTCATGCTGACGACACCTGAGAGCTTTGACATCAAAGATCTACAAAAAAAAAAAAAAAACGCCATATCTGGCTTCCCGAAACTGAAAAAATGAGGTGCGAGGAGGAAACGGTGTATGGCCGGTGAGTGATGCAGGGGGAGGAGATAGAGGAGAGAGGAGGAAACCATGAAAGGAGGTAAATCTTCCCCTTTTGCCGCTGCAAGGATGAACGGGGATGCTCTCGTTTTAAAGAGAGAAATCACTTTGGTGCTTTTTTAAGTGCTTTGTTATTTTTGGTTTGTTTGGTTGTTGAAATGAGGGGATAAGATTGAGTGGATGATGTAAAAAACTATCAAAAATCAAAATTGCTCTTATGAATGCCCATGTATGCGTTAAATTGATTATATAAACACAAAACTTATTAATTTATTACACTTGCCAACGAATAAGCTTTTTCATAATTTCATATAAAACAAAAATTATTAAATATTAAAACATTTTTAAAATGTGTTTAGAATATACCACCTAATATGTTTTAATTATTTGTAATTTAAATACATTAATTTTATATATACTTTTTTATATTCTACCCCAATACCATATATAATTGAACAAATGGACAAATTGAACAAGTGGACAAATAGTACCGTAAATATTTTCTTTCATTATTTAATAAATGAATCATTATTCATGGCCCTCACAAGTGGAAGATTTAAAAATGGTCAACGACATTGGTCATAACACTGTTTATGGTACCAAGGGCAGTAGCAGCCAGGGGTGGGCATGGAGGCGGATCGGGGCCGGATAGTACTCTCTATCCCTGATCACCAAACTCCTTCCCCACCTCCATCCCCGCCCCGATTCTCAACGGGGCTTCGTTTTCATCATCTATCCCCACTTTAAACGGGGAATGGGGATCCCCACGGAAATTCGGGATCCAAACATTAAAAAGAAGAACAGATTAGTCCATTCATATTGTCATCCATTCATATAGTCCACATGTTACTATTCCAGCAGTTGATCATATTGTTATTCATTCATATAGTCCCCATTTCCTCCCGTCCTTTAATGTTTCAATAACCACCAATCAGCAACCAATTAGCAGCAGCAGCTTAACAAGGTTCAATTAAAAGTGGAAAAACGTAACATGTGGAGCATGATTTTCCTTCTATGCATCAATCTTTCAACAACAAGCATTCATTAGCAGCTTAACATGACTAAAATTAACGAGGTGTAGTAATCAACTTGAGTGAAAACAGCAACAAGGAATTACCACTCAGAGAATTGTCTTTTATTCAAGTTTTCATAACAAACATTTGAAATCAGAACAAGCATATGGGGGAATATCCAAAAGCCTAGACTCAATTTACAGAGAGACCCAACACACATAAGCACCTTAAGACTCGCAAGCAACACATATTTTACAGTGAGACCCCATATATTTGGAAAAAATTTCGTGAGGCTCTAAAGTTTCATAACTCATGAATGGACCCCTATGTTTCGGGGATTTGGGGACGGGACGGGGCGGGGAGGGATCGAGAACGGATTTGAGGCAGGGATATGCCTATCTCCACCTCCCACCCGATCCTTGAATTTATTTATTTATTTATTGTTTTAAAAAACCTCCATATCCTACCTTATCTTTAAATAGATCTCTATATTGCCGATCTGTTCGGGGCGGGAATTGGATCGGATTCCGACGGGTCAGACGAAATGCCCATCCCTAGTAGCAGCAAGCATCACACACACACACAGCCGGGGCCCGGGGGATAAGGGGGTTATAGTTATGGATTGGGTTCGGATGACTCGGATCAGTCCATAAATAACACCCCTCTACGCTCACTATTTAGTCCAGGTGTTAAATAAGACTCATTCTCTCTTTCCTCCCAAGCCAAGTCATACTTGTGGAACCAGGATTACTTATACCCCTAATACCCCAGCCAAACGAGCCAAAAGGAGGACGGTGACGTGGTGCCCCTTCGGCACATCCGAGCTGTCCAAAAATGCATCGGACGGCTCGGATTAAAATACACTTTTTCTTTTCTTTTCTATTTTTTTAAAATTCCGACGGCACTTTCAATCCGGACCGTTGGTTACATTATTGGACGGTCCGGATGTGCCGAGAGGGTACCACGTGGTACCCTCCCCGTACCCAAAATTTTCTCGTAAACATGACACCCACTTATGTAAGTATTAAATTGCGGTCAAATGTGAACTGCTTAGTTTATGCATCATAAAATTGTGGTTCACGTGTTCCTTGTATGTGACGGAAAGAAGATGACCTAACTTTCTAGGTGCTACGACACTGGACAGGATTCAATTTTCCGCATCAGCATTTCTTTTCTAGATTGGCGAGTTCTTGCTTTTGAGATTATGGTTTCAGATTTCTGTTCGACTTCTGGTATAGTGATGAGAGCGGGCTGAGTTCTTATTTCCGAGTTGGGTGTACCAGTTAATCAGTTACGATAATGCATAAATATTTTCTTTACGATTGACGAAAGGAGAAACTGTAATAAGATATTTTATCACGTCCTTGTGGTTTATTCTGCGGTGTTCATATCCGGATCGAGATCAGAAATGATGGTGGCCTTTCTTTTATTACTTCATTTATCAGCTTTGTATGAGCTGAGATACTAGGAAAACAAGCTCATCTTGCCGTGAACAAACTAATAATTTGCACTTTCAAATTATAGGTTAGGTTCTTCGTTATTACAATAAAAAATTGATTTGGAGAGGCAGACAATAACTAACGATTGAACAGGGAATAAGAGAGTGTGTAAGGGGCGAAGGATTAAGCCAAATATACAGAAAGAGAAGGCAGCAGTGTTCAGTCCATTCCCCATTGAGTCATCATCATCCTCGCGACACAGTTCTAGGAGAGGAGTAGGCTCGCGAGGACTGGCAAGAACAATGTTCTCAATTCCAGAGCTCTGAATTCCTTTCTCTCTCTAGGATTTCCGTGCTCTGAGGGTGAAGCAATCTCTCTGTGTCAATTTATGAAAGAGTGCCACATATTTATAGAGATCTTCATCCAATCATTGGACATCAGACGTTTCCCCAATAATATGATGACACGTGCTCTCCCCGTATATCTGGGCGACGTGGGTGACGTCACTGGCCATTAGGAAGATTCCCTTAGGTCATTCCAGTGCACGTCGTTCCTTCGCGGCAAGCCTTAATCCTTTTAAAGCCACCAAGGCACTTGTATCTCCCCTATTCCCGCGGTGCTGAGCCTGGTCGCGAGCCTTTTGGGTCGCGCCAAGACCTAATTCGAGCTCGTATTGACTTCCCTACCCCTGCCTTTTGGTCAGGTACGGTCGCGAGCTCGGTTCGCGTATTCGCGTGAGCATTCGCTCTTCCCCGTCGCGTCAATCCTCTTCGCTGAGGACCTTACGAGGGGTGCACTTCCTTTTAGGTAATGTTTCCCTTATCCTGGGCATCCCTTGCTTGGGGTATCTTTAATTCTGTTATGCTCTTCCGCGAGGTTGTCTTCCCCGCGGTGGGGCTCCACCTTAGTTATCATTAATCGTTGACTAATGACGTGTCTGTTGAGACTTTACGAACCACGTGGCTAGCTGTTATAGGTTGGTCAACTGCCTCGTCACCCTACGCGCTGACCTTTCCTACATATGCCCCTCGTGCGAGCGTGATTCCGCGGCGCGTGGTATTCTACCCGCTTTATCGCGCGCGTGCGACTCCAGTGAAGTCCGTCGTTTTAGCATTTCCCTCCAAAAGGTGGCTATTCCCAATTTCGAAGTTTTGCAGGCCGATTGGACTGCTGGTGCCGTTTCGATCGCTTGTTTACCGTTGATGACAGCGGGGCTAGGCCTATAAATACTCATTGCAAGAGAGGATAGAGTTTTTTCTTCTTACGCCTTCCAAAATCTTCTCGTGTTGATTTCAGAAAAGATCTCAAGTCCTTCTTCTTCTTCTTCTACTCTAGACTTCTTACGAAACCCTAGTTTCCTTTTCCGAGTAAGTCATGACTCGACCACGAAGGCACGAATCTGATACTGAGGCTCTTTTGGCGAAGACTTCACTACCCCCTGCTAGTGAATGGAGAAGGGCTTCGTATCTGAAGCCTGAAGGTGATATTTTCTGGGCTAACGTCCAAAATTACGTTCCCCTCCGGCGTAGTTCCAACGCCCAGTATCTTTTGCTCTCTGATGAGACTAGCGCCTCAGAGGCAAATATGGTCGACCCATCTTCATTGGTGAGGCTGAGGATCGAGAGGGGCGATTTCCCATTTTCTCAAGTCCAGTACAGGGCCAACATTCAGCCCCCAAGGGATTGGGGTGATTGGGTATCCACGATCCTCGACAACGGGGAGCACAAAAAAACCCTAGCCGACGTGGGTTTATTGAAGACTGTGCGCCTCTCGCGGTATCTCATCGCAAGTCGTCCTCAGCGCGATCTTGACTTCGCGGTGTCTCGCTGGAGCACAACTAGCCATACCTTCATATTCCCTTTCGGAGAGGCTGGCCCGACTCTTCTTGATACAGAAACCCTAATGGGCCTTCCCACCCGCGACGAGTATCACTACAACCCTGCTAAATATTCTTCTGACGTTGAGACGGCGATTGAGTTTATAGAGGCGGAGTTCAAGGCGGACGGTGAGTTCGGTTCCTGTTATGACAACGCGGGGAAGCTCCGAGCTCCTCCAAAAGCCAACAAGACAACTTGGGGCTCTTGGCAGCGATACTGGTTTCGCGACGTCGCCCCTGTCGAAGTGGATGGGAAGCTCGCGATGACGATGAGTGCTTATCATGGAGGTCCGCTATCCCTGGCGGTCTTCCTCGTTCAGTTTCTGTCCCTCTTCCTTTTTCCTGACCTTCTGCATGAGGGACCCCGCCGCGAGATGATTCCTATCGCGGCCACCCTCGCGTCAGGGAAGAAGCTCCCTTTGGGTCCCATGTTTTTGGGACATTTCTATCATCAGCTGGATCGCACCGTTCAGGATTTTGAGCGATCAATGGGGAGGTATGAGATTACCTCCATGGTTCACATCTCCTTCCTGCTCGGTTTCTTTTACGAGTATTTTCCCAAGGTTGCTCCTCCTCCCCACAAGCTCCCTCCTTTGACGACCATTGAGGAGAGGAATGCTACTGGCGAGATCATTCGTGATAGCAAAGGCATGCCTGTGCTGCGATTGAGCGAGAGACTGCCTAGGATCATGAGGTGGAGCAAGACCTCCTCAAGCCACTTGTTTGAGGATTGGTGCGACGAAATAACTTCTTTTAACCCGCGTCCTTATGAGAAAATTGTTGATGGTGCGATAGGCCCTTCTGTAATTTTGGAAGACACCGTCGTGGATTTTCAGAGCAAGAACATTCGATCCCATAAGTTGAATTTCCTCACATGGGTCACTCCCAGCTATCTCCCAACTCCATCGGTTGAGGGTTCCATCATGGTGTTGTATAGAGCTGACAGGCTTCAGCTACAATTCGGGTACGATCAAGGCGTCCCTCGCGAGCCTCCTTCTCCACCCAAAGACTTCTTCACTGGGATCCGCCGATTCCTGAAGTTGTTCAATCACGAACTCACTGCGAACTATGGGGGAGATAGGATCATCCCCAGCTTTGCGCGCAAAGCGGCCTTTACTCCAGAAAACAGGGTATATTGGGCAAGAAACCTACAATCTTTCATGGATTTTGTTCAAACCCCAGCCGTGGTGCCCTCCGCGGACCCCATTTCGAAGAAGGACTTGACTCTGCGGTCCTTTAAACCAGGGAAGGACCCTGATTGGCGCGGTCTCCAATCCTGCTGGGTTAAGGGCACCATGGTCCCTCTGGACGTGATCAATGCTATCCCAATTCAGAAAATCCGTCCTGCAGACCAAATGGTTGCTCCCACACCGCGACATATTACCACCAAGGACAAAAGAAAGGCCCAGAATCTCTCCCCCCTTCAGCTAGGGCCTGCTCCGAAGAGGGCAAGGGTCAGATTTTTCATTCTCCCTTCTTTTCGTCTTTTTACGTGCTATATCTCCTTGTGTTTTGCTGACCTGTCATTATTTTTTATCCTTTAGGGTCCTTCGCGGAGGGGTAGAGTAATAAAAGAATCCTCCTCGTTCCCCGCGGAGCCCTCATCTCAAGCTGAGCCGTTGGCTCAAATTGATCAAGGTAATGCTCTTGACTGCTGCATACATGATCTTGCGATTCTACTTCTGTTTTGTGTGCTTACAAAATTTGTGCGCTTACAAAATTTGTGCGCTGTCTTTCAGGCGAGGAGGCTCAACCGTCCAAAACTACTGCTGATGCTGAAGAAGACGTGCCTCTTGCGGACCCTCCTTCTCGCGACGTGGATCAATCAGCTTCTTCCAATGTTCCCCCATCGGAGGGGGCTGGGGCTTCAAAAGAGTCTGCGTCTGAGAAGAAGGGGGCTGCTTCGACTCTCGCTGAGGGACAAGGTCAAGGTGCCCCAGACGTCGACGAGTTCAATGCCATGGACATCGCGAGTACTATCGCGAAGGAGGTCGTGCAGGAGGTCGGTCGTTCGGGTGATAAACCAGAGGAAGTTGTGGAGAGAATAGAGGAGGTTGAAGGCTCGGAGGAAGGGACTGCGACCATGAACGCAGAGCCCGCAGAGGAGATCGAGTCACCAGCGAGCTCTTCTGGGGTTGAACCTTTCCCTCTAAACCAAAGTCCTGTTGAGGGTGGCTCAGCTCCAGGGAAGAAGAAGAAGAAATTAAAAAAGAAGATAGCCACAACCTCTTCTTCCTCTCCGCGTGATAGAACTCCCTCGCCCTCTCGCGATGACGAGGTAGTGCACATACCTTCCTCCCCAGAGAAAAGCACCCTTGGTCCCAAGGCCATCCCTAGATCAACTATTAGTGAAAGCTCAGACATGGATGACCTTGGTGAAAGCAGTGAAGAAGGTGATGAGGGCTCTGGGGACTCCAGAGGTAAGTCTAGCAGTGATATATTTGCAGGGATTGGAGACATCTTTCATCTTCCTTCTTTTACCCCTTCTAAACTGCTAACGTCAGCTCGTCCTTCTCACTCAGAGCCAGATCGCGATGATGCAGACCAGGGAGGGGGACTGCCAGAAAAACAGGGGGACCAAGGCCAATCTCAATCTCGAGACGAAGCACCAGGCCCTGAACTTCCCAAGTACTCTTTGTTTCCCGACACACAGGGCGGTCCTCAATGGGGGGTCAAGACTTGCAACGCACCCACTCTTCGCGCCATGGAAAAGCAGTTCCCACTCACCTTCGCAAACTTCTCCGCCAGCCGTCTCATGGGTGGTCCACTTCTTGACGTTCTAGGCGAGATAGTGTCGTCCTTGCAGGAAACGAGGGTGAGGGATTTCTCTGACGAGAAGTATGAGGACATTACCTCCTTAGTCAAAGACATGGAGAAGTTTGGCTTCGACCTTCAGTGGCTCCGCGATCACCTAGAAAAGGTTCGCTCTACAAAGATGTTATTCGCGAGCCTCTTCAAAGTTCAGGCCAGTGAAGCTCAAATTGCTGAAGCAAAGGAGACGCGTGAGAAGTACAAGCAATTGCTCGTTGAGGCTGAGGAGAAGGTTGCTGCCTTGGAAGCAAGTCACAAGCTGTTGGTCCAGGATCATCAAGCCTTGGAGGCTCATCCAAAAACCACACTAAGCGATGTAGAGCCCATCCTCCCACCATTTGATCTGTTTTCTCAAAAGCTCCTAATGTAGCTAGACTTTCTTTTTCTTTTTTCTTTTTTTGTGTAAACCCCTCTTTCTTGGGGAAACAAACTTTGTATCTATGACATCAATATCAATGAAATCTTTTTAGAGCTTTGTTTATGGTTTACTGTTTGCAACTGCAATTAACCATTGTATCATCGCGAGGGCAAATGATAACCTTCCCTTACAGGCAATCTTTTTTTGTTTCCCTTCTTGTTCACCACATTACAAAATTCAATATTGAACTCATTCCCTCTAAGGGCCTTAGCACTTAATTGTACCGGGGATTCCCTTTGCTAAGTTGCGAGGGCATTTCCAACTTTAAAGTCAGTTCTTCCAAAGAGAATTCTACTTTGGTTCCCATTCGTTTGTGGGGAATGGCCGTCGCGAGGGTCTTCCAACATTTCAATTAGCATTCCAAAGGAAGAAACTCCCTTGGTCCCCACTTATTTCACGACATTCAAAGGCCTTGAGCGTGAGCGAGTACACTATTTTGTACCCTTTTTCTCTTTGCGAAGGGTGAATTTTCCCCCTGTGCTAACACGAGTTTGTGCTGCGAGGTCACCATCATGGGTGCCCATTTTATTCTACCGTTTTCCTCTGTTTCTGTCATGCTCAGATAATTAATGAAACACAATTTTGAAACAAAGGGATAGCATTTCTCATTCATAACTTCAATCGATATAAGTTTTCCCAAGGGATACGTTGAATTGACATCCCAGGGTTACATCTGATTGCGAACAAGTAATCAAAAGACAAGAATTAAAAAGATAACTTAAAGTTTGCATATGTTATGGGTAATACTTCTTGATGTACTTCGCGTTGATTGGCCTTGTGAGAAATCTGTTGCTAACTCTCGCGAGTTGTGCCCACTTTCAGCAGCTTTGATCACCTCGTAGGTCCACACTAGGTCTCCCACCTTGAATTCTCTCGCGAGCACACTTTTGTTGTAGTACTTGGCCACAGATTGCCAATACCTTTCTTGATTTTCAGCCGCGACCTCCCTTCTTTCATCCAGCGCCTCGAGATCAGCCCTTCTTTCCCCTTCAGTCACTTCGGTGGATAGCGCGAGATGTGCAGATGGAACACTTATCTCCGCGGGCAATACTGTTTCTGCCCCATATACCAAACTAAAGGGACTCATTCGCATAGACTACCTCTTAGCCGTTCTATAAGCCCATAAAGCAATTGGGAGGTGCTCGGCCCAAGTTCCCCCTTTCTCATCTAGGTGCTTGCTCAGAATCCTAACAATGGACTTGTTAGTAGCTTCTGCCTGCCCATTTCCTTGAGGGTAATGGGGGGTTGAAGTTTTCTGATTAATACCATAGGACGCGAGCAACTGCTTCACTTGTCTGTTCACGAAGGGGGTTCCATTATCAGAAAGAATTACCTTTGAAATTCCAAATCTGCATATTATGTGCTCCTTGATGAAATTTGCCACTACGTCGCCCGTCGCACGTCTCAGGGGAATTGCCTCTACCCACTTTGTGGTAATTTCTGTTGCCACTAGAATCCATTGGTTCCCTCGCGAGGAGGGATGGATGGGGCCGATTAGGTCCATCGCCCACGTGTGGAAGGGGTAGGGTGCTCGAATGTGATGGAGCTCAACAGAGGGTGCATTCACCTTATCTCCGTGTTTCTGGCACGCGTGACACCTGCGGACATGGCTCTTGCAATCTCCTTCCATCCTTGGCCAGTAATAACCCAAATGAGTGATCTGCTCATACAGCTTCCTTCCCCCGGGGTGTTCCATCTCGTGTACTGTATGCAAAACTTCCTCTGCCTCATTATTCGATAAGCATTTGAGGGGAATATGATCAAGGGCCCTTCTATAAAGCTGGTCATCTTTGACAAAGAATCTCTTCTCGCAGCGTTGCACTTCTCGAATACCGCTGCGATCCATGGGAAGGGCTCCTTCCTTCAAATAATCAATATATTTTTGCCTCCAATCCGTTTCTTCGCTGGAGAAGTTGCATTCATGCTCAATTTCATGGAGTGAACAATTGGGACATCCTCTGAGCAGGTCTGCGGCGTCATTTTTCATTGTGGGCCAATAATAACCTTGACGCTGAATTCTTCTGTATAACGCGATGTCATTTTCTCCACACGTTTCTTCGTGGATTTGCGTCAGTTTCTCTTTAGCTTCTGCATCATTGATGCACCTCGCGAGCCATCCCTGGGGGCCGCGAAAGTACAGTTCGCCTTTCAAAATGGTGAATTGTGACAGAGCCATCATAGGGATTCCTCCACTGCTAGTCGCGATCTGCGCTTTTATGGGGTCTCGCCAATCTTCATCCTTGGATCTTTCTTTTTCTTCAACAAACGAGGGCTCAGTCCTTTTTGTGATTTCAATGGCCACCGTGCTTCCTTCAAACTCTGTCTTGGCACCCAAAGTGGCCAACGCGTCAGGGAACTTATTCTCAGACCTGGGCTTGTGAATGATGCTAACATCATCAAAGTCTTTCCTAAGTCTTTGAACAGTTGCCCTATACGGCGCGAGGTTGGCTTCCTTTAGGGTGTAGACGCTGTAACATCATCAATCCCCTACAATTCTGAGCCTTTTAATTCCCTTTTCTCTGGCCGCGAGCAGCCCTAGAATAAGTGCTTCATACTCGGCTTCATTGTTAGAACACTGGAATGCTAACTTGTATAATAGGTACTCCTTTGTGCCGCTGTCACTTTGCAACGTGACACCTGCCCCAGCTGAACTACCTCCTGTTGCCCCATCGAAGCTTAGAGTCCAGCTTTCTTGTTCGTGGCTGGCCGCTAGTGCTTCAAAATCATCTCCTGGTAATGATTCTCTCAATGGCTCGCACTCTCCGCTAGGAAATTGGGCAAACAGGTCCGCGAGAGCCTGGCACTTGATTGCTCGCGGCGCTGTGCACTCTATATCGAACTCTGCGAGAGCTAGCAGCCACTTCGCGGCCCTTCCATTAAGCACATGGCGAGAAAGCAGGTACCGCATAGGGTCATTCCTGGTCACGAGCTGTACTTTGAATGATAGGAAATAGTGTCTCAGCTTTTGTGCTGTAAAAACAAATGCCAAACAATGGCGTTCAATTGGGGTATAGCGTTCCTCTGCTTCTTGCACTTTTCGACTGATGTAATACACTGGTTTTTCAATTCCTTCCACTTCTTGGGCCAGCAGTGCTCCAATTGACCTCGAGGTAGAGGTGAGATATAAAATCAGTGGTTTCCCTTTTGTGGAGAGACCATTGTCTGAGGTGAGGCTAAGACAATTTTGACTTTCTCGAAGGCCAATTGGTGCTTATCCTTCCATTCAAACTGGACTTTTTCTTTCAACAAATCACCCAACGGTGCAGTAATTTCTGCTAATGCAGGGATAAATCTTCTCAGATAGGAGACTTTTCCCAAGAATCCCTTAAGGGATCTCTGAGAGTGGGGAGGTGGCATGGTCGAAATGGAGCGGATCTTGGATTCATTTGCATTAATACCATGTCTGTGCACCAAGAAGCTAAGAATTTTCCCGACGTGACCCCAAAGGCACATTTGAGGGGATTCATTCGCATATTGAACCTTCTGCACCTCTTGAACACCCCCTCGAGATCTCGCAGATGCTCTTCTTTGTATTTTGATTTCGCGACGAGGTCATCCACATAGACTTCCACCGAGTGATGAATCATACCGTGGAAAATTGCAGTCATAGCCCTCTGATAGGTCGCGCCGGCGTTTTTAAGCCCAAATGGCATCACGGTATAGTAAAAATTTCCCAAAGGGGTCCGAAAAGCAGTCTTCTCCGCGTCCTCAGGTGCCATTTTAATTTGATTGTATCCACTGAATCCATCCATGAAAGAGAACATTTCATGGCCGGCAGTGATATCAACCAAAGTGTCAATGTGAGGCAAGGGCATCTCATCCTTTGGACAAGCTTTGTTGAGGTCGCGGAAGTCCTCGCAGACCCTAATCTGACCGTTCTTCTTTTTCACGGGCACAATGTTGCACAACCATGTTGGATATTGGATTGGGCGAATGAACCCTCACTACGCCAAATATAGGCATTTCCGGCATTTTTAGTCCCGGCATTATAATAAATGCCGCAAAAAGCCATTATTACCGGCATTTGTTTAAAATAATGCCGGAAAAAGCCAAATTTCCCGCCAAAATATTACCGGCATTTTTGTTTATGCCGGAAAAAGTACTTTTACTGGTATTTTTATGCAAATGCCGGTAAAAGTCTAATTTTTTTTAAAAAATCCGACCGTATAATATATATATTTTTCATTGTGCATTTTTGAACAACATGTGGGCTAGCTCAGTTGGTAAACACGCGCGCGCGCGAAGCAAAGGTCTTGGGTTCGAATCTTGGGGATGCATTTCTCCCCAAATTTTCACCCCACGCGGACGACACGCAAGCACCACGTGGGCGACATGTGGCTGCCACATGGGTGACACGCAAGCACCACGTGGCTGCCATACGGGCGCCACGTGGCATTTTGTTTATAAAAAAAACAATAGGCTTTCCCGGCATTTTCACAAATGCCGCTAATAGTGTCGAGTATTGCCGGCATTTTTTAAGACTTTTCCCGGCATTTGTGGCATTACCGACACGTGTGTAGACGGCATTTGTAATAAATGCCGGTAATACTTAACAAATGCCGGTAATACTCTTTTTCGGCATTTTTAGTGGTTTTTCCGGCATTCGAAAAATGCCGTTAAAGGCGAAATTTCTTGTAGTGCCTGCACTCCTGAGCTTCTCCACTTCTTCCTTGATCTTTTCTTCCAAATCTGGATGGTACTTCCGCTGTGGCTGTTTCACGGGTTTGGAATTCGAGAATACGTCGAGGTGGTGAGTCACAAGCTCTAGATCTAAACCAGGCATCTCGTCGTAGTGCCAAGCAAATACATCACTGTACTTGCGAAGCAAAGCGACCAGATCAGCTCGAGCACTGGCTTCCATGGATTTACTAATAAATACTGGCCTCGCGGCGCCTATCCCCTCTCTTAAGTTTATTTCCTCGAGCTCCTCCGACTGAGGTTTTGGCCCACTTGCATGCATTCTGGAGCTGGCTCAGGTTTGTCAATTATCTCATCCTCCTCTCCTTTTCCTCCGATATCGCGGGGGTCAGAAGCCTCATAAACGCCTACTGACCCCTGACACCGTCATAAGTGATACACGGTTTTCCCCCCTTCGCTAGTCTTTGTGATCTTGCGAGGGGTCAGCCTGTCAAACACCGTGGGACGCTTCGCGGGGGCTGGTTCTGATGACTCACCCTTAATGTTTTCCCATTTTGGGATTTTTATCCCAATGGGCCTCGCGGTAATGGCTTCGCAAGCCTCCTCCACTTCAGAAAAGTACACTGCGTCTGAAAGGTGGGCTTCACAGGCCTCGAAGGGCCTCTCGGTGGCAGGTACAGTCACTTTCTTTCCGGCCCAGATTCCTTTGAGGCACTGGTGATAGCTCGATGGGACCACCGCGTACCTATGCATCCAGGATCGCCCCAAAATTACATGGTAATTGGTTGGTCCTTCAATGATGTGGAATTTTGTCGGTGCGCGGATGGGCCCAACAGCGAGATCCAGCACAATGTACCCAAGGGAAGGCTTCTTTTCTCCTCCAAAACCAACTATCCCTACCAGTGATTTGATAATTCGTGGCTCCGGAACATCCAACTTCTTTAATGTCTCGAGGGGCATAATGTTGATTGACGCCCCTCCATCCAGAAATGCTCGTTTGAATTCCATACCATTGATGTAGGCAGTGACAAACAAAGGCTTGTTGTGGGGAAATGGCACCCTTCTGTCTGTGTCTGAGAATGATATGGTGTTTGAATCTTCGCGAATAGTCCTCGCGACGGAGCCTCCCTCTACCACACATGCTTCCTGGCTTTGATTAGCTATTTCCAATATCGCCTTTGTCATCGTTGCTCTTACGTTGGGGGTAAACCCCAGCCCATCGAAGAAAGTTTTAAATTTATGGCTCTTAGAAAGGATCTTATGCCTCTCGTCCTCACTTATCTCCACAGTAGGTTGATCATAGCTCGCGATCTCTTCAATGTGATCGTAGAAGGAGGTCATCTACACTTCTTCATCGTCATCCTCCATTTCATACATGAAATCGTAATACCCACCATTATAGCATTCCGCCATCGCGACCCCTGCCCTGTGCTAAGGGTAGGGCCTGTCGCGTACGTCTCTGTTTACGCCAATTCTTAATTCATTGTTGTCCTATTTCTTTTTAAAAATTTCCTTGAGTGTCCAACAGTCACTCGTGGGGTGTTGCACCCTCCTGTGAAAGACACAATACCTTGGGTTCACACGATCCTGCTGGGTGGGCTGAATCTCAACTTCTGGGAGTTTCAGGCATCCATCCGCGACCCATGCGTTAACGAGATCTATGACCTCTTCTACGCTGCAAGGATATGGAGGTGCATCTCTTGTTCGTTCCTTGTAATCCTTGAAGGGCTTGTTCCTTCTCTTAGGGTTGCCATCACCCCCCTGTGGCTTCCGCGAGGCTTGCGCGGAGGCCGCAGTAGCAATCCCCCCACTTTTGTTCTTCCATGCTAGTTTTGGTATTTCCACGTCGACAGTACCGCGGATATTAAATGCTGCTTCCATCAAAGCAGAAAATGTATGATACCTTCCATTGATCAGATGTTTCTTGTACTCTTTGATCATGCCTAGAAGGCAAATTTCCACCAGTCGTTTCTCTGGAACTGGCTCGTGGCATTGGACTGCTTTGTCTTGGAATCGTTTGATGAAGTCAACGATATCCTCCGTCAGCTTTTGCTTTTCATTTACAAGGTTCAATTAATGAAGTTATCTTCTCTGTCACTTGGAAGAATTTAGTGTAAAACATATTCACCATTTCTTCCCAAGTGTTTACAGAGTGAGGCTCGAGATTGACATACCAAGTGTATGCACGAGAGGTGAGGGACTTGGAAAATTCCCTCAATCGAAGGCTGACATCTTGTGAATGGACACCAAAAGTTTCAATGAAACGGTGAACGTGCTCCTGAGCACTTCCGTCCTTACCATTGAACTTGACAAATTTGGGTGGCACATATCCTTCCGGATATGGCAGAGCCATGATTGCGGCAGGGTACGGAGGTTGAATCTCAGGACTAGGAAGTGTTGGTAATGTGGCTTTGGCCTTTTCTTGTTGCAGGAGAGCTTGGACATCTGCCAAACTGAGGAATGCTTGAGGCTGTGGTTGCTGGACCACACCCCCTGCTGCTGCAAAGACTGGAGGTACCATTTGGTTTGGATTATGGCCATTTTGTAGCGGAGCTGGTGGTGCAACAGGTGGGTTTGCCACTTGTGGGGCTGGCCCACCAAGTTTCCCTCCACAACATTTGGTGGGGGCACTGGTGGAGCCGCTTGTGCTGTAGCAGCCATCACAGCTTGAGTGAGTTGGGTTATGGCCAAAAGCAGCTGAGTTTGACTTTGTTACATTTGCTGTTGTCCCTCCCTGATGATTTGAAGAGTTTCAGCATTAGCAGCTAGGACTTGTGTAGTATCAACTTCTTGGATTTCTTCTAGCACAGGTGGTTGATGTTCCATTGCTCTTTGACGAAGGGTTTCAATGGCACTCAAGAGGTTATGAGAAGAAGAGCCCTGTATTTGTGAACCACCACGTTGTGTTTGTAAATGACTTCTTGTGTCAACCATCAGCTATGAAAGCCTCCCCAGCAGAGTCGCCTTATGTAGGTTAGGTTCTTCGTTATTACAATAAAAAATTGATTTGGAGAGGCAGACAATAACTAACGATTGAACAGGGAATAAGAGAGTGTGTAAAGGGGCGAAGGATTAAGCCAAATATACAGAAAGAGAAGGCAACAGTGTTCAGTCCATTCCCCATTGAGTCATCATCATCCTCGTGACACAGTTCTAGGAGAGGAGTAGGCTCGCGAGGACTGGCAAGAACAATGTTCTCAATTCCAGAGCTCTGAATTCCTTTCTCTCTCTAGGATTTATGTGCTCTGAGGGTGAAGCAATCTCTCTGTGTGAATTTATGAAAGAGTGCCACATATTTATAGGGATCTTCATCCAATCATTGGACAGCAGACGTTTCCCCAATAATATGATGACACGTGCTCTCCCCGTATATCCGGGCGACGTGGGTGACGTCACTGGCCGTTAGGAAGATTCCCTTAGGTCATTCCAGTGCACGTCGTTCCTTCGTGGCGAGCCTTAATCCTTTTAAAGCCACCAAGCCACTTGTATCTCCCCTATTCCCGCGGTGCTGAGCCTGGTCGCGAGCCTTTTGGCTCGCGCCAAGACCTAATTCGAGCTCGTATCGACTTCCCTACCCCTGCCTTTTGGTTAGGTACGATCGCGAGCTTGGTTCGCGTATTCGCGTGAGCATTCGCTCTTCCCCGTCGTGTCAATCCTCTTCACTGAGGACCTCGCAAGGGGTGCACTTCCTTTTAGGTAATGTTTCCCTTATCCTGGGCATCCCTTGCTTGGGGTATCTTCAATTCTGTTATGCTCTTCCGCGAGGTCGTCTTCCCCGCGGTGGGGCTCCACCTTAGCTATCATTAATCGTTGACTAATGACGTGTCTGTTGAGACTTTACGAACCACGTGGCTAGCTGTTATAGGTTGGTCAACTGCCTCGTCACCCTACGCGCTGACCTTTCCTACACAAATAAAACCCAAAATGGGGAAAGAAAAACTGAGGAAAACTGAACTTCCCCTAACCGATGATTAACTATAAAAATTTTCTCTGCTCCAAAGATGACATGGTTCCTGGACTCATGAGAAGGAACGAACTCCACGTATGAGACGGACTGAATCCCAATGGACTGAGAACTACCCCCAAGGGCGTCGTATTGGTATTGGGCGACGACAGGAGATCCAGGGTTGTTGCTGGTTTTTCACTATCAGAAACTGCAGATGTCGATAGATTGAGGGGGCGGAGGGGCCACCCTTTGGGAGGCGGTGGGATTGAAAGTCGGGTCCCTTGGTGAGTTTCTGAACTAGATCCTTGAAGTCTTTGGGCTCCACCTTGTAGATTCCAGGTGAGGTTGGTGGTAGAGGTGCTACTGTTAGGGAAACGAATCCCAGAACTCAGTAATTACACGTACAGATTAAACAACAAAAATAAAGACAAACCCTACGAGGCGGAATTAGGGTTTACCTCTCATCCGCAGACACGAACGCTGGTTGACTTGTTTATTTTAGAACTTGACAAACCCGATTACTGTATGCAACAAACTCTGCTCGACAGTACCTCATGATCTTCTGCCATATTCCCTTATATCTCGAACACGTAGCCAAGTGTGGACTTCTATGTGATCTCTTTGTTCTCTCTCTCACAGCCTCTATCCTAATTTTCTGAATGACTGTTATGAGACCTAGAGAACATAACGATATATTTATAGGGCTAGAGCAGGGACCTGAGGAGAAATAAATCTGGGCTCCTTGTGCAAATAAGAAAACCTAATCCCACCCGGATTCTATTCTTATTTCACAAATTATAATTCACACCACTAAAGAATTATAATTGTACTCCCATCTTTATCTCGATTATATTTCGAGCTCCACGTTATTAAATACTTATTAATCTCCCCACGTTAAGATTACAGATACCCGTTGATTAAATGTCGATTACTAACAATCTCCCACTAATCAACATCTTATAAAAACACCTTGAGACTAACCACTTAACTCATTCGATATGTCGGATACAAAAATCCACCTGCAGGGTTTGACATAACCGAAACTTATAAGTTTACTCAAGGGGGTATCATCAATCTCTAACGAGACGTGGATTCTATCAATAATTAATATCCATATATTTCATGATATAATGTCGTAACCCAACTCACCAAGACTATTGGCCGTGAAAAAAGATCTCACTTTATAATGAATCAAAGTCAACAACATTAAATGTATATATGTATTAATTATATCCAGATTAAGAGCATAAGTATTCTTAATAACTATAAGGTTCTAATTGTCTTAAAATGCCAGTACTAAGACAATTACCTTAAAGTGGTCCTGTTCAATACACACAAAATGTACTAGCACAATGAGTCGGAACTAGAACCGTTCCCTGTAGTTAAGACAAACCTACTTAAACATTGTACTACAATCCTACTGATGGTGTGTCAAATTCCACCTAAGATTGTGAACCAAAACTTATATTCCACAAGAACCGATGATTCAATCTTCTGTGTGTAAGCCGTACTCTACACACTGGATCATCTACTATGTAGAATAAAAGACACATGCACAACATACAATTATATCATGCAAACATTGCCCATAATAGATTCTCATAAAAAAAGGGATAAAACTGATTAATAATTAACTAATTAAATATTAATCCATTACATAAAAGCATGGCTTTTAGTATAAGTTTCTAACAATCTCCCACTTAGACTCAAAACCATGCTGCCACGCATCTCACTTCCATTCCCTTTACGTGACTATCAAAAATCTTGGCATGTAAGCCATTCGTAAAAGGATCTGCTAGGTTGTTTGCTGATGCAATCTTTGTCACAGCTACATCACCTTTCTATACGATCGCTCGAATCAAGTGATACTTACGCTCGATGTGTTTTCCATTCTTATGAATCTTTGGTTCCTTCGAGTTAGCAAGCACCACTATTGCCACAATAGATTGAAATTGCTGACTGTATCGAAAGTACCACTTCTAGATCCATCAAGAAGTTCTTGAGCCAAACGGCTTCTTGGCTACTTCAAAAGCTGCCACATACTCAGCCACCATGGTGGAATCAGCAATACACGATTGCTTGATACTCCTCCAACTAATGGCTCCACCTCCTAGGGTAAACACATATCTCGATATTGACTTTCTGGAACTCTTATATAATATAAAGTCTTAATCTGTGTACCCACAAGACACTAGACTGTCTGACTGGTACACCAACATATAATCCTTAGTTCTTTTCAGATACTTGAGTATACATTTTATACCAGTCCAATCTTCTTGTCCAGGGTTAGACTGAAATTTGCTAACCATGCCGACAACAAAGCAAATATCAAGTCTAGTTCACAGCATAGCATACATGAGGCTTCCTATTGCTGAAGCATTAGGAACTCCCTTCATTTTCTCCATCTTTTCGGATGTCTTAAAACACTGATCCTTGGATAGATTAACTCCGTATCTGAAAGGAAAGAATCCTTTCTTGAAATCCAGTATTCTAAGTCGAGCAAGGATCGCATCGATATAGGAAGCTTGAGAAGTCCAACATCCTTTGCTTAATCTTGCAAAAATTTAATCCCAAGGATGTGACCGGCTACTCCTAAATCCTTCATATCGAACTGGCTGGATAACCACAACTATACCGCAGATAACACTCTAACATCGTTTCCGATGAACAAGATATCATCCACATATAGCAATACAAACACCACCACATTTCCATTGCGCTTCTTGTACACACACGACTTATCCAGACATTGATCAAAACCAAAAGATTTGATTACTTGATCAAAACGGATGTTCCAAGACCTAGATATAATTATATTAAGTAAATAACAATTAACATTATGTAACGGATATATATAATAAAATGGCTATTAAAGTCAATAATCATAAGGATGCATAAATATGTATAACCTCCAAATTCTTATGAACTCAATGATTTAATATAAACTCAATGATTTAATTTTTATCCGCTAGCTCGGTGTGCTACGCTCCCCTCGCTTCGCTCCGTTCTGCTCCGGCATCTGGCCTTTCATCAGAACTCCATGGTACCTCTCCATATGAGCCACAAGTTCTAACAATTGTTTGTTGTCTCTACATTAATTGTTTCACTTTCCTACTGGTTTTTTGCCCTTTCCTACTAGTTACATCTCTCCCTCTCTTGAGTTTTTGTTTAGTTTTTAGTACTAATTTAAAATCATAGGTTGAATTTGAACTCTCTGTGTATTTTTTTTACTTTTTACTTTTCATGTTTGTGGTTAGTCGACCATGCTCTGAGGAACATACATTACTGTTTGTTATTTTGTATGAAGTAAGAATATGCGAATTCGGATGTAACTAATAAAATAAAATCTTTGCGTTTCATATAGTAGATTTTTTCTTTCACAAACATACTTGGGGTTTATTAGTTGCATACATCAATGGGTCTTCAAGTATCATCCTCAGTTTGAAGCAGCTGCGGAATTAACTCAATTTTTTTCCAGTAAAGTTATTCTTTATAGAAAGAAAACCACCAAAAAACAAAGGTCAAGGGTGAATCCTTGAGAGCCTAAGCAGAATTTTCACCACAACAAAGAATAAAGCAATGGAAAATAAGCGCCTATTACACAAATCTACAACATATTGGGAAAGGGCAAATTCCAAACTTCACATAGCCTACCATACTCAGCATTCCCATACAACTTCTTCAATCCCATGAGCCCAGCTCGAATATCCTCTTCAATAATCGTGATAACAGCCTCAACCGGACCACATTTGTGCTGAAAAACCCTTCAATTCCTCTCCCTCCAGAAGACAACAGCTGAAAATACAAATTGGAGAACAATGCTAGTATTTGACTTACCCCTAGCTCGACGAATCTGTTGGGATTTTTTTTTTTTGCCCATGTGAACATACCTTTGAAAAATGAAAAAAGAGGAAAAGTAAAATGGAGTAAACAAACTAATGAGAAGATGAAATGTTGTCAAAATGTGACTGTTGGGCATATGAAAGGACACACTCGAGACTTGACTTGTCTGCATAGGAAGAAGAAAAGAAAAACGGGGCAGCAGGAGCATTATTGTGGCAGCTGAGTTCCCGGACCATCTCAGGCATTTCAAGAGTCTTTTTGGGCACTCTTTGTTTGTTGTGTACTGCCTATAAATATATGTGTTTAGTGGAGAGGTGGTGAGATGAGAAGAGTGAGAAAGGAGAGCAACGGAGAAGGGCACAAGGGAGGGCAGCCCGTGGGGGGGTTTGCCGTGCACTCCGGTTGTGAGTTTGAGAGGAGAAAAATGGTGAGGAAAAATAGAGTGTGGGGGGTGAGTGAAAAACTACGTATAGAGCTATATGTTAGGTGCTCTTTGGATGTGTGTGGGTGTGTGTGTGTGTGTGTGTGTGGGGGGGGGGGGGGGGGGGGGGGTTTCATGTCACTAATATAGTGGAATCTCTCTCTCCCGTGGAGGTAGGCATTAAGGCCGAACCACGTAAAATATTGCGTCTTGTGTGTGATTGATTGTTTATCCTTTTTTGTTTGCGCTTCCGTTGCAGTGGGGATTTGGGTGTTGAAATCCCAACAAGTGGTATCAGAGCTAATGGTGTACAATCTTTTTGGGCGGACTGTAGAGACTCGAAACTTCCATGAAATTCTTTATTCCTTTTTACTCATTTCTAGTAATGTAAGTGAGTTGATTAATATTTTAAAATGTGTTTCGTTCTAAGTATTATATGAGTGTGTATATCTCGGTATGTCGGAGGTCTATTAAATGGTACGAATACGTATTACAATGTTGTGTGGGTGTTTGGAGATGTTAAAAAGGTGTTAGAAATGATCGGGGTTCAAATTGGTGAAGATGGCAGAAATTTAGAAATTTTCATTCTAGATACCGGTATGGGTTTTTATTGATACCGGTATCCAGCTTCATTTTGAACCATCAGAAATTCTAGATACCGGTATGGGTTTTTATTGATACCGGTATCCAGCTTCATTTTGAGTCATCAGAAACTCTAGATACCGGTATGGCCTTTTCTTGATACCGGTATCCAGGTGTATTTTTCTGTGATTTTTTAGCCCGACACAGCCCTCTATAAATAGGGCCTTTGACTCATTTCTTCACTCCAAAACCACGAACCAAGCCCTAAAATCACCCCTTTACCTTCTCTCTTCATCCCTACCTCAAATCTTGTGGTTTTAACCACAATCCACCTCAAAACTTCAAGATCTATGCATTGAATTCGTGATTCTCCCTTGGATTTCGGGTTTTGCACTCAAGGAGGTAAGAACTCTTGATTTGGGTCTTGTTCTTGCTTCACCCACGTTTTTCCCTCTCTCTCTTTGATTGTGAGTGTAACCTCACCCTTGTAACTCATTTTGACATGATTTTGTCTCTTGTATGCGTAGTGGAGCTTCGGTAGAAGCCGTTCTTGGAGTTTGGGGTCTAAATCACTTGGGTACTCTAGGGTTTTGCTCAAAACCCATCTTGGTAGGGGAATATCTACTCTCTCTAGTTGTATATTTGTGATGTGTTGTACATATCTCTTTCTTGGCTTCAATTTCACTAAAAATCATGTTTTTCCCCTTTATGTGGGTTTTCCTAACTTTGATTCTTTGATCTATGAAATTGGTTATTGATTGATGAAATTGGAAGTGAAATTGACCTTCCTCTATGTTTAAATGTTGCCTAGCATTTCTAATTTGAGCCAAGACTATCTTACTTGTGATTGGGTTGAAATTCCACACCTTAGAGGTGAAAATCTGCACAGTGTACTGTTCATAGGCTGCTATCAAAAATTTCCCAGCTGCTGCCCTTGTCATTTGGGTGGCATTCGGCCACCCTTTGATGTCCGTTTGGTCCCCGATTGCTCAATACTTATGAAATCAACCTTTGGCATTATTTCTTTACCTATGTTTTGACTCGAGGACTATGGTTTTATAAACAAATGTGTCATTTTACGTCACATGAAAGTTTGTTGGTTTTTAGAAGGTGTGCGTGCGTGCGTGTGGTAAGATTTGTCGAAAGACGTGTGTTGGTGAAATGGACTTGGATGTTTGGTTTTGACTTTGAAAGGAGGTTTTCAATGAAAAGGTTTTAAAGGAACGAATTACATTATAGATACATTTATGCATTTGGGAGATAGACTAAAACACGTGGATGTATTGAATGCTTATAGAACAACATAGTAAGAAAGGGATGTGCACGTTGGTATACTAATGCCTGAAAATGTTTAAGTGAGTTGGTAAGCACATTGATTATAAATACTAGTGTGATGCCGTGTTGGGGAAATATGATTGGCTCGTAGATACGTCCTTGATAGAAATGAGGGAACACTTAATGATTCAAGACAATGAATGAGTTTATGAAACGGAAAAGACATCATGTGTAACGTGGTGAATGAGTAGGTCTTGTAACAAAGCGGTATTTTGGTATTGAGAACTTGTGAAGATATCTTTTGTTTAAAAACTTTCGGTGTTCTACGGAATCAACGAAGTGTATGATGCCTCTACCTTCGGGTATTGAGAAGGAGTTGAGTTTCCGGTATTTGGGCACAAATCAACGGACCTTGATCTCATTTTTAAAACTCTATTTTTCCATGAACTCGTGCTGCGTCACCAGGGACGGTCTTGAGTCTATACATTAGTATAGCATTGCGCCTTGGAAGTGTTGGTTATTATTATGACCCGTGTATCGGGTGAGGCGCGCGGGGCCTACAGAACCCGGCAGAGGCGCGCGGGGCCTACAGAACCCAGCAGAGGCACGCGAGACCTACAGAACTCGGCAGAGGCGCGCGGGGCCTACAGAACCCAGCAGAGGCACGCGAGGCCTACAGAACTCGGCAGAGGCATGCCGGGCCTACAGAACCCAGCAGAGGCGCGCGGGGCCTACAGAACCCGGCAGAGGCACGCGGAGCCTATGGAATCCGGCAGTGGGGATTAAACCCCAAATACTAATGAAAATGATGGTTATTCTTCAATGAAAGAAATGAAGATGAGATGTCTGGGTTATATGAGAGGGAAATAATCCCTGGATCAATATAAGGTATACAGAGCTTGTGATATCCGAAAAGGGTTAAACTCCCTGTTAATATTATTGTCCATATATAGGCCACGGGGTGTAAACGGTGTACAGAGGTTATGATAGTGTAGTGCTCGTATTGCAAGTCATGCTTGGAAACATTTCTCGGTACGTCTGATGATAGATGTTATTACCTATGATTGGATACTCAAATTGAGACAATTATTGTATTAAGTGTATGAATGATGTTGGAAACTGAGATGTCTTTAATTAAATGGGTTGGCTTCTATCACAAAAAGGCAATGAACTTAGTTTGATTTTCGTTAGATTTCTAAAGGGTTATTTTTAATAAAAATCGTGGACACTTTGGTGACATCTTGGATACATGCAATGACTGGAGTGATTTTGATAAAACTACTGGATATGTGATTGGTGTTTGGACGCTCAAATGGCTTTCCTTGTTGGGACACTTAACTGTATTTTGACACTTGGTGTTCTCTTGGACACTTCGGCATTTCTTATGTTCATCATGATTTATTTGGTTATTACTATACATATCCGGTCATTCAATTGATATAATTAAAACCCATGTGCATGTATCACCTTTATACACCTAGCGTTTGTAGAATAGTTCTCCTACTGGGCTAGTTTAGCTCAACCTATCATTTTCAGGTACTCGCTGACGAGCATGGTGTGGGATGCATTAGTTTGCGTGCATGGCATGGACTTTTGGGAAAGCTCTAACAATTTCAAGCTACTTAACTATTATTTTGTTTATCTCTAATATTTGAGAAGCTATGATGTAATCTATGAACTCCTGTATTTTTTTTTTATTTCAAATTTGTTGGAAATTTTATGTATTGGTTATTGTATTACTTGGGACGGAGACTTCAAACTTTGGACTTTGAATTTGGAATATTTATGGAACTTGACTTTTCAAAGGCATTTGATCATGGAAATCTATTGACAACCTGACTTTTCAAAAAAAAAATGTTTGCCTTTTGATGTGTCCAGCGTGGACTCATGAGGTAATTTAGTTATAAAATTGAGGGCGTGACACGGACTCACACCGGTTTTGTTGGGCTTGCATGAAGACTCTCGATGGAGCAAATCTCAAGTGACTCGCAGTGGAGCAAGGTGCATGCAGCATGGTGGCGCGTAGCAAGGAGGCTCCCGTTGGAGTATGGTGGATGGCTCTCGATCGAAGGAGTGGATGCGGTGGAAGGCCCAGGTTCAATGATAGTGGGTGAGTGCACAAAGAAAAAAAAAAGAAGGTTTTTGGTGGTGAATATGTCACGACCCAAATCGAGCGGATTTGAATATCGTGACCGGCCAGTGAATCTGTCTCACCAAAGGCTTCTATCGTCAATTTTTTTTTTTTGAAATAGAAATGACTTAACATTAGCGGAAGCAAACTCAAATTAATAAAGTCCTTTATTCATCATGCTAACGGCAGCGTGGTTACATTTTCCCTTATTCGTTACATGATCATAAGCTTAATATATGTAAGTACTTGGCCCGTCCTCTTCTAATTCCGATAACCTGAAAAGAGAAAGATTTCGACGATATAAGCCACTGCTTGTGTGAGATTATGAATTATCAAAGTTACATGATCTACCATGGAATTTAAACCGAACTTTTCGTCAATGATGCTTAAATCATAGAATCGGTTTTTCATGGCTTCGACTGTAACCAAAATCATGGCATGATCCGTTTTTCATGGCTTCAACGGTAACCAAAGTTCGTAAACAAGCTTGTACATAACATAACATAACATAACATGCCAAAAACATATACGATATACCATCCGACGATTTCTGTGCCAGCTATGAGGGAGCGACCCCCGATGCGCATAAAGTGAATTGATCAATTCAGTTGGACACCTGGCCGTGCCCCTTTCCATTCCGCCCTTATAACACCTTTCCCACTGGTATCTTTAACGTCCCCCAGATTCAGGGACATCGTCCGGATGTATCGATAATACTATTTTTTTCAAAAACTGAGCAAAACATCAGTATTCCATGGTATATTTGTTGCAAAAGAATTTCATATGTCAATAATCATAATTTTATAAGAAAATAATTTTTGCGAAAAACCTCATGTAACAGGGATAATTCATAACTCACCTTTTTGCGTCCAAAGTGTACCGTAAAATTTATCAAGACGTACCGGGTCCTAAAGTAACACATTAACGATTAGAAATATTAAAACTGGTAATTAAATTACTTAATCATTTAATTATGCTAAGTTTCACTATCCATTGGCTTGATGTGTTTCGGCTACTAGCCTCTTATCTCTTCTGGGCACAAGAAGAGTAAACATTTGTTCCTAGCTACAACTTTTTTACAACGTCTCATAAACATCCAGGGCCAACTAGGCCACCTACTAATTTGAATTTACAAGGGAAATTTATTGTAGCACTCGTGTGATTGAAGCATGGAAAATGCTCGTATATGATAAACACCTATTAAGCTAATCTTTTTTCTTCTTTTTATGAGGGTCAGATAGGAAACTGACTAGTTTAAACCCCTATGAATATGGAATATTCAATCTATCATTACAAGCCACATAAACCCAATCTATTGCACTTAATGAATATGGAATATTCCGGGTACCATGAGGATTTTTGTTGATCCACCCTATCATTACAAGCCACATAAACCCCTTTCCGGATCGATCTTACTTGGGCACCAAGTTTTTCCGCTTTGCAGTGATTCGTGCCTCATTTCGTATCGCGACAGTATTAGCTGGGTGAGAATAATATCTTAGAATGTTCTAAAAAAAGGAAACACATGCTAAAAATTACATTATTTCCTTATTTTATTATTCTATTTATTATTATTATTTATTTATTTTTCTTATATAGTCTTTGAGTCACATAAAAATACATTTTCTAATCCCAACGGTCAGCAGGTCACCAAAAGTCAACTCCATCTTATAATTTATTTATTTATTAATATATATATATATTTATCGTTTTATTTGTAAAAAAAAAGTCGGGGTGTCACAGAAAAGGCAACCCGCGGATGGCTAGATGTTCACGCGAAGGAAGATGAGGTGGGGAATAGGCAATTCGTTGAGGCTACACATTCACCCAAAGGCTCCCGGTTGCGGAAATTCTGGTGGATGACGGCATTGATCGGGTAGCCGTGGCTAGTGATTTTTCTATGGTTTTGTTTCGTGGTGGCGTAGACACCTTGGGAGAGGAGTGGATCTCTCGGTTGGGTTCGCGCGCAAGAGATGAAGTCACGATAGGCACCCGGTGTAAGGGGGTGCGAGGTGCTTGAGCAGGGGGGTGCTATTTCACATGTACAAAAAGAGGGTGACTGTTGGGATTTTTTTTGCTCATCTGAACATACCTTTGAAAAATGAAAAAAGAGGAAAAGTAAAATGGAGTAAACAAATTAATGAGAAGATGAAATGTTGTCAAAATGTGACTGTTGGGCATATGAAAGGACACACTCGACTTGTCTTCATTGAAAGAAGAAAATAAAAACGGGGCAGCAGGAGCATTATTGTGGCAGCTGAGTTCCCGGACCATCTCAGGCAATTCAAGAGTCTTTTTGGACACTCTTTGTTTGTTGTGTACTGCCTATAAATATATGTGTTTAGTGGAGAGGTGGTGAGATGAGAAGAGTGAGAAAGGAGAGCAGCGGAGAAGGGCACAAGGGAGGGCAGCCTGTGGGGGGTTCCTTGCGCTCCGGTTGTGAGTTTGAGAAAATGGTGAGGAAAAATAGAGTTTGGGGGGTGAGTGAAAAACTTTGTATGGAGCCATGTGTTAGATGCTCTTTGGGTGGGGGTTTTTTCACGTCACATTGTATCTCTATTTTTTCAAATATAGTGGAATCTCTCTCTCCTGTGGAGGTAGGCATTAAGGCCGAACTACGTAAAATATTTTGTCTTGTGTGTGCTTGATTGTTTATCCTTTTTTGTTTGCGCTTCCGTTGCGGTGGGGATTTGGGTGTTGAAATCCCAACAGAATCATCCAATCCAGAATAACATCCCACTGTATAGGAGTATTCATATACCCACATTTCTGCATAAAATATTGTAACACTGAGCAAGAGAAGTGGCAGGTAAAGAAAAGATGTTCATGGAATTCAACTCCCCCAAAGCATAAGTCACAACCATCGTCTTCAATCACACCCCAACCATGATTAACTATTTTTTTTTTTCTTTTTTTGAAAGTTTTGTTTTTTCCCTTTTGAGTCGAACGACTGAATGTTGGATGTGTTTTTTTTTTTTTTTTTTCTCCTCTTCTTGCCCTGGTTGTGTATCAACGTGTGATCGTTTTCGTATCAAAAATAATTTATAAAACTGAACAATTACTACTACTCTTTCGAATAGTGGCAAATATTCCGAGTATCACTCCTCAGGGATAAGGCTAAGTTGCAAGTATTTCAAGGTAATTGATATTCACACCCCCTAAATTGTTATCCACACCCCCTTTTTGTCTTTTAGTGACATTTTTACACATGAAAATTTTACTAGAAGACAAAAAAGGGAGTGTGGATAACAATTTAGGGGGTGTGGAAATCACTCCCCTATTTCAATTGATCTCTAAATTAATTCTAGAAGAAAGAGAGATTGATTTGTTTCTTTTTCCCTAAATATATGAAAGCTAAATTAAATAAGAACAATTAAAAAGTGAAGAGACTCGATGAGAGAAAAGTTCTAGGGTTTCGAATCCACTTGAACCTTTGTAACTTACATTTATTTCGATTGAAGGATTTCTTATTCGGATTTACAGGATACCTTTAGGGTTTGCGGCCCCTTGCAATATCTCTTCAAAATATTCATGTTTCATCTACGCCTTAGAATAGAGGTTTAGCTGGCCATCGGAGCGGGTATGAGTTACGTCCTTTGATGGACGGAGACATAAATTGTATGATGCGCAGCCTCTATTTTCTCTTCCTTTTCTGTTCCGTAGTCCCCTGTTTCTTTTCTCTAATGCCGTGGTGTATCCTCCTCAAGCCATCTGCCTTCTTTTTATAATTGTAGTGCCGCCCCACGTTTCTTGTTTCCAAAGTCTGTTCCTTAGTGCGTTTTTCCCGTAGAGCCCAAGCCGACATGCTTCTCTTCAAATAAAGCCAGCCAAATAATGGATTAGGAAGCCCATTTCCCTCGAACTAAATTGATACTAATCATTAGCTTCTCATGCTCTGGCCTACCAATACATGCACATTCAATAAGGTGCTTTAGTGCCAAGGTCTCATCCCATGCCATGCTATGATTCATCGCTTGATTTTATTTGACCACGGACTTTGCTTCGACGCCGAGTTAAATTGGACTTCGCTTTTTTAATTTATCAAAGTCTCCGAATATCTACAAAAACACACAAACAAAACATTGTTCTCTGAGTAATAATATAAATAAACTTAACAAGGGTAAATTAGGAGCGTTTATGTGAACATTTTACGCGCATATCAACGTAAGTCTCCGAATATCTACAAAAACACACAAACAAAACATGGTTCTCTAAGTAATAATATAAATAGACTTAACAAGGGTAAATTAGGAGCGCTTATGTGAACATTTTACGCGACTATCAACGTGCACACGCATCACGTGTGCCACGGCATCTAGTGGTTATATGAATTCCTCACCAACCATAATCTTTATGACAAAAAGTCAGTTGGGAAACTCTCTGTCTCCTGTTCTCAGCTAGCAAACCAAACATGCATTAGTTTTTTGGTCTCAAGCGATTGATTTCAATATGATCAATGGAAATACAGTAATAATCTTCTCATTTGCTTCAAAGTTTTAAAATCATTTTACTACTAATTTCTTTTATAAAATAAAATAGTACCAGAAGGGAAGATGCCAAACTTGACTTTTTAATGGGGTCAAGGTTTGACCTTGAAGTAATAGGACTTACAAGCATTGACTTATGAATTTGGCTGGGTTTTTCCCTCTAATAAAACGTTTGGCTTACGTAAATACTCGTAAAAACAAAGAAGGTTTCAATAAGGAGACCAGATCAGCTTCCTGTGTCCAAAATACTCCATTGCAAATGAATGTTATTATGATTTGTAGAATTATTTTCATGGGGTTTGTCGAATGCCCGGGCATGGTCTTGGGTATGAAGCTTACTCCAAGTTTGCAGTTCAACTCTCACCGTCAGCCAAAAACTATTTGGAGCCAAATTTGCCTAGTCATTAATTAAGGGTTCATGATTGGTTGAGACGTGGTTCGGACACCAGTGGCGGAGCCAGGATTGAGAATCCGGGGGGGCCGAGTTCAAGGGCGGCTCTAAGATTTTCATCTAACGCTGACAAAAATGCACAACATATTTATGATGAAAGCTATATGCAAAGAAGTCGTCTAATTCTCTTCAATTTTTCAGTGTTTCCACATTGAACCTAATGTCAGATAACTATTATCCTTATATGTTTATTATATATGGGCTTTCATAAGTGGGCCATACTTGTTTTGTTTTGTTAGGGCTATAACAATTTGGTTCAAATTTTGTTGGAAACATTTATTTTAATTTCAAACGAGTAACCCTGCGCTGAAAATAGCAAAAAAAATTTAATTTATATCAAAATTTTAATTTTTTTTCAGTGCATTTTTCAAACTGCGGGGGGGCCGGGGCCCATCCCAGCCCATGGCTGGCTCCGCCCCTGTCGGACACCCAATTATATAAAATAAAATAAAAAAAAACGTTGTGGAATTATGCTCATTTTTTAATATATGTGAAATGAATCTTCAAAGAGTTTATAATATTCAAGTAGATCCACAATAGAATTGCTTGCAACTTTTACAAAAATATACCTTACTTTCATAAGAGTAATAAAACGCCATTACAACCATTTTGGTTTCAATATTCAAGGTATTCGGGTCAGCTTATGCACATCTTGACTAATCAAAACAATTTTATCAGCCACCTGTAGATACTTCTAAGACTAAACTTCGCTTCCCATTCGTTCTATTTTTACTAGCTCATTGTATTCCACCAGGCACGGGAAAATTAATTAACATAATGTTTTTCATGTTATAACCATCAAATACCAACTAGAAAAAAATAAATTAAAACACCAACATGGGATCTTTTTGTAATGTTGTAACTGTCATTATTAAGACGCACACAATCACTCCTCATGCATATCTTCAGAGAAGCCAATTCCAGTACTGACCACCTGGCTAGGTTGGATGCTAAACAACATGAAAACTTGGTTGTGACGGAAGTTTCACCTCAATCCATTCGCATATTTGTGTGTGATGACTGGCGCGGTAGGAGCCACTCCAGTCTCCAGGGACTAGTCTTTCTATTATCCTATGTTTGTAATCATGACTATGCCTTCCTTCTAATGTTTTTAAACTTCCGAAGTACAAAAAAAAGAAAAGGAAAAAGGACCCAACTACCCGTACAGAACCAAATGTCCAGAAAATGCACCGATCTTGTTCGGGGACCCACTTTTGGGTCTCACACGAGTGATCCGAACCGTTCATTATTCTTAGAACATTTTTCCGAGGGGTCCTAAAAAATTTCAACTCAATCGGACGGTTAGAAGTGCTTGAACCAAAGTCCCACCGTTTCAATCAAATTTTTTTTGCTTGAAACGGTGGGATTTTGGTTCGAGCACTTTTAACCGTCCGATTGAGCTGAAATTTTGTGGGGCCCCTCGGAAAAATGTTTTAAGAATAATGAACGGTTTGGATCACTCGTATGGGACCCAATAGTGGGTCCCCAAACACGATCGGTGCGTTTTCTGTGCATTCTTGTCTGTACCCATATGTTTACCGAAGGAAAAAGGAAAACTGTCATATGCATTGTCATTACTTTACTTTTGGAACACTATTCCATTTTGAGTGGAACAAGAAGTTGGCATAAGAATAAGCGACTTTAACTAAAAAATATTACTAGCTCGAATCAGCTCAGACAAAATCAACTTCTACAAATTTACTTGGGCACTGTGGACTTCAACGTTGTTTAAAGGGGTGGCCATTTCGGCTCGAATCATTTATAAGTTATAAGTTCCACAAAAAACATAAAAAGAAAAAAGAACAAGAACAGCAGTAGCTCTTTTGAGTGACTTAGTACTTTTTAATTATCTTTGGAAACCACTTTTGTCATTAGCTTTGGATATCAATAAAATTTCTTTGATATTCACTTGAATAGTTTGAGTGAACTTTTGGATCCCCGAACCGATTTCCCGTGGGGATCCACGTTCTCCGCATTGGGGCAGTGATGGAGGTTAAAAAAAATACTCAGTGGAGATTGGGGAGGGGATGAGGATTGATATGAGTATGGAGATTGGGGATAGAGGTAGTGGTATCCACTTCTACCCTCTCCATGCCCATCCCACTTCTACCCTCTCCATGCCCATCCCTAGTTGTTTTGCTTTTTCTTTTTGTCAATCCGCGGTCATATCATACGACATTAGAAAAATTCTAAATTAACAAGATATTGAAGTCTATCCCATCATGAATCCGGGGTGTTGTGTGATAGGTGTTATGCGGCAAAACTACATCGTTTGCTCATTTTCTTGGTACACCTCCAAAGCTTCCAAGGGGCCATGTTTGGAGTTAATTTTGGGGTTCAATTGTAGATGATTTAGGCTCTTTGGGGTATGATATAGTGGATTTAGGTACTTCGGATTTAGACACTTTGTACTTTGTAGTGGTGTTTTTTTCCTTCCAACAAGGCCCTTCGAAGCTTCAGAGGTGTGCCAAAAAATGAAGCAAAACAACGTAATTTTCCCACACAATACAGGATCAGATCTTAGGGGCTTGTAGTGAGTGAGCTTTTCTACATGCGTGTAGTGAGCTCACTCGGCCGTTCGATCCGAGATTAATGGTTCGGATAAATTGGAGTTAAAGTAAGGGAAATGATTTTCACACCCCCCATTTTACAATCCACACTCCCTTTTTTGTCTTTATCTTCTTGAATTTACAATATTACCCTTGGATGTGTGAAAAGGGTGTATTGAAAAAGGACAATATTGTAAATTCATGTAAGATAAAGACAAAAAGGGAGTGTGGATTGTAAAATGGGGGGTGTGAAAATCATTTCCCTAAAATAAATGTAAAAGTGCTTTTTAAAGTGTAAGACGATTTGGACCATTGATATCCGATCGGACGACCAAAAGAGCTCACTACACACATATAGTGAACTCACTCCCTACAGGACCCCTGGTTCTGGATCGGATCACAGCGTTTAACACCTATTGCATATAACACCCTGGATCTCATCACACATAAGACCATCTCCAGCAGCCTCACCATCCTCTCCACCCTCGCCACCGCTGGCGAGCTTGCCCAGAAAACCCCCCAAAGCCGACGCCCAGCAGCCTAGCTAGTGGCCTCGCTTTCTTGGAATCGTCTACATTGCCTCGCCACAGGGGGCGAGGCTTGGAGAGGCTTGGCGAGGCTCGCCTGGCCTTCTCTCTCCTCCTCCTTTCTCTCTCGTGTTGTTCTCTCTCTCTTCTCCCAGCAAATCGACGACGAAGAACGGCTGGACGTGGGCTGTAGCTCCAGTCACCGTTAACAAACCAGTCGCCGGAAAAACCAGTTGCCGGAAACGAGTCCTAAAATCGTTTGGAGACCAGAAGAGTATAGATCTCGTCGAGACGAACACATTGGTCCAAGACCCCTCGCCGACGGAGTCTCGTGGCGACCGCATGCGCCGGTCAAAGGCGGCGCGTGCAAGAGAGTGAGATGCACTCGCGGTGCGTGGCGTACACGCGCCCGTGTGAGTAGAAGGCGATGTTGCCTTTTTTTTTTTTTTGTTGAGGCTAATGGCTAGGTTGTTGGGTGTTGCAACTTTTCAGTGGCTTGCCAAAATAATATTTTGCACTTTTTCAAGCCAATTTGCTGAAAATTTTGGGGAGGTTGTTGGAGATGCCGTAAGACCATAACGCCCTGTTTGTTAGCGGGATATGTATATAAGGGATGAAGGAGGATATAATAAGAGGGGGATATAGAGGTGGATATGATTTGGAGGGGTATTATTTTAGGAGGGGAGATAAAAAATTATTTTGTTTATTTTGTTGTTGTAGAAGGGGGATATGGGGGGTTGGATATATAAAATATCATTTTTGTCCCAAATAAAAAAGTAAAAAGTAAGAAAATGGTGGGCCTCTCTTTCTTCTCTTTCTGGCGCCTCTCTCTCTCTCTCTCTCTCTCTCTCTCTCCTCTGTTAGTCACTGTGGTGGGCCACAACAAATGGAAAAGTGGCCGGATATAACTAAGGTGGGGGGAGGCAGCCTAATTTTAGTCCGGCTGCAGAGGGATTTGCAAATCCCAGCTAAAATATATCCGGGACACTCATACCCAAACAAACACCGGATATGGGTCTCCCGGATATGTATATCCGGGACAAATTTATATCCCCCCTCCATATGCCGCTGCCAAATAGGGCGTAAACTAATTCGGCAAGCGTGATATTTCCTTTTAAATAATACTCCTATATCCTGATGCTACAATTGATTGGATTTTTACGGTGAATCACATAAAGTATTGTGTGGGTCTCTCGTGAACTTTTGTTCCCTCCTTTTTCAAAACTTTAATTTGGTCCGACAGTGCTGATTTTGGCCGGTCATAATGCTTATGACTATTTTCCCACTTTTTAATATCTTTTCCTAACCAAAAATTTTCTTTGATTTATCTGACTGGAGAAATTCGAAAAAAAATTGTTTTAACTGAAATATTCTAAAGCAAGTTTGCTAAATATAAGACGAAATCGATAGTCCTTTTGGTCATTTTTTTTTTTTTTTTTTACTTCCAAAATTTTGTACATTTTGCTTTAATTATGTTATTTTTGGATCAGCCCTCTTGATGATTTGTATGTTGAACTCGTCAATCTTCACAACATGCAGTGTAGTATGTAGATTCCTGAGGCACGGTCACATGCATGATACCCGACAAGTATTCATATGAAGTTCATATATTTAAATTTAATTTTGAGCCCTACAGAAATGTGTAGTTGTGAATAAATTGGTGTAGTTGTGAATAAATTGGTGCTTCATCACACAGTGCCGACCCTAAGAGTAGAGACGGAACCTGGATTTTTTAGTATGGGGGCGGGCAAGGGCGGAGCTACCCTTTGTGTAGCGTGGGCTTTAGCTCAGAGTAAAGTAAAAAAAAAAACTAAAAATTACATGTAAAATTTTTGTCCAATAAAAAATTAATGTGGATTAGCCCATATAAAAAAAAAATTATATGAATTAGCCCAGGGCAAATTAGATTTCTGGTTCCGCCATTGGGGGCGGGCTATATCTTTGGAGGAAAGGCAGGACTATAATTCGATGATATATATATTTTCTTAATTTAATATTATAATTTTTTAAAATTGTAACGGGACAACAATCCCTACTAGCCCCCGACTCTATCCTTGCCTAATAGCATCCAACAATTTTTCTAGAGTACGGTATTTTCAGTACTCTTGTGTATAATTTGATTTATGAATTCCTTAGCTAGCTAGCAAAATTCCATTAGGTTCCGAGTTGTCCAATCCGCTGTTTTGGGCCAGCATTAATTTTATGAAACATTACCCACAAGTCTACCTCATTAGTGGAGTATACATCATATATAATAGTAGGGTTTTTACCTTGTGTAATTTGGATGATCACCGATTGTGGATGCAAAGAAAGAAATATGTAATAGAAAAGATAGCGAAGTTGGTAAATTGTCCTCCCACGGTCACATAAAGTGAGTCCACCACAAAAATGAGTATAAATTTTGAATAAAAAATAAATTACTTTCGTATATAATTTTTGAAAATTCTTCAAATAAATCAGAGAACTAATTGAGATCTTTAAATTAGTGAGAAAAAATTTGGAAAATTATGACCGAATTACTTTATATTTTTATTCAGAAATTGCACATATTTTTGTAATGCTCTAACTTTTTAAGACGGAAGGATACATCTCTTTGATTTTCGGGAAAGTGATATACATTAAAGTTTAAACGATTTCATTATTATTTCCAACTTGACATTTTGAACAAAGGTGTGCTTCTATTTATTGTCATTTGATACAGCATGAGAAAGTAAAATTTGGTGAAGCGTTGTGAGATTCAAGTATATATACATGATTGCTAAAAATTAAACATGAAACCTCAAGCGGTTTGGCCAAATAGCCATGAAAAAGTAATAAGTGTTCGTCATTCTTGATGTTGCATGTTCAAAATTTCACGGAGACCAGACATTTCAAACATTGGGACAATGAAAGTTTGTTTAGCAATTAATTTCAAAGGTCGAAATGCGTGTAAACTGACTCAAATATCCGGAATAAAAGTAGAAGTAATCAAATATAATCGTTGTGCTCTTTTTTCCCCCCAAGCTTGACACTTCGAAATCATATGTAACTGGGTTTCCGGAGTACGACGTGGCGTTGCTAAATATTGTGGTACTCACAACTATTTACCTAATGACAAAGATCTATAATTAACTGGTTATATATATATATATATATATATATATAAGGCGCGCTTCTTATCAGGACCCCCGTTTTTGCACAATATCCGGTCCTTTGCTTTCTGGCCGTTGGATCTCAGCCAACGGCTGAGATCAAGGGAATGGAATTAAAACGTTCGCGGGTCGTGGAGTCGGGCAAAATACATCTCGCGGGTCGTCAAACTGGGTCATGTATACACACAGGTCCTCACAATACAGATTACGCGTTTGAGAGAAGAGAGAGAGAGAGAGAGAGAGAGAGAGAGAGAGAGAAGAGAAACGAAGAAGAAGAAAACCTTCTAGATTCCGATCGACTTCACAACAGTAGGTACCCCTCTCTCTCTCTCTCTCTCTCTCTCTCTCTCTCTCTCTCTCTCTCTCTCTCTCTCTCTCTCTCTCTCTCCCTCGTTCGGTTTTGATATCGCAAATCAAACCCTAACTCGTTCGATTTTGATAACTTGTTGATGCGGTTAGAGTTCGATTTAGGGTTCGATTTGCGAGTTCCAGATTCCGATCGACTTCACAACAGTAGGTACCTCTCTCTCTCTCTCTCTCTCTCTCTCTCTCTCTCTGTGGTTCGATTCGACTGAGAAACCCTAATTTGTTTTTGTACTTTTTGTCTGATTTTTTTGTATCTTTCAACCCAGACTCCGATCGACCCAGACTCCAATCGAATCCACTCCACAAGCAGGTCTCTCTCTCTCTCTCTCGATGTGTTTCGATTTTGAAAGAGAAACCCAGTTTTTTTTTTCCTGTGAAATTTCGATTTATCTAGATCTGTAAAACCTTATTCCTTAGTATAAAGAGAAACAGATGGGTTTTGACATACAATTGGTATAAAGCCTTATTCCTTAGTTTCTTTTGAATTCGCAGCTGAATTTTACATGAGAGGCTGTTGTGGTCATGGGTTTTCTTTCCTAGTATGAAACAGAGATGGGTTTCACATATAAAGCTTATTCCTTAGATTTTCTAACAAACCTCACCTGATTCCTTTTCCAGTAAAGAAAGTCTTTTTTTTGTAGTTACTATGATCCTTTAGGTTGTGATAGTTAAAAGTTATTCAAAATCAAATTTGTTTTCTTTCTTTGTGGATTACAGATGGGATGAAATGGGATAGCCAGATTGTGACCATGAAGATGGACCCCTAAACAGGGAGAAGCTTCTATTTGCAGTGAAGTTGTATTGGACAGCCCTTGCTTCCTCTGATCACTAGAGCATTTCTTCTTCTTCTTTTTTTCTTTTTCCATTTTGTTAGGTTTGTTTTGAATGTGATGTAATAGGATTTAACTCTTAAAGGATGTTGCTGATATGATTATTGGCTTGAGCTGTAATACGATGTAATAGGATGATATGATTTCATTAATACGATGATATGATTATTGGCTTGAGCTGTTCTTGTAACATGCATTTCCAGTTGTAGTTCTTGTAAGGAAACATGCATTTCCAGATTATATGATTTTCATTTAGATGGTGAACTTTGAACTTTGAAACATGAAAATGTGCAAGAGATGAAAGTTGTTTTCCTGTGGATCACCAGGTGGTAAGTTTACGTTGATAGGAGGTGCAACATAAAATGGATTGGTGAAATCATCTAGTGAATCAATTTATTGGTAGTCTTTTCCTTTGTTGGACAGCCTTAAAGAGCAACTAAACATATGGAGTAGGGTATATTTACAGATATCCTTTCTGGGTAGCTTAAGGATCATGAAGAGAAACAAATAAACACCCAATTCAAACAACATTTGGCTTCAGCACAAATAAACACCCAATTCAAACAACATTTGGCTTCAGCACAAATAAACACCCAATTCAAACAAGTACATTCATCTCTCATTGTTCAAAGAAAAAAAATTCTAGTTGTGCTCAATATGCAATGACATTTAAACAAAGTAAGAGCTCGTCATCTTGCACTTTCCCTTGATCAACTGCATCTTCTTCACCACCATGCAAAATCTTTTCTTCATCAGTGCCTGATCGAAGACAAAGACTGCTTCCTTTTTCTCATATCTAAGGCCAACAAAAGAGTGTCATGAGAATAATTCACAAATCATGAGCTTTGATATTCAAATATGCATTAAATATAAATTTACAATAAAAGCAAAGGGCATGATGATAAAGTCAGGAGCTTCCATATACATTTGCAAAATAGAAACTGCAGAAGCACAAAGATAACAAAACGGATTGTAGTAATTTCTACCACCAATACCAAGACATGACACAATAATAAAACTCCCTATAGATTAGAGAATCAGAGTCCTTGACTCCATATACGCAATCAAGTCCCATTTGCTCTCATAAAGTTTGCATCTAGAGGAAGTTTAAGGCACCATTTTTGGAAAACTCAACATTCTAATTATTGTAGCAGAGAACTCATTAGAAAAATCTCATGAAACCTTCAGAGCATGATTTGTAGAGTATAGGGTTTTACAGATCTAGATAAATCGAAATTTCACAGGAAAAAAAAACTGGGTTTCTCTTTCAAAATCGAAACACAGAGAGAGAGGGAGAGTGAGAGAGAGAGAGAGAGAGAGAGAGAGGTACCTACTGTTGTGAAGTCGATCGGAATCTGGAACTCGCAAATCGAACCCTAAATCAAACTCTAACCGCATCAACAAGTTATCAAAATCGAACGAGTTAGGGTTTGATTTGCAATATCAAAACCGAACGAGGGAGAGAGAGAGAGAGAGAGAGAGAGAGAGGGGTACCTACTGTTGTGAAGTCGATCGGAATCTGGAAGGTTTTCTTCTTCTTCGTTTCTCTTCTCTCTCTCTCTCTCTCTCTCTCTCTCTCTCTCTTCTCTCAAACGCGTAATCTGTATTGTGAGGACCCGTGTGTATACATGACCCGCGAGATGTATTTTGCCCGACTCCACGACCCGCGAACGTTTTAATTCCATTCCCTTGATCTCAGTCGTTGGCTGAGATCCAACGGCCAGAAAGCAAAGGACCGGATACTGTGCAAAAACGGGGGTCCTGATAAGAAGCGCGCCGTATATATATATACCCCATGGTTCTAGTCCACACCTCCCGGAAATAAGAAAAACATGATTTTTTTTGTGTTGCAAATTATTTTTGGAAAATCCGATCCGTCCAATGTGTTCAGAAGGTGTTTTCAAGGGTCCACGCGGGAAATCTTCAAAAAAAAAATACCGGGAAGGGCTTGATCCAAGCTGTTTTCGCAAAAAATGTAAATATATATTTTTTTCGAAAATTGCTTGGATTAAGCCCTTCCCGGTATTTTTTTTGAAGATTTCCCACATGGACCCTTGAAAACACCTTCTGAACACATTGGACGGATCGGATCGTCAAAAAAATGTTTGGATCATGAGGTCCGGAAATGAAAAGTCCGGATGTGAACCATTATATATGTACTTGTGGTGCTTCTGTATTTATTTAAGGGTGACAAATGTTGGTATATGTTTAAGGGTTTTTTTTTTTTTTTTTGGTTCTATACGTCATCCCTAGTGTAGCAGATGGTCGGGTCGGCATTACTAGATCGAAGTCACGCACATATATCCAATTGTTCGGACCAGTTCATAAGTTAAGGGAGAAAGCATTCTCGCGCATGACGATCCTCGTATGGTCTCGTCTGTGGTGCAAAAATGAGACTTTTAAGTTTTAATGACTCAGTTCAAAAAAGTTTTAATGACTCCCATCTAACAATGTGAGACGTTGATTTTGTAATTTTATTATTTTAGGTAATAATTAGATTACGAATTACTCTTAGAGTGTAATTCCGTTTTCGTTGTTTCTAATTGAGAAATTCTTATTTTTCTTTCTAGTTTTCAATTTTAGAAGTTTCCCCAATTTTCGAGATATTTTATTTTTTAGAAAGTTTTTGCTAGGGTTTGCTAGTTTTCCCTATAAAAGGGCATGTTACCTCTATTATTCGGAACCTTTTATTCATAACAAATTCTGAGTTAAAACTCTTTCTTCTTGTGGATTCAAGAACTCTCGAAGATTCGAGACCTATCGTCATTTGGAATAGTATATATGCTAACTATTCTCTCGTGAATTCCGATGCGTCAGTGGAGCCATGTTGGAGACAGTTGTTGTACATTTATTACTTTTGCAAATCATATGCTTATCGAGACCCAAAAGATTAGAAGGTTGACAAGAAGACAACCAACCAACCAAACAAAAATAACATACACCCACACCTAAACCTCAACACTAAAACTTCAAACAGAAACAAAGAGAACAAAAAACCCAAGAACACCAAAACACCCTAGAGAAGCAGAACCACACCACCTAAAGCAGCAAAGATGAATTGCAACACACCAAACAGAGCTGACAATTAGCTTAACCTATGTCTTGCGTTCTGATTTCAGCTATTTTACTAATGACTTCATCCTCATTCCCCTCATAACTGATACCTATGGCCTTGTTGATTTCCCAAATTGCCCGAGCTTCGTTTAATAGAGCTTTGTTTCTGTTTGCCATAGTATCCATTGAGACAGAAACAGATAGAGCAGCAGTAGTCACGACTAACCTAAAAATCACACATTTTTGTTTGATTCTCCCACCCTTGTAATTTCCTGGACAAACCTTAGAGAAACCTAGAATATCATCAATCGTTTTCCTCTTCTTTTTCCTCTTTGTTCCTTTTATAACTGCTTTGACTGGAGGGAGATAGTTGACTTCGTGTTGATCAAGGGAGATATCATCGGTTGGTTCCACATCATTATTATTCAACACCTCCATTGAGTGCATATTAGGGATGGGTTATGCGTGGATATGAGGTGTAATGCAATAGAGGCTATTGAGGAGTGCAAGGCTTTGTGAACAGCAGCCTGTTTTTGGTTTTTGCTTGTGTTGTATAGTTAGCATCTTGACAATTATATTAGCATGTGTTTCTTTTGCTTTAAAAAATCTTTAATCGATGACCGAATGTGTTCTTAGTCCCCATCAAATGTGGACAAAACGAACTTGCGCTTATGTAATGGATAAGAAATTATGCTTCTGTTTTCGATGAATTCAATACGAGCTAATAAAAGTTAGGCCATTTGCTCGGTTTGAACTCATTTAAAGTAATTGTACGGTTGTATGTAATGCTTTGCCTACCGATTTAAGCGCGCAGCCGCTTCCTTGGCCTCCTCCAGAGCCGGTTCTAAGTTTGTGGCTAACCATGTCTTGGTCAATATTTTATTGGGATGCCATGATTTTCGTAATTTTCAGTAGTTCAGACCATTATTAGTCGAGATGTGGATAAACTTGGCTAGAATCTCTGAGTTAGAGAAGAATGTATAAGTCATGTAATTTAATCATACCAGGTGCCCTACCTCCCATGATTCTACACGTATTGACTATGATTTTTCCGTCATCGAGTTTTGTTAGTGGGAGAGAAATCATCAATTGTTTACCAGAAGCTGAAAGTGGTTCCTTATGCATGTTCTGTCGATAAGTCTCAGAATATTATTTATTCATTATTTTTACAGTTATCATTTATAATGAGATGTTCGGGTCAGCTTGCGAACCTCGACTAATTCCGAGGTTTTGGAGGTAACAATCCGACCCCAAGAATTTGCTAACAAAGAGAATTGAACCTGAGACCTTAGATGAAAACAAACACCTTTTTCAACCCTTGGGTTAAGTCGCAAATATTATGTATTGATATCATATGGGAAATAGTCACATGTAAATTAAATAGTTCGAAAAGACTAATAGGTACGTGCCACTTGTGCTTTGACTTTTTTTGTCAAAGTAAAAAGGTCAGCGCCACTACATGGAAGCAATAATAATAAAAATTATCGCACTGATGGTGCTCAGCGCCACTACATGAAGCTAATATCTTTAAGATATTTACAAAAGCTGAGTTTTTCTATTTCAGAAAAAGGTTTTGCAAGCATCGCACAAAAAACTAGGGGCAAGCATGGAGCCTGATTGGTTCGGTTTTTTGCTAAATCAAAATCGAACTAACTCGGGCCGATTGAAGATAGAAACCAATCTATGAAACTTTTACAACGATATACACTACTTTCATATGAGTAATAAAACACCATTATAATCATTTTGCTTTCAAAATTCAAGATATTCGGGCCAGATTATGCACATCTTGACTAATTTCAAGAGAGACAATTTTATCAGCCACTGGCAGATACTTTTAGTGCTAAACTTCGTTTCCCATTCGTTTTATTAACCAAGTATTTTACTTGCATCCTTCCACTAGATCAAAACTATTTTATTTTAGTTATGGCTAAGGACATCGAATCAGCTCAGACAAAATCAGCTTAGCTACAAATTTACTTAGGCACTGCGGACTTCAACAATGTTTTCTTTTTTTTTCAATCCGCGGTCGTATCATACGGGACTAGAAAAATTCAAAATTAACAGGATATTGAAGGCATACATAGGACCCATATACTAATGCGGCAAGCGTGATATTTCCTTTTAAATGATGTCATGAAGTTACAAGTGATTAGATTTTTTTTTTACGATCAATCACATAAGTGTGTGTGGGTCACTTGTAAACTTTTGCTCCCTCCGTCATAATGCTTATGACTATTTCCCCCCTTTTTAAAATCTTTTCCTTAACCAAAATTTATCTTTGATTTATCTGATGGGAGAAAATTGAAAAAAAACAATTATCCAAAATATTCTAAAGCAAGTTCGCTAAATAAGACATCCATAGTCTTTTGGTCTTTTCTTTTTTTTTTTTTTGCTTTTTTTTTTTTTTTTTTTTACCTCCGAAATTTTTTACTTTTTGCTTTAATTACATTATTTTTGGATCAGCCCTATAGATGATATGTATGATCCTTGAGTGTCAAACTCGTCAATCTTCAAAAAATACAGTGTAGTATACAGACTCTTGAGGCACGGTCACATGCATGGTATATATCCCTACATCCAGGGGCGGACAGGGGGGTGCTAGGGGGGTGTTCGGCCCCTGCACTCCCCCCAATTTTCGACATATTTTTAGTACACTTTTAGATTTTTTTATAAAATTACTGAAGAGTGGCCCCCTCAAATTAGGCAAAAATGACGATCTTGCGTCCGCCACTGCCTGCATCCCTCTCTACTAAGTATTCACACGGGACTAGGCACTGCAATACTACTGCATTTGCATGGTACACAGTACTCGTTGTTGCAAATAATTTGATTTATGAATTCCTTAACTAGCTAGCTAGCTAAATTCCATTAGGTTCCGAGTTGTCCAATCAACTATTTTGGGCCAGCACTAATCACTAATTTGATGAAACATTACCCACAAGTCTACCTCATTAATACAATATTTTCACAATATTTACCTTGCGTAATTTGGATGATCATCGATGTGGATGCAAAGAAAGAAATACGTAATGAAAATGATAGGGAAGTTGGTAAATTGTACTCCCACGGTCACAAAAAAATTAGTCCATCACAAAAATATGTACTAGGTGTTTGTAAAAATGTAATAGGTGTTTGTCACCCATGATGTTGTATGTTCGAAATGTACCGGAGACCAAACATTTCAAATATTGGAATATTGTAAGGTTTGTCCAGTAGTTAATTTCAGAGCCTCAGAATTAATTGAGATGCGTGTAAATTGACTCGAATATCACTTGTGCACAATAAAGTGAATCATTGTTGCGCTCTTTCTTTTTTTTTTTCCCAATCTTGACACTTTGAAAGCATGTACGTAACTGGGTCAATTGTGATGCCTGAAACCAATAATCGGGTTAATTGAGTGACGAGTAAACTTAACCCCAATAACACGCTAACAGCAATTTTAAACCTCCTTTTTGGGCAATTTCAGTGCAAGAATGGAGGATAAAAAAGTCAACTTCATTGTATAGCAACTCACTGAACTGGGAGCAAGTATTCCGCTTCCCTGGTACTACGTGATGTTGCCGATGTGGTGAAGGACGGATACAAGAATTCAATTCAGCGGGGGCACCTTATTAAGAAACAAAGATAACAAAATAAGCGCACAATCTTAGACACAACTTTTAAAGTATGGTTTACGTTGACATTGACAAGTCTTTAAAATGATCAAGATGGTTTTATTGATGGTTTTTTTTTTTATAAATAATTTCTATGAAACGGTTAAAAATAAAGAAAATCAAAAGATAAATCTCGTAGACACCTCAATTTATCAAATGACTCTTTTGCCCTTGTGGTGTACCAAACCTTATTATGCATTAATTTAATTATATAATTACATGACTTATTTTATTTTATTATTTTTGGAGAAATTGAAGTTAATTTAATTTATTTCACAGAAAAAATATTATTTATTAATTATTTTTTAAAAAATGTTTTTTTTATTATACAATTGAGTGGTTGCTTGTCATCCGAAATTTTATAAAAAAGTTTTTGTTTAGTTGTTGGCCTATCTTTTTTTTTTTTTTTATGATTACCTCAACACAATGAATAATAAATAAACAAATTAACATATTTATTAAATGGTCTCTAATACAGAAAAAGAAATTTTATTGAACTCTCAAATAATTATACAAATTGATTTGAGATAAAATTAAAGGGCTTAAAATGTGTGATTTATTCAAGTCTCAAATAAATATACTAATTTATTTGAGATTTATTACAAGGATAGTAAAGTGCACTAAGTACGAGTTTATTTAATAAACTTCCACTAATTTCGATCTATTGACGTTCAAAGCAAAAGCTCCATCTGTCGAACAAGGGAAATTCTGTCTTTGATGTTCCTAGCCCGTAGATCAACCTACATAAACAGGCGAAAAAATTGAATGAGTATTACAAAAATTTGGCAAAAAGTAAACATTAAAAATGCTATTACTTACTTGGATATAATTAATCCACACTTCGTTTGCCGCAACAACCTTTTTTTCATTTGCATCCCAAGAAAACCCTTCATGCATAAGGATTTCATGAAATATGGTGTAATAAATAGACTTCCATGTCTTAATCTTACCTTCGATGTGAATTTCCGTGATATTTTCCATCTAGTAACACATTATAAAAACACATAAATAATGTCAAATTAGACTTGGGTTTATTGATGGCCATAATATATAAGTGATACAAATGGGGTTGTAGTGTAAAAATCCAGTCATATTAGTTTATCTTTTCTGACCAAACGATTGTTTTTTTTTGGGTAAATACCAAACGATTGTTCCATGTACAAAGAAATGTCTATCAATAAAATTTCTCCTTTTCATCAAAACAACTCTTTCTAAGTGGGAGGATCCTCTAAGGTTTCAGAAAAATACATGGATCATCTTGTTTTGATCTTTTAAGCCTCATCCTAGGTCTCCATTAATGATCGAAATGCACGAGACACTGATGTATGAGATCCAAGTTGGACCTATTTGGACAGACAAAAACTAAGCAAGCATATATCATGAACATAATGAAACTAAGCAAGCATATATCATGAACATATTGATCTTTTAACCCCAGAGTACTTGCTCACTGCCGAAGAGTTATATCATGAACATATTGAATCGAAAACAAGAAGCAACAACAAATCAGTAGTGCTATCCTCGCCATCTGCAGTCAAAATAGTAGCACTCTTTCTAGGGGTTTGGCAGTGAGCAAGTACGAACCCCAGAGTACTCTGCTATCCTCTCCGTCCTCTCCATCTGCATATTGAATCAACGACAAACCCCAGAGTACTTTCACATAAACAAACACAAAAAAACACAAATTTTGTACTTGCTCACTGCCGAAAAACCAATCAGTAGCACTCTTTTTCTAAACGAGCTGTCTCCTTAATACAATCGGAGAAAACACGACAAAGAGAGAGAGAGAGAGAGAGAGAGAGAGACGAGTACCTGTAAGCTTTGTTGATTCAATCGGCAGATCTGGGTTGAGTTTAAAGAGAGAGGGAGAGGCGCCAGGAATGAGAGGAAGAGACGATTGTTTAGGTTAACAAGATATCCATGGTAGTTTTGTAATATCCAGCCTTCCCATATACGTGTTTTTTGTCCCGGACAAATTAGTCCCACACCCCCCCAGGTATTACACAATACCCCCTGTAGTAGACTAAAACTATCCTGGCACTTCATGAAATATAGTGTAATAAATAGACTTCCATGTCTTAATCTAACCTTCGATGTGAATTTCCGTGATATTTTCCATCTAGTAACACATTATAAAACCACATAAATAATGTCAGATTAGACTTGGGTTTATTGATGGCCATAATATATAAGTGATACAAATGGGGTTGTAGTGTAAAAATCCAGTCATATTAGTTTATCTTTTCTGACCAAACGATTGTTTTTTTTTTGGGTAAATACCAAACGATTGTTCCATGTACAAAGAAATGTGTATCAATAAAATTTCTCCTTTTCATCAAAACAACTCTTTCGAAGTAGGAGAATCCTCTAAGGTTTCAGAAAAATACATGGATCATCTTGTTTTGATCTTTTAAGCCTCATCCTAGGTCTCCATTAATGATCGAAATGCACGAGACACTGATGTATGAGATCCAAGTTGGACCTATTTAGACAGACAAAAACTAAGCAAGCATATATCATGAACATAATGAAACTAAACAAGCATATATCATGAACATATTGAAACTAAGCAAGCATATATCATGAACATATTGATCTTTTAACCCCAGAGTACTTGCTCACTGCCGAAAAGTTATATCATGAACATATTGAATCAAAAACAAGAAGCAACAACAAATCAGTAGTGCTATCCTCGCCATCTGCAGTCAAAATAGTAGCACTCTTTCTAGGGGTTTGGCAGTGAGCAAGTACGAACCCCAGAGTACTCTGCTATCCTCTCCATCTGCATATTGAATCAACGACAAACCCCAGAGTACATTCACATAAACAAACACAAAAAAACACAAATTTTGTACTTGCTCACTGCCGAAAAACCAATCAGTAGCACTCTTTTTCTAATCGAGCTGTCTCCTTAATACAATCGGAGAAAACACGACAGAGAGAGAGAGAGAGAGAGAGAGAGAGAGAGAGAGAGAAAGAGAGAGAGAGAGAGAGAGAGAGAGAGAGAGAGAGAGACGAGTACCTGTAAGCTTTGTTGATTCAATCGGCAGATCTGGGTTGAGTTTAAAGAGAGTGAGAGGCGCCAGGAATGAGAGGAAGAGACGATTGTTTAGGTTAACAAGATATCCATGGTAGTTTTGTAATATCCAGCCTTCCCATATACATGTTTTTTGTCCCAGACAAATTAGTCCCACACACCCCCAGGTATTACACAATACCCCCTGTAGTAGACTAAAACTATCCTGGCACTTCATGAAATATAGTGTAATAAATAGACTTCCATGTCTTAATCTAACCTTCGATGTGTTTTTTTTTGGGTAAATACCAAACGATTGTTCCATGTACAAAGAAATGTGTATCAATAAAATTTCTCCTTTTCATCAAAACAACTCTTTCGAAGTGGGAGAATCCTCTAAGGTTTCAGAAAAATACATGGACCATCTTGTTTTGATCTTTTAAGCCTCATCCTAGGCCTCCATTAATGATCGAAATGCACGAGACACTGATGTATGAGATCCAAGTTGGACCTATTTGGACAGACAAAAACTAAGCAAGTATATATCATGAACATATTGAAACTAAGCAAGCATATATCATGAACATATTGATCTTTTAACCCCAGAGTACTTGCTCACTGCCGAAGAGTTATATCATGAACATATTGAATCAAACACAAGAAGCAACAACAAATCAGTAGTGCTATCCTATCCATCTGCAGTCAAAATAGAAGCACTCTTTCTAGGGGTTCGGCAATGAGCAAGTTCGAACCCCAGAGTACTCTGCTATCCTCTCTATCCTCTCCATCTCTATATTGAATCAACGAGAAACCCCAGAGTACTTTCACATAAACAAACACAAAAAACACAAAAATTCCGTACTTGCTCACTGTCGAAAAACCAATCAGTAGCACTCTTTTTCTAATCGAGCTGTCTCCTTCATACAATCGGAGAAAACACGAGAGAGAGAGAGAGAGAGAGAGAGAGAGAGAGAGAGAGATGAGTACCTGCAAGCTTTGTTGATTCAATCGGCAGATCTGGGTTGAGTTTAGAGAGAGAGGGAGAGGCGGCAGGAATGAGAGGAAAAGACGATTGTTTAGGTTAAGAAGATATCCATGGCAGTTTTGTAATATCCAGCCTTCCCATACGCGTGTTTTTTGTCCCAGACAAATTAGTCCTACACCCCCCAGGTTTACAGAATACCCCCCGTAGTAGACTAAAACTATCCTCGGATTGTTAATCCCATGCCATTTTCCGGGAACCAAACAAGGGACAACGCGGGATTAGGCAAAATTAGTCCCATCCCACCCTCCTAATCCCCGAATCAAACGAGGACATCATGCATAAGGATTTCATGAAATATGGTGTAACAAGTAGACTTCAATGTCTTAATCTTACCTTCGACGTGAATTTCCGTGATATTTTCCATCTAGTAACACATTATAAAAACATATAAATAATGTCAGATTAGACTTGGGTTTATTGATGGCCATAATATATAAGTGATACAAATGGGTTGTGTAAAAATCCAGTCATATTAGTTTATCTTTTCTGACCAAACGATTGTTCCATGTACAAAGAAATGTCTATCTATAAAATTTCCCCTTTTCATCAAAACAACTCTTTCTAAGTGAGAGGATCCTCTATGGTTTCAGAAAAATACATGGACCATCTTGTTTTGATCTTTTAAGCCTCATCCTAGGCCTCCATTAATGATAGAAATTCATGAGACACTGATGCATGAGATCCAAGTTGGACCTATTTGGACAGACAAAAACTAAGCAAGCATAAATCATAAACATATTGAAACTAAGCAAGCATATATCATGAACATATTGATCTTTTAACCCCAGAGTACTTGCTCACTGCCGAAGAGTTATATCATGAACATTTTGAATAAAAAACAAGAAGCAACAACAAATCAGTAGTGCTATCCTCTCCATCTACAGTCAAAATAGTAGCACTCTTTCTAGGGGTTCGGCAGTGAGCAAGTACGATCCCCAGAGTACTCTGCTATCCTCTCCATCCTCTCCATCTGCATATTGAATCAACGACAAACCCCAGAGTATTTTCACTTAAACATACACAAAAAACACAAAAATTTCATACTCGCTCTCTACCGAAATACCATTCAGTAGCACTCATTTTCTAATCGAGCTATCTCCTTCATACAATCGGAGAAAACACGAGAGAGAGAGAGAGAGAGAGAGAGAGAGATAGAGAGAGATGAAGAGAGAGAGAGAGAGAGAGAGACGACTACCTGCAAGCTTTGTTGATTCAATCGGCAGATCTGGGTTGAGTTTAGAGAGAGAGGGAGAGGCGGCAGGAATGAGAGGAAAACACGATTGTTTAGGTTAACAATATATCCATGGCAGTTATGTAATATCCAGCCTTCCCATACGCGTGTTTTTTGTCCCGGAAAAATTAGTCCCACACCCCCCAGGTATTACACAATACCCCCCGTAGTAGGCTAAAACTATCCTGGGATTGTTAATCCCATGCCATTTTCCCGGAACCAAACAATGGACACCGCGGGAATAGGCAGAATTAGTCCCATCCCACCCTCCTCATCCCCGAATCAAACGAGGCCTTCATGCATAAGGATTTCATGAAATATGGTGTAACAAGTAGACTTCCATGTCTTAATCTTACCTTCGACGTGAATTTCCGTGATATTTTTGTAGACACCCCGATTTTGACTCAGGATACTTGCCAAGCACTCCCGATGATGAGAAAACCACCCGTGAATACCTTAAGGTTGAGAAGAAGGCTTGAAACTTGCTCCAAACCACCATGAACCACCCCAAACCATTCCCAAATAACCTAAACCAACCCAAATAACCAAAATACCCTTCAAAACACCAAGATAAACCAGAACCAACCCCTGTGCTCAAAGGGGTTTGAGCGCTCAAACCCCATGTTTGAGCGCTCAATCTCTGTCCAGTCTGTGGGTGGCAGAGCATCTAATGATGAGATTCCAACTGAATGGTTGCCACCCAGTCATTTTTCTGTTGCTTGCATGCACCTGATAGACCTCAGGGTGGGCCTATTTTGTCCCATTAGGCCCCCCATTTAAAAAAAAAACCCATTTTCCTCCCCATTTCACTCTATAAAAGCCACCCCTCTACATCATTTGGAGAGGTTAGATACTCTCACGAGCTCCAAGCTATTGCTCACCCTCTCTCAAACCAAATTTCCAGCAATCATCAACCCATTTGATCCATCACTTGAAGCTTAATCCTCTTCCATCTATAAAACCCACTTGATCCTCAAAACCTCTGACTATAATACACCATCATCTACTCAAAATCAACCCAAGCCAACCTATACCCATCATAATCTGTTCAAAACAACCCACATCACACTTGTAAACGCAGCCACAATCCAATCATCCACCAAAATCCTAAGTTCAAGCCCCTATCGAGATCAAAAGGTAGAAAAACATGTGAAAGTTACGGGTTGATACTCCTGAGGGAGACTAGTGGGTTCATGGAGGTCCTCTATACCTCTAATGGACTCACAAGGTCTTAAATATACAAGAAAATAACTTTTTGAAAATCCCAGCCTTAAACAGCTCGAGCACTCAAGGCCATCACTATGAGCGCTCAAACTGTTTGAGCACCTCTTCATGTTTTGTGGTTTCTGATCATCTCTTAAGTTGGTAACATCCTGGTTATGGCTATTTGTTGGTGCAAAAACTCTTAAATCAATTTATTTTGCCTTTGATCATTGATCAATGAACCCAAAAGTCATAAAAATGATGAGTCATCCTCATCAAGCCATGGATCATCCTATTTCATGAAGCAAACAGTGTATCCCACTCTTTTTAACAATGATAAGATTGTTTAAGCTCACAAAAGCATCAAAGAATGGTCAGAAATCACAGAAGCTCACAGCCCTTGAATGGGGCTTGAGCGCTCAATGCAAGGTCTATGAGCGCTCAAGCCTTGCTCAGTTTTGGAATTTTAATCTTGTTTACTTCAGTTCTGTGTTCTGTCTTCAATTTATGAAGTGTGTGTGTGTTGATGTTTGGCTAAGCCAACCTGATCATGAAGTGTGTGTGTGTTTATGTTTGGCTAAGCCAACCTGATTATGAAGTGTGTGTGTGTGTCGATGTTTGGCTAGGCCAACCTGATCTCTTCTCCCTCTCACTCTAATCATGCTTATGTGTGGTCCAATGCTTACTCTCCACTCATGTGGACACCTCAAGTTTATTTTATTCATGTTGATGAAATTTCAATACACATATATCATGTTGAACTAGTTTGTGGTCCAGATGAGGGCTGAATGCTGCAGAAACATTCAAATCCAAGAGATGGCTTGAGCGCTCAATGCATCCCTTTGAGCAGTCAAACTGTCTTCTGGTCCAATCAAATCTTTCTCTCATTTCAGCTTATTCTTGGCATTCTGAGTGTTCTGCAAAGCTTTAAAGCAGTGAGTCTTCATTCTTTCTACACTATTTCCCTCATTTTGGTCCACGGACGAGTTTTAAGCCCATGATTATATGATTATGCCATTTTGTTTAGTGATTCAAATGCTGTTTTTGAGCAAACAATGGTGATTGAAACAAGTTTTCATCAAATCAGAATCATCAGGAGCATTAGAAACATGTTTGGGTTGAGGAAGGATTGAGCGCTCAAACCCCTGTGTCGAGCGCTCAAACCCCTAACAGAGGATCAGATTGGTTTAGTCCTGTGGTGGTTTGTGGTGTTATTTCTGATCATTTTGTTATCATTCTGTATATTTTGACATGGTTACTTGCTGTTTGATGTTCTTGTTTGTTCATACTTGCATATCATCATTATTCATGTAGATCCACGGAGCACAAACATACACCGTAGCTTATTGTTGTGTTTATCATCATTACATGGTTCCCATCCCCCATTCCCGTTACTTCCTCAAAGTTGAGTTGCATACATTTCTTGCATAATCCCACAAAAGTCAAGTAGAGACCGGTCTTCGAACCGGGCGAGGGGGTGCCGTAAAACCCTTCCCCTCTCGTAACTGAGCTCCCGAACCTAAGATAGTATGGTGATGACGGGCCGGTAATCCTTGTCCATTGAATGAGGCACGAGTCAATCGAGTTCGATTCGTCGGGGACAATCCGCTAAAACCCGGGTGGTGACTCCGAATCGATTCGAGGATCCCTCTGGAGGTGCGTCCACAGGCTGGCGACTCCGCTGGGGACTCCGGTTAATGCATACTTTGATTTTACTACACTTGTGTAGTTTTATTGAAATATGCATTAATCAAGAGGGCTCGACTTGAAAGGTTTTTGTGGGATTTTTGAAGTGTTTGTAGTTCAACTTTTGCATTGCACTTGCATTGTTCTTAGCCTCGCTGGTGTGTTTTGGCAATCCCGCACGGCTTGCCGATGACGGGGAATCCCAAAACGCCCAGCAGCTCTCGACCATGATGAGTTACACCTATCGTTATTACCGTTGCCGTGGGTATCCATGGCACGGGAGACAATCATGACTCTAGTCCGGGGTACCCTTGTGAGACCAAAACCGACCTTTTTGCATATAGTTAACCATAGAACCTTCCACATTAGGTGACCAGTCCGTTCGTTAGGTTTATCTGCTCCATCTTGTTTATGTGCTATGTGTTACTGCTTTCCCTATCTTGTCACGCAGCATTCATGCATGCATTCGCACTTGTATATAGTGTCTCCAAGTCGAGAGTAGTATACCTTAGGAGTCTGTGCAATTAGTAGGAGGTTGCCTCGGCCCAATGATGAGTCGTGTATTCCAAATGCACGTTGTCTTGCAAGTTAATCCTTAGGATAATTGGACGTGGGAAAATTTGGACCATCGAATCTTTGAGAGCAATCTAACGGAAATTATGAATGGTTGGCCCAAGATTAGGGACAATTATTCTCAAGATCCAAAGTTAGTTTTTTGATAAGGATTTGAGAGTTTGTGTTTTCCCAAATCCGTTCGTCCCGCACAAAGGGCTTGATATCAAAAGAAAACTTGAGGATTGGGGCAACCTCCCAAAGTTGTACATATCTAGTCTAGGAGACTTTAAATCCATAGAGTTTGAGATACCTCCGGTGTTTGTCGTGCCCAAACGGCTGCCCGTGTTTCGAACTAGCCTTGGGGCCATTTGTAACTGGATGACGACACTTTATTGCTCTGTCTCGGATGGTCAAGAAAGGATAACGGTTGCGGCTTCAACATTTAGGCTTTAGGTTGAAAAGCCGTAACTGCCGAGTAAAAGACTTACCCGTGGTGTTGGTTCAATCTGCTGTACAATGGCTTTAAGTGAGATTCGGAACCAGTAGATTAACTTTAGGACTAGTTTTAGGACTGACTTGGTGAGGAGCGACGCGACAACATGCGCATGTTCGTTTAGGTATTCTTTCTTGTACATGAGTGTCGAGTCTTGGGGCTGAGTTCGATTTTTGTGCACTATCAGCATTAAACAATTGGGCCTGCAAGAAGAAAGAAGACCTTACCCGCTTGGACCCGACCGCTCGGACAAAGATTGTCGGGACCCGCTACTCCGGAATCTGAACCTCGGTCATCCCCGGTAGTCATGGAAGAACAGCCGAATGAGATCGAGCAGTTATGGAAAGAGATGCACGACAATGTGGCCAATCACAACACTCAGATTACCCAAATCATGGCCATTTTGGTTAACATCCAAGGCCGCCTTCCCCCACTTCAGCAACCTCCCGATGAACAAGAGATCCCCGAGGGTGAAGAACGTCAGGAGCAACCGAATGAAAACCCTCAAATGGCCAAAATGTTGGCTAAGATTGCCAAACTCGAAGAGTCAGTTGCTAAGAATGAGAAGGCTGCCGTCACCGGATTTGACATGAGTAAGCTGTGCCTTTTCCCCGAGGCTAAACTCCCCAAGAAGTACAAACCGGTGGATTTCGAGAAGTTCAATGGAACAGGGAACCCCCGAGGACACATCCAGGCTTATGTGAGTTCGCTCTCTCTCCAAAATGTAGACGAACCAACCATGGCTCAAATGTTTCATCAGAGCCTAACCGGACCCGCCCTCCAATGGCTTCTTTCGCTTGACATCTCCAAAAGAAGGACATGGGAAGATTTGGTGGCTTCTTTTGTGAAGCAATAGGACTACAACGTCCAGCTGAAAGTTACCACTCGGGAGCTTGAGAGCATCAAGATGAGGGAAAGGGAGTCCTTCACAGATTTCGTGAAACGGTGGAGGGGCTAAAGCAGCCCAGATGACTGATCGTCCATGCGACAAGGATCAGATGAGGATTATCACCCGTAACTTACAGCCCGACTTGGCTCAATACATGATCACGGCCCAAACTCATGACTTTGAAACCTACTTTGAGGTAGGCTTATCTATCGAAGAAGGACTGCAAAGCGGGATCCTAAAGAAAGGAGAATCAGCACCCAAGCCAAAGAGGGTCTTCATCGGCAATACCAACTCTTTCTACGCTCCTCAGAACTACTCTACCGGCACCTCATCCAATCCCAAAAATAACCGTCCACCCAAAGTCGAACCTGTTCATGCTATCATGCCAGCTCCACCCCAGAACCAAAGGCCACGGCGAGTCTTCACCCCTCTCCCGTTTCCCCTCTCTGCTGTTTTTGAACGTCTCGTTCAACAGGGAAAGCTTAAGCCACTCACACCAACTCCACCTCCTCAAAATCCCCCACCTACATGGAACCCCAACCAATTCTGTACCTTCCATCAAACCCCTGGCCATCCGACTGATAGATGTCAGCGCCTTCGTCATGAGATTCAAGATCTCATCGAGAATAAACAGATCAGAGATCCCACCGAGAAACCAAACACCGTCACCAACCCATTGCCGGCCCACAGAAGGAATGCCGACCTCAATCACATTTCCCTTAACTCCACTCAAAACAATCCAAGCTCCACCAAATTCGACCCTAGCCAGTTTATCATACCCAAAACTGAACCTAAACCTGTTGTAGCCATACCAGCTGAGCCTGAAATATGTACCCTCTCTGATCAAGTAGGCCCCGCCTTTTGGGATAAGTGGGGGGACATGATAATCAACATGGAGAACTGGGAGTATGAGATAATGGCAGCAAATGGGCAATTGAACGACGAAGAATGGCAGCAAGAGGAAGTCAAACTTGATCAAGAACTCCCAGTCGCCAATCAGATAGAAGGACTTGAAGGACCGGTGCAGTTGGACCCATTGGATGTGGCCTTGCTTTAAGATCTACTCGAACAACCAATGATTGAAAACCAACCGGTCCTAGAAGAAGGAGAAGGACAGAACTGGGAAGAGCCTGAATGGGATCCTACACCGACTAAATGACAGCTTGTTGATCCAGACGATCCTTTGGATGGATGTACCTTGCCGCTATTCTTTGATGAAACTTACTTGGCGCCACAACAACCACTGTGGGAAGGACGCCCGGATTTTTCCATGATGAGCGAAGCGGCAATTGACAAGATGGTAGAAGGATTGGAGTTCGCTCCTTATGACTTCATCATAGATGGGAATCTGCCGGCGCCAGTGGTTCAGGTGCCCGAAAGCAATGAGATAATGACGCTAGGCGGAGGCATGATTGACATATGGGGCCCACCGTTAGAAGGGAATACCATGGCCAACGTCTGGGAGGACAACCCAGTTAACAACGAAGAAATGGACCTTTGGAGTACAACCACTGTCGAGGACATCACTCAAGGGATGAAAGAAGCCAGCATTGCCAAAGGAAAAAGAAAAGCGGAAGGAGATCTTGTCGACTTCTACTTTGACGAGACTGAACTTTGGGGGGACGATTTGGATTCCATCATGCACCTTCTGCGGAGTGGAAGATACTACCAACCATTAGTCTATCCCGGCGAAACCTTTAACCCACACCCTAATCCCCTTCCAAGCCCTTCACCTAATCCACTCCCGAACCCACCGCCTAACTCCACAAATCAGCCAAACATCATCCCTACTCCCCAAAGTGACCCTTTTTCGGCTGACCCAATAAACACCACTCCAAACCTAAACAGCTTCCAAAACTTCCCCAACCCACCAATTAACCAATCCCGTACCTCTTCAGCTGCAAACAACCGGGTCCCTCGCCCGAATCAAGTTCCAAATGCCACACCCGAAGAAAATCCCATCAAGAAGGAGCTAGAGAAGACCCCTGCAGCCATAACCATATGGGGATTGCTTATGAGCTCTAGCGAGCATCGTCAAAAGCTCGCTCAAGAGCTGTCGTGTATGGAAATAGCCCCCGACACGACCCCCGAAACCATGATGGCTGCCATCAAAAACCCTCCCGCAAAGCATACTGTAACTTTCACCAAAGCTGATCTCCCGCTCAAAGGAACTGATCACAACAAGCCGTTGCACATAACTCTAAAGTGCATGGGGAAATGGATCCCAGTGGTATTGGTAGATAACGGTTCGGCGCTCAATGTTTGTCCCCTCCGCACCGCTCAATGCTTGGGACTTAAGCCTAAGGACTTCACTCCGTCCAATTTGACCGTGCGCGCCTATGATAATACCCGTCGAGAAGTATTGGGGACTATAAAGATGGAAGTAGCAGCTGAGGGGTTCCAGTCAACCATGGAGTTTTATGTGCTAGAAATACCGGCCTCTTTCAATCCGCTCTTGGGTCGCCCGTGGATGCATCGGCCCGACATTATGGCGGTACCATCGACCTTACACCAGAAAGTCCTGTTAGGACTAGAAAGTGGTACGGTCGTGCTATATGGAGACTCGGGTATTCGTCCTCATTCTGAGGATAACGCCCCGCTGTTGGAAATCATGCATGACGAGAATGATGTGGAAATAGGTGGGTTCGCCTTTGATACTGCTGGCCGAGTGTGTACAATCCAAGTGGACGATGAATTCGCTGTCACCTCCACCGTCTTAGAGATGATGAGGAGGATGGCGTATCTGTCGGGCACAGGGTTGGGCCTCAGTCAGCAAGGAGTGGTCGAGTTGCAAGATTTCCCCATTCACAAAGGCCGTTTTGGGCTAGGTTACGAACCCACAGACAAGGAGAAGAATGTCCGCGGTTATGTGTATGACAAGGGCTATTGTAGACACCCCGATTTTGACCCGAGAAACTTATCAAGCATCCCCGATGATGAAAATGCCTGATACGAGCACGCGAGGCTTGATTGTGAACTTGGAAACCCCTCCTAAACCTCTTCAAAATAAACCCAAGCCTACACCACCTTCTAGTACATTCAAAACCCTCTTTTTTGATATATAATATGTCCCAATTCATTTTGAAACGAGGGAGATCTGTCCATTTTACCAAAAGGATTTATTTTCCCGACCTTCTGAGGGTAAAATGGTCACATATTTTGATGTACAAATCATCTTGGGTTCAAACCACTTGGGTTAGAAAGTAGACTTTTCAAGCTTTCCAACGCTTCAAACCATGCACAAAATGGAGTTCGGTAGCACCCGGAATGGCCCCGCAAAGTTTCATATGATGTGCTGTCTCCTAATCCAGGCGCTTGGATTCCCCTATTCCAGGCGCCTGGACTCAATCCAGGCGCCTGGATTCCCTTTTCCAGGCGCCCGGATTCACTCCAGATACTTGATCCCCAAGGTCAAGTGAGTGGGGAGGAGCGTCTTGGAGGATTCTTTGGGGATTTTCTGCAGAAGTTTGTTGGAGAGAGTGGAGGGAAAATAGCTTGACCCCTAGTTGACCCCTAGGCCATTCTAGGGGTTCATTTTGAACCTTTCAAACCTATATATACATGCTCTCTCCCCCATTGTAAAGAGGATCAGCTCTCTCCCTCATTCTCCTTACTGTTATGCTGCTGCAAATTATCCAGAAAATTCATCCCCAGTCCATTCCCTTTTGTTCTACCCATTTCTAGCCTAAAAACCCCCTTTTTAGCCTAAAAACCCAACCTTGATCACTAGTAACCCACATACTTCAATCATCCATCATCAAAACCCACCAAAACAGAAATATTCAGTTTGCTTTTACTCTGAAAAACCCATCTCAGTCTATATAACCACCAAAAATCCTTCAAAACCTTGTTCCAAGCTCATCAATCAAGCTTCCAAGGTAGTTTTTCTACCAAAGTGTTCAAATAGGTCCTGAGGGGAACTCAATTAAGTCCTCACTGGTCTTCTATACCAGTGAAGGGTTTGAGAGAGGTTTGAAAATCATCAAGAGAAGAAATCAGTTTGTGTATCAGAGATCAATCCAGGCGCCTGGATTCACTCCATGCAGGCGCCTGGATCCCCTTCCCTCTCACCATGTTTTCTGCTTTTCTTGCAGTTTAATTAGTTCATGGCACATTATTTGCATATATTGATTTTAGGTTAATTATTTCTCATATTCTGATCCTTATTCCGATGAACATTTGGAGTATTTCATCATCAAATCATCCAAAATCAAAGTCACTTTTAAGTTCATATCATGCACTTGAATTAGGTTTGAGGCCCATGCTTGTCACTGTGTTGCTAAACATCATTTAGAGTGTTTGTGAATCGGCTAAATACATTGCATTTGGTGTTTGCTGTGGGAAATGAGGTTTTGAAGTTACTGTCTGGTAGGCTTTCCAGGCGCCTGGATTGTCCCATTCCAGGCGCCTGGATATGCCTAATCTAGGTGTTCAGTATGCAGTCCAGGTGTACATGGTGTGGTACTTGTGTGTCCATTTTGGAATCATTCTGAGTCATTTAGTCATATTTTCTTGCATTTCATCGAGAGAAATCTCATTTTCATGCATTCATGGCATTCGCACAAGCATCCACACACATTTCATTGATCTTTTTGATACATTTTCGTGTTTTCACATGAATATGTGTTCAAAGTCCATTCAAACAACATTTTCAAAATCCCTTAGATATTTAGTAAAGACCGGTGGTCACACCGGGCGAGAGGGGTGCTTTAAATTCCTTCCCCTCTCGTAACCTAGCTCCTGGACCCGAGAAATCTCATTTTGTGAGGCCAGTAAGATATTTTCCATTTCAAAGGGGCAAAAGAGTCATTTTTCAAATGGTTTCTCGGGTATGGTCCATAAACCCGGGTGGCGACTCCATTCAACCAATCAAATCATTTTCCTAAACAATCAATTTTCGTGGACATCGCTCCCGCGGGGTGTTCACAACTATATAGTCCATTTTGTGAAGGAAGGGGCTGACAAACCCTATCACGGCCAGCCGGAACCATTCGTGAACGCGATTAGTGGAGAATTTTACCCCGGGTTTGAAATCTTCGCCAATGATGTGTGGGATAGCGAAGATGAAAAGGAAAAGGTCGAGCAATTGGTGAAAGACCTTAAGGCTGATTGGATAGAGGTTCTGGATGGTGGGATTCTGCTATCGATGTTCGACGAGGTCGATCCAGCGGGTATGGGTAAGGAAGCAGCCGAAGTGATGATGCTCGAGCAGGAGACCCTCGAAGATCCGAGCCTGCTGATCGTGGATGCTATTGGAGAGTATAAGAATTGCACTTTTACACCTGTTGTAAAATTCACTGGCACTACCACAATGTCTGAGTCCGAGTTAGAGTCCGAGTCTGTAATCAGCTGTGAGTCGGAGATTATGCCTCATGGCCCTCCACGTCATCGCTTTTCTTTCGAATTCGAGTCCACCGCTATGTACCGCACCCCCGAGGGGCTTATGAATGAAATGAACTATGATTTCGCTTACTTCGTTGTTCCTGAAATAAATTGTGTCGACCCTGATGATGAAGAGACCGAGTTCGAGGGAGAAATACCCAAAGAACTCAGGTCCCTAATCGAAAGGGAAGATGAGAGGCATGCTCGGCCAATAAAAGAATAAATTGTTTTAATAAACTTGAAAGATGAAGGGGACCCCCGCATGGTTCAGATCGGCTCCGGGCTATCCAAGGAAGAACGCGAGTTACACATTGACTTGCTCAAGGAATTCGGAGATGTTTTCGCTTGGTCTCACGCGGATATGCCCGGAATCGATCCCGACATCGTGCAACATCGGATCCCCCTGTACCCTAATGCTAAGCCGGTCAAGCAAAAGTTAAGGAAAATAAGGCCCGATTGGGTGGAAAAGATTAAAGAAGAAGTCACTAAACAGTTTAACGCCGGGTTTCTAATGGTAACAGAATACCCTCAATGGGTTGCCAACATTGTACCAGTTCCCAAGAAGGACGGGAGGATTTGGGTCTGCGTTGACTTTAGGATTTAAACAAAGCAAATCCAAAGGACGATTTTCCATTGCCACACATCGATGTACTCGTGGACAATACGGCAGGGCACGTGTTGTTGTCTTTCATGGACGGATTTTCAGGATACAACCAAATCTTGATGGCGCCAAAAGATCGGGAAAAGACAACTTTTACAACCGAGTGGGGGACCTTTTGCTACCGAGTGATGTCGTTCGGGTTGAAAAATGCGGGATCAACCTATCAAAGGGCTGCAACTACCTTATTGCACGACATGATGCATAAAGAAGTTGAAGTGTATGTGGATGATATGATCGTGAAAGCCAAAGAGCGAGAGGGACATTTACCGGCACTTCGTAAGTTCTTCGAAAGAATTCGCAAGTACCGCGTGCGTCTCAACCCGCAAAAGTGTACATTTGGAGTCACCGCTGGGAAAATGTTAGGGTTTATGCTCACCACCAGAGGGATTGAGGTCGACCCCTCCAAAATCAAAGCCATACTTGAAATGGAACCGCCGCGGACGGAAAAAGAAGTGCGCAATTTTCTCGGAAAGATTCAATTCATTAGTAGATTCATCGCTAAGTTGACCTCAACTTGCGAGCTGATGTTTCGACTTTTGAAGAAAGGGGTGTCTTTTAAGTGGGATGACAAGTGCCAAAAGGCCTTTGAGGCCATTAAGAAGTATCTCCAAAGCCCGCCGGTGCTAATGCCGCCCGTATCTGGGAAGCCGTTGGTAATGTATTTGTCAGTTACTCAATCAGCAATGGGGTGTATGTTAGCACAAGAAAGCGATGACGGAGTCAAAAAGGCGGTTTATTATCTCAGCAAGAAGATGGTCGAGGCCGAAGAAAGGTACACACCGTTGGAGAAAACATGTTGGGCTCTTGTTTGGGCCTCCAAGAAGCTGAGACACTACATGCTGGTCTATTCGGTGAAGTTAATTTCTCGGATGGACCCTCTCAAATATCTGTTCAAGAAGCCAGCACTTACCGGTAAGCTAGCGCGTTGGTTGCTCCTATTGGCCGAATTTGAGCTCAAGTACATCACAAGGAAATCAGTGAAGGGAAGGGTGGTGGCGGAATTTCTAGCCGATCACCCAGTAGAAGGACCAGTAGACACCGAATTTCAGTTCCCCGACGAGAACGTCATGACGATAGATGATGATACGTGGAAATTATACTTTGATGGGGTCGCGAACCAGAAGGGATTCGGAATTGGAGTACTGCTAGTTTCGCCGGAAGGGCCACACATCCCGCTCGCTTTCAAGTTAAACTTCGAAGTCACTAACAGTCAGGCAGAATATGAAGCATGCATTGTCGGGATGGAAGCTGCTTTGGAAATTGGAGTTAAGAAGTTGGAAGTGATAGGAGACTCGAACTTGGTGGTGTCGCAAGCCAATGGCGACTGGAGAGTAAGGGAGGAGAAGTTGAAGCCATACCACAAGGACCTGGAGGAGATAATCCGGCAATTCGAGGAGGTAACCTTCACGCACATACCCAGAATGAAAAACCGGTTCACCGATGCTCTCGCTACCTTGGCATCAATGGTTGAGCTGCCGAAGGGGATAAGGTTGCGACCTGTCATGATTGAGCAAAGGGACCGGCCAGCTTATGAATATGTGATGAACATTGAAGAAGTCGACGACGGCCTACCATGGTACCATGATATATGGAACTTGGTTGAAAAAGGAGAATATCCAGAAGGAGCAAGCAAGAAGGATCGCACCACTTTGCGACGATTGGCGTCGCAATACATTATCTGCGGAGGAAGGATGTATAGGAGATCATACGAGGGTATGCACAAATTGTGCATCCATGGCGAGGAAATAAGGAGGGTGACTGAAGAAGTCCATGAAGGAGTATGCGGTCCCCATATGAGCGGAATCATGCTAGCAAAGAAGCTATTAAGGCAAGGATACTTTTGGTCTACCATGGAGACGGACTGTGTCGAGTATGTACGAAGGTGTCACAAGTGCCAAGTCCACGCCAATCTGAAGCATGTGCCGCCCGCTGAGCTGCACTCAATGTCTTCGCCATGGCCCTTCTCAGTATGGGGCATAGACGTGATTGGAAGAATCACTCCACCGGCCTCGAATGGTCACAAGTTCATCTTGGTAGCAGTCGATTACTTCACAAAATGGGTGGAAGCAGCCTCTTATGCCACTCTAACAGCAGTTCAAGTTGCGCATTTCATCAAGCAAAATATCATCTACCGATATGGGGTCCCTCAAGCATTCGTCTCTGACAATGGGGTACATTTCAAAGGAAGGGTTGCCGAAGTACTTGAAGACTTCAACATCCAGGTGCACAAGTCCACGGTATACCGGCCGCAAACCAACGGAGCCGTAGAGGCAGCAAATAAGACCATCAAGAATATCTTGGAGAAGACCCTCAAATCCTCAAGGGATTGGCATAAAAAATTACCATTAGCACTTTGGGGTTGCCGCACCTCTGTCCGTACTCCGACAGGGGCAACACCCTATTTGTTGGTATATGGCATGGAGGCGGTACTCCCGATTGAGCTCGAAGTACCATCCCTAAGGGTCATGATGGAAAATGAAATTAGCGAAGCTGATTGGTTGAGTAAGAGGTTTGCTGAGTTGATGTTGTTCGACGAAAGAAGGTTGCGCGCTCTATATCACATTCAAGGATACCAAAGGAGGATCACTAGGGCATTCAATAAGAAGGTGAAGTCGCGAGATCTGATTGAGGGGGACATGGTTGTAAAAGAAATCCGCGCGCCGGTATTCAATCCAAGGGGAAAGTTTAGGCCGAAGTGGGCAGGGCCTTATATTATCACGACCATTCTCAGCGGGGGAGCAACGTTACTCATTGATCTCGATGGGAATGAATTTGCCAATCTTGTTAACTTGGATCAGCTCAAACGATACTACCCATGAGAGATGCTCGTTGGGCGGAAAACCGCAAGGGCGGGCCGACCCAAGCAAAAATAAGAGTAAGCCTGCTAGGTCGGAAACCCACGTCGGGCGACCTAGGCAAAAGATAAGGCATGAAAATCAAAAGATCTCGCTAGACCGAAAACCCGAGGGGTGGTACTAGGCAAAATCTAGAGCACAAAAGGAGAGTGTCAATACCCGAGTGAACCTTAACCCGAACTACGTTATGACCTGATTCCTTGGAAAGGATACGTAGGCAGTCTCACTCAGAGATTCGGTCATGATCCATTGAGTTGATCCAAGTACCCGTCATGTCCCAAGAAAGAAGAAAAGAGGAGAATCAGACAACGTTGTGAACCAAGAGGGGGAAACCCTCGCAATCCAATTTTATTTCAACAATCTCTTCGTTTACAACGTTAAGCAAAATGCCTAAACAACAAAGACATAACAGCCACAATGAAAAGAAAAACTACAACATGGGTCCATGATTTATTTTGGGAACAGTCTAGTTAAGTTGAGTCATTTGGTTTTAAGCAGTTCCAAATCTTGCCGACACTTCTACTCTTATCCATTTTCTGTAATGTGCATTCAGATGTATAGTAGGATAGTCGTCGTGAACCCAAGTCACTCTTTTCTTCCAAGAAAGGTGATACTTCTCAATGACCAAATGTTTGAATTTCGGAAGACGGAAAGATGCTGGAACAGAAAATTGCGTCTCTTAACGGATCCCGAGCTGGCGAAGAATGCGCTGTGGAAAGTAAAAGGCAAACCCCGTCAAACCCGCAATCACCACCCATGCTGGACCCATGTGAGCCGCAGTCATGTCCGACAAAACCATCCAATGGCACCTCCAAACAACATGCTCCTCTCCCAAAGCCATAAAAAAGTCAGTCCACCCATCTACATCACCATGCTCCTCCACAAATTGCCTATTGTTCCAAGTCCGAGGATCATAAACCCAATAGTTCTCCGGGTCAGCCTTCAGCTTCACCTTATCACAAAGCCATATCTGCAACCAAAACCATAAGCCAAAAACAAGCGTCAATACCAAGCATAACCTAACCAAGAAGCCAGATCCAACAATGACCAAGACCAATAACCAAACCTAAAGCAAGAGTGGACTGCCTCCAAAGACATTCGTCCGCCCGGAGCGAATCGCATCTAAACCCATGAGGGTCTCAGCCAGAACCATCGGGACCACATCTCAACGCTGCTCAATCTGTAAAGCAACCGAAACAATGGAAGGACTCGCATTTCCATCAAAGGGGACCAGCAGGTAGGAAGCCAAGAGGCACATGCAAAGCGCGAACATGCGCCGACTCTGAAGAGTGAAGTCCGTCAAATCCCCACAAGGCCGGAAGTCCGCAAAGAGGCGCATGATATCAAGAGCATTGCCACGAAGCAAGTACTTGGCGGTGCCCTTGTTCACACCAAGCTTATCCTTGAGAATCTTGGTCAAGCTGTCGCGAAGAGGAGGAACCACGGGTTTTGTGCATGCACGGCTCCCAAGGTATGTTTGAAATTCTTCGACAGTGGGGCATAGCTCTTTAATGCCAAAACGAAACACATGAAGTTCTGGGTCCCAAAAGCGAACAGCCGCATGCAAAATCTCGGGACGGATGGGGATAATGTGAATGAAGCACAAGGCATTGAGGCCATGACTTCAGAAGTTGAACCAATCAATGTTCTCAAGACTCTCAATCCAAGAACCAATGACGGCTGGCGTGAGGGCAGCCATGTTTTGAAGAGTGAAAGATGAAGGTTGAAAAAGAGGAAGAAGGAGGATGAAAGGTGGAATGTGAGTTGGTAATGAGAAGGGCAACCCAAAGCAAGCCATTTATAGGAGAGACATGCAAGATTCCCATGCAACATGGGAAATGAGAGAGTTCATTTCCAAGATGGTCAAGTGCATGTTTTCCAAGAGACTTGTATGGGGAAGTTTGAAAAGCTTTGGAAACATATAGCATTTGTTGGAAATAGGTGAAAAAGGTCTCGAAGAGGAGTGATCTGTGGTTGGAAAGGAAAACTGGAAGTCCCCACGCATTTCTGGGGCAGAAAACACCCTTGGGAGTGCAAGCAATCGCATTGGGAACAAGCAGAATCTGCCCTCTGGCCCAGACATTAAGCGCTCAAACCCCATCCTCGAGCGCTCAAACTTGGCCTGAGCGCTCAAGCCCTGCCTCTGAGCGCTCAAACCCTACAACAACCTGAACCTGCACCTTTGCATTTTGTCACCCCAAAACCCATTCCGAGCCTCCCAGACCCCGTCCAACTGCCAGAACAAGGCCAACAAGCGCTCATGACTTTGCGGAACCACCAGTGGGGTAGAATAACAAGCGGATACACGATCGGTGCACCAACAGCCAATCAGGGCCATAGAATGATATATGTAAACGGTGGTGGTAATCTTTGCCACAATCATCAGAGTCTCGAGCGCCGCATGCAAAGTTTCGTTTATAGATATGCCTTATGTACTCCAAATTCCGTTCTAAGGTCGTTTCATGTCAAATAAACGCATTGTGCCCTCATGAACATAAATTGTCAATCAATTCAAATTTTTCAAGTTTGAAAGTCCGTGCGCGCATATTCCAATCGTGTCAAGCAATAAGAATGCCTTGTATAAATTCACAGGCATACGTCCTTTCTTTTAAATGCTGAGCGCGGGTTTTAAGACTTATGGTTTCGGATTCAGTGTCGTGAAAGTTGTTCTGCGAGTTGTACAACAAGTTCTCAACAATTGTTTACTCAGAACATCAAAATGAGGAACGCAATGCATAAATAAGAAGAAAAGTGCAAATCTGATATATCTCTGGCATAATCCATGAACTGAGGCATGTACATAAGTCATCATGTGTGGGGCAAACAGACGCCCAAATCAAAAACAAGGCGCGCAGGCCTAAAAGTCTAACTACTGGGGCACGCAGGCCCAATCATGTGCAAAACAAAAAGTACTCTACCCCTACTCACTACTCTGTACTAACTAAGGCTGGCCACCATCGTCGTCGTCGTCATCAGGCCCCTGAGTTGTGCCCTGGAAGTCAGGGTCCGATATAGAATCATCACCATCGCCCGAACCCGACCCTGACTCCTCAACCGCCATAGGCGTTTCCTCGACCACAGTAGCCGGCGTAGCCTTCGTCCTTCTACGAGTCGACCACCTCAGACCTCCTACCTCGGGAGTCGCTGTCTCCACAAACGTCACCTCCTCGTCCAAGCCGAACTGTGTGTTCTTCGAGCGGCCGAGGTGGACAAAGGGAGTCCCCGAACCACTGGCCTCATCATGCTTCCTCTTCCCGGTGACAAGCGCCTGCGCAAAGGAAGAAAGTCACAAGAGTTTGAGTTAGTAGAAAGAAAAGAAATCTGCATGGATTCAAATGAAGGCTAATGAAAACATGGCATACCGGAGCAACTGTCGAAGGAGGAGGAATAGGGGCAGCGGGTGGTGCAATATCATCCGCTCAGCGCAAAGGCACCCATGTCCCTGCCATCAAACGGCGCAAGAGGACGCGCATTCCCCTGTTCTGCTCGTATAGCGTCTACGCCAACTCATAAGCAACCTGCAAGCAAGCAAGAGACAAGCATCAGTGATCAGAAAATCTAGACATCAATGATCAAAAGGAATGTGATGATGAACAAGTCATACCGGTCTCTGAAGTGGCCTCAGTCCAGTGGGCGGACGTGGTATCTCTAACGCACCTTCCTCCCCGTCGGGAGTACTCACCCATACGGACCACTCAGGCGCCTCGGTCGCCCAGACCATCTCCCCCTCAGGAACCTCCGCTCTCTCCTGCCTAGCCCTCTGGGAAGTCCTCTCTCTTGCAGCTCCACGAGTGGCAGCTCTAATGGCCCTGTCTAGCTCGGCAGTCACCTGTTCCACCCTCTCCCTGACTATCCCTAAGGGGCCTGCCAAGTACCGCTCTCTGTAAGCAGCATAGTCCATCTCCGGGTGCAGGAACTGGCCCAAGTTCCCCTCTGGCACCGTGTACCTCCATATCTCCTCAAGTGTGTAGCTACTGGTCCTCAGTACACGGGAAGGAAGTGGGCCAGGCACCTGAGGGAAGACACTCTACATCGACTGGCGAGTGACCCTGTCACCAAGGTACCACTGCCAACCGTAGGGAGACTCAAGAAGTATCCTCCCAGCGGTAATCTCCCGGCTCGAAGCAAGGAAGTCTTCGTCATAGCCCTCGCATATAACCCAGCGGACCTGCATCCAACAAACCAAGCATCGTCAGTGAAAGTAAATAAGCAGGCAACTTCTACACAAGTGCACGAGAAGCTTACCCCTCCTCCAGAAAGTCGGTCGAGAGAAGCGCGCAGTGTGTCGAGGGTCACACGAGGGTTTGAAGATTTACGCAAAATTGGCCCCCCAACACAAAGCGCGAGGAAGCACCTCATTCGCCTGAGGGTGAGTAGTCTCTGGGGGATGTAACCCCAACACCTCATAGGCCAAGAGCTGCAATACAAGAGACAATCAGATGAGTATCAGTGTAAACATGGCAAGTAGAGCAAGTACAGAGCAGTGCAATTGGAAGTACAACAATGAAAAGGAAAAGGTGCAAGCCTCATACCTCATACCTCGAGACCGCGCCCATGAAAGAATAGCAAGCAGCAAGTCCAGGGCCTCCCCAGTCATACTGAGCAACCTTCTCAAAATCCCTCAGCGCCGGCAAAAGAGAGAAGTGCACCTTGCAACGCCTGTTGGCATACAAGGATTCCCCGAAGACATATAGCAAGTAACACCGGGCCCTTTGTTCAGCCTCCATCCGTGACGCCAGTGCCCCTATACACACCCGTCCAAACTAGCCATAATGAGCCATCTCTCTCTCCCTGTGAGGAACGAACCCCAGAAACCAGGTCAATCCAGCCTCATCATACCCCAGCCCGCAGTCGTACGGTATCGGCTCGCCGCCCACTCTCAAACCTGTCAGTGCTGAGAAGTCTAACGGGGTCATAGTGGCTTCCCCGAACGTCAAGTGGAAGGTATTCGTAGAATCCCTCCACCTCTCCGCTAGAGCCGTCAGCACATTGTGATCATGCTAAGTCCTCGTGAGAGTGAAGATGAATGGCCTGAACCCTGTCAAATCAACCAACCTCCTCACATCCTCGTGCAACTCATGGTAAAGCTCCAAACTGCGAGCTGAACTACCATGAGCCGGTATCCTCTGATTCTCCTGTTCAAAACAAACAAAGTGTGGTATATCAGTCTATCATGCTTTCAATCAAACCATTCAATCATGCAATCAGTCAGTCAAGCAATCATTCAGGCAATCAATCTTCCGATCAATCATGAGATCAGTTAATCAATCAACCAATCAAAGTATTCAATCGAGCCAATCAATCATGCCTTCTGTCAATCAATCAATCATACAATCAACCATCTATCAAGCAATCCATCATGTATAAGTAATTGAATGTACATTAAATGGAAATCAATGAAAGTACATACCCTCAGGTTACCCCGCGACAGGTGGACATCGGGGTCTAGTAGTACCTCATCTCCGAAGTACTTCTCCCGCTGAAAAACATAAGTATTCACCCCTGAGGGGATGAACAAGTGCGTCGGTGGGTCATAGGTGGCAGGATCGAAAGCCGGTCTCGCTGCCAACCACGCACGAGCCTCATCTACCACGGTGACCCTAGGCTGGGCTGCCGCCTCCCTCTCCGCAGCAGCGTGAGCCTGAGCGTCCTCCTCCTCCCTTAGCTCCTCCTCCAGCTCTGTGGCGTAAGTCTCAGCAGCCAGCCTCTCCTGCTCCTCAGTACTAGCCCGAGCCCTCGCCTCAACCTCCCGTCTCTCCCATATAGCCTCCCTCACCTCCTCCAACACCTGTGGGTTCTTTGTCGCTGCCGCCATAACATCATCCGGAGAAGCAAACTCTGCGAAATCCTCTCGAGAGATACCCACTAGACCCTGCTCCACTACTAGGACCTCCTCAACTGCCACCTCCTTGCCCTGAGGCTCGCCGGCCCAGGAGCGACTGCGAGTCACCGGCCTATGTGCCACCAGTGGAGGCACTATCACAGGAGCCTCATCAGGCTCATCTATCACCCAAGGGATCGACGAACTAGCTCCCGAAGTACTAGTTGTCACCCCCCTCGGCGGAGCCAAACCTCCTACCACTGGCCGCCACCCTAGCACTCCTCCTCACAACACCAGTAGCCCATCGGCCTTTTTTTAGGAGGTCGACAGCCATTATGTGGCATAGGGGTTACATCCTGTATATAGGTTAATCGTATACCGCTTTTATAAATAGTTCGTAATGCTGCGTCTCTTCCGCGACCGGGCCCTTTTATCATGACTTTTGCGCGTTTCAGACCTTGATGATCCACTACTGTACGAATAGCATTTCCTACTGCGGTTTGCGCAGCAAAAGGGGTCCCTCTTCTTCTACCCCTAAATCCACAAGTACCGGCAGAGGACCAACCCTCTTCTTTGCATTTATTACGATTTTTTCTCCACGAGTATCCTAATCGGAATAGTCTTATTACTCCAAAGAAATATAGTTTTTCTTTTTCAAAAAGAAATCAAAAATTCTTTTTGTTCCTATATAATTTTCATGTATGTGAAAACGAATCTATCTTCGTTTTTCTTCGCAATCAATCTTCTCATTTATGCTCAATATCTTTTGAAACCTTTCTAGAACGAATCTTGTTCTATAAAAAAATAGAACTAGAAGTCTTTGTTAAGGATTTTAAGGGCATTCTATGGGTTTTCAAAGACCCTTTCCTGCATTATGTTAGATATCGAGGAAAATCAATTTTAGCTTATCGTATAGAAATAGAAAAACTATTCCACTTATAAGAAAGGAGGAAAAATATACATTGGGTATTAATTCCACTGCGTCAGATAGATAAAGGCATCTATCTGCACGAACCTCCAATATTAAGGAGATTCCATATGCAAATGAAAGCATTTTTACTGTTCCTAGTGAACAAAATGCCCGTCACACCCCTGAGAGGCCAACTACTCCTTCGTATATCCTCTGTCATACTCCTGGCGCTGAAGGGCACCCTCACTCAGTACCTAACCTCCGCCAAGGTAAACGCCCATCTCCCCATAGTCACCATGTCAAGTCTCTGACTCTCATCCCAACTCCTGGTACCACCCTCTCCTCTACCACTGCTCGAGGCCGCGCCACCGCCGCAAGCCATCACCCTCTCTCTGCCAGAACCACCCCCAAGGCTCTCGGCAGCCCTTGGAGGGACCGCCGACTCACCACCGTGAGCCACCGTGGTGGCTTGAGCGCTGGAGGCTGCCAATGGAACCCCGGCAGCCCCACCGCCCACACCACCATCACCACCTGTTGCTCCACCACCACCCAAAACCCTACCACTGCCACCGCCATCGCCGATCGGGCCACCTATGGCCTCTAAACCACCATTGCCGCCACCCTCCATCACTGAATCACCACCACCGACACCACCCATTGCTTCACCACCACCCACGACCTCCTCTCCGCCCTCCACGGCACCGGAATCGTCGCCACGTGCCATCCCCGTGGCCCATTCGAAACCCCCAGCCACCGTAGCACCACCACACGCCACTGCAAGGGCTTGAGCGCTCGGCTCAGCCCGTGGTGGGACCACCGCCGTGGACCCATCAACGTCGTCAGCCCCCGGTGAGGGCGTAGGAGATCGATCTCCATCGGAGTCGGCCATTAACGCCGCCGGATGAGAGAATGTTTGCCCCGTGGTTGAAAACTGAAACCCTAGATCGAGATTTGTGCTTGTACTTTGAAATTCGTGCTTGAATTTGAGAATGATTGAGAGAGAGAAGGTCAGTTTAGAGAGAGAGGAAGAGAGGAGTGAGGTTTGAAACCGATCGGAAGTTATGGGAGTCGAACGGACGTGAACGGACTGTTTTTAAGCAACTGAACCGTCGTGACCCTTCGCCGATCAAAAGGTTCAAGCGCTCAAGCCGAAGGGCTGAGCGCTCGAACACCCTTTGAGCGCTCAATGTCCGTACACTGAGCGCTCAATCCCCCATGCTGTGCTTTGATTTTTGAGCCTTTAAAGGTGATTTGATCATGGGTTGACTTCATTGAATTGTCTCGAGTTGTTTAGAACAATGCCAGGTCTACCGTTGACCTATTCAAATCAGATCACGCATATTTCGGATTGCTATCCTTTACAGGTACACTAGAGATAGGCTTAAGAGCCTGATTCTCAGTGACTGGCCTCTCGGGGTTAGCCCTACGGAGGTTGATGAACCAACGCGCGTTCCCTTAGAGGGAACCAATTCTATCATGGTAATCAGTTAATCATCGCGTAGCTAAGAGGTCCACCACATAAGTGCGTTTGGATTAATAGCATGTTGATCGCTTCTTTGTTCAGTAAGCAATCACTTTTCCCGATTGTCCTGTTGTCCAAGAGACATTCATCCTATCATTTGGCCATCGCGTTTCGCGAGGAATGGCCCCATCAGATTTAGCCTCCCCGTGGTTCAGGGGGTAGCTACGTTTAATCACAATCACAATCACAATCACAATCGCAATCATTTGTTTTAGTGTCTTGACTCGGGAAGCCTTGTCAACTCACGTAATCATTTGTTTCACGGGCCAGGAAAACCCGTTGAGTTCGTTGGTGCACGTCCCCAAGAACTGCGCCGGTCTGATCCCTGCAACGGGGTACGTAGGCAGCCCGAGTGGCGCGACCATGCTTTTAATGTTTTCCTTTGTAGCCTGAGAAAAGGCTTGGGGAAGGATCGGGATGTCTTTGTCTTGAATCTCATACTAAGAAATGGTATGGAGTTTCATCCAAGAGGGGCAACTGTAGACACCCCGATTTTGACCCGGGATACTTGCCAAGCACTCCCGATGATGAGAAAACCACCCGTGAATACCTTAAGGTTGAGAAGAAGGCTTGAAACTTGCTCCAAACCACCATGAACCACCCCAAACCATTCCCAAATAACCTAAACCAACCCAAATAACCAAAATACCCTTCAAAACACCAAGATAAACTAGAACCAACCCCTGTGCTCAAAGGAGTTTGAGCGCTCAATCTCTGTCCAGTCTGTCGGTGGCAAAGCATCTAATGATGAGATTTCAACTGAATGGCTGCCACCCAGCCATTTTTCTGTTGCTCGAATGCACCTGATAGACCTCAGGGTGGGCCTATATTGTCCCATTAGGCCCCCCATTTCAAAAAAACCCATTTCCCTCCCCATTTCACTCTATAAAAGCCACCCCTCTACATCATTTGGAGAGGTTAGATACTCTCACCAGCTCCAAGCTGTTGCTCACCCTCTCTCAAACCAAATTTCCAGCAATCATCAACCCATTTGATCCATCACTTGAAGCTTAATCCTCTTCCATCTATAAAACCCACTTGATCCTCAAAACCTCTCACTAGAATACACCATCATCTACTCAAAATCAACCCAAGCCAACCTATACCCATCATAATCTGTTCAAAACAACCCACATCACACTTGTAAACGCAGCCACAATCCAATCATCCACCAAAATCCTAAGTTCAAGCCCCAATCGAGATCAAAATGTAGAAAAACATGTGAAAGTTACGGGTTGATACTCCTGAGGGAGACCAGTGGGTTCATGGAGGTCCTCTATACCTCTAATAGACTCACAAGGTCTTAAATATACAAGAAAATAACTTTTTGAAAACCCCAGCCTTAAACAGCTCGAGCGCTCAAAGCCATCACTATGAGCGCTCAAACTGTTTGAGCACCTCTTCATGTTTTGTGGTTTCTGATCATCTCTTAAGTTGGTAACATCGTGGTTATGGCTATTTGTTGGTGCAAAAACTCTTAAATCAATTTATTTTGCCTTTGATCATTGATCAATGAACCCAAAAGTCATAAAAATGATGAGTCATCCTCATCAAGCCATGGATCATCCTATTTCATGAAGCAAACAGTGTATCCCACTCTTTTTAACAATGATAAGATTGTTTAAGCTCACAAAAGCATCAAAGAATGGTCAGAAATCACAGAAGCTCACAGCCCTTGAATGGGGCTTGAGCGCTCAATGCAAGGTCTATGAGCGCTCAAGCCTTGCTCAGTTTTGGAATTTGAATCTTGTTTACTTCAATTCTGTGTTCTGTCTTCAGTTTATGAAGTGTGTGTGTGTTGATGTTTGGCTAAGCCAACCTGATTATGAAGTGTGTGTGTGTGTCGATGTTTGGCTAGGCCAACCTGATCTCTTCTCCCTCTCACTCTAATCATGCTTATGTGTGGTCCAATGCTTACTCTCCACTCATGTGGACACCTCAAGTTTATTTTATTCATGTTTATGAAATTTCAATACACTATGCATCATCATATATCATGTTGAACTAGTTTGTGGTCCAGATGAGGGCTGAATGCTGCAGAAACACTCAAATCCAGGAGATGGCTTGAGCGCTCAATGCATCCCTTTGGGCGCTCAAACTGTCTTCTGGTCCAATCAAATCTCTCTCATTTCAGCTTATTCTTGGCATTCTGAGTGTTCTGCAAAGCTTTAAAGCAGTGAGTCTTCATTCTTTCTACACTGTTTCCCTCATTTTGGTCCACAGACAAGTTTTAAACCCATGATTATATGATTATGCCATTTTGTTTAGTGATTCAAATGTTGTTTTTGAGCAAACAATGGTGATTGAAACAAGTTTTCATCAAATCAGAATCATCAGGAGCATTAGAAACATGTTTGGGTTGAGGAAGGATTGAGCGCTCAAACCCCTGTGTCGAGCGCTCAAACCCCTAACAGAGGATCAGATTGGTTTAGTCCTGTGGTGGTTTCTGGTGTTATTTCTGATCATTTTGTTATCATTCTGTATATTTTGACATGGTTGCTGTTTGATGTTCTTGTTTGTTCATACTTTCATATCATCATTATTCATGTAGATCCACGGAGCACAAGCATACACCGTAGCTTATTGTTGTGTTTATCATCATTACATGGTTCCCATCCCCCATTCCCATTACTTGCTCAAAGTTGAGTTGCATACATTTCTTGCATAATCCCCCAAAAGTCAAGTAGAGACCGGTCTTCGAACCGGGCGAGGGGGGTGCCGTAAAACCCTTCCCCTCTCGTAACTGAGCTCCCGAACCTAAGATAGTATGGTGATGACGGGCCGGTAATCCTTGTCCATTGAATGAGGCACGAGTCAATCGAGTTCAGTTCCTCGGGGACAATCCGCTAAAACCCGGGTGGCGACTCCGAATCGATTCGAGGATCCCTCCGGAGGTGCGTCCACAATTTTCGATCTAGTAACACATTATAAAAACACATAAATAAAGTCAGATTAGACTTGGGTTTATTGATGGCCATAATATATAAGTGATACAAATGGGGTTCTAGTGTAAAAATCCAGTCATATAAGTTTATCTTTTCTGACCAAACGATTGTTCCACTTACAAAGAAATGCCTATCTATAAAATTTCCCCTTTTCATCAAAACAACTCTTTCTAAGTGAGAGGATCCTCTATGGTTTCAGAAAAATACATGGACCATCTTGTTTTCATCTTTTAATCCTCATCCTAGGCCTCCATTAATGATCGAAATGCACGAGACACTAATGTATGAGATCCAAGTTGGACCTATTTGGACAGACAAAAACTAAACAAGCATATATCATGAACATATTGAAACTAAGCAAGCATATATTTTGAACATATTGAAACTAAGCAAGCATATATCATGAACATTTTGATCTTTTAACCCCAGAGTACTTGCTCACTACCGAAGAGTTATATCATGAACAATGTGAATAAAAAACAAGAAGCAACAACAAATCAGTAGTGCTATCCTCTCCATCTACAGTCAAAATAGTAGCACTCTTTCTAGGGGTTCGGCAGTGAGCAAGTACGAACCCCAGAGTACTCTGCTATCCTCTGCATCCTCTCCATCTGCATATTGAATCAACGACAAACCCCAAAGTACTTTCAAATAAAAAAAAACACAAAAATTTCGTACTTACTCACTGCCGAAAAACCAATTAGTAGCACTCTTCTTCTAATCGAGCTGTCTCCTTCATACAATCGGAGAAAACACGAGAGAGAGAGAGAGAGAGAGAGAGAGAGAGAGAGAGATGAGTACCTGCAAGCTATGTTGATTCAATCGGTTGATCTGGGTTGAGTTTAGAGAGAGGGAGAGGCGGCAGGAATGAGAGGATGAGACGATTGTTTAGGTTAAGAAGATATCCATGGCAATTTTGTAATATCCAGCCTTCCCATACGCGTGTTTTTTGTCCCGGACAAATTAGTCTCACACCCCCCAAGGTATCACAAAATACCCCCCGTAGTAGACGAAAACTATCCTGGGATTGTTAATCCCATTCCATTTTACGGGAACCAAACAAGGGACAACGCGGGATTAGGCAAAATTAGTCCCATCCCACCTTCCTAATCCCCGAATCAAACGAGGCCTTCATGCATAAGGATTTCATGAAATATGGTGTAATAAGTAGACTTCCATGTCTTAATCTTACCTTCGATGTGAATTTCCGTGATATTTCCCGTCTAGTATCACATTATAAAAACACATAAATAATGTCAGATTAGACTTGGGTTTATTGATGGCCATAATATATAAGTCACACAAATGGAGTTGTAGTGTAAAAATCTAGTCATATTAGTTTATCTTTTCTGACCAAACGATTGTACCATATAAAATTTCCCTTTTTCATCAAAACAACTCTTTCTAAGTGAGAGGATCCTCTATGGTTTAAGAAAAATACATGGACCATCTTGTATTGATCTTTTAAGCCTCATCCTAGGCCTCCATTAATGATAGAAATTCATGAGACACTGATGCATGAGATCCAAGTTGGACCTATTTGGACAGACAAAAACTAAGCAAGCATATATCATGAACATATTGATCTTTTAACTCCAAAGTACTTGCTCACAGCCGAAGAGTTATATCGTGAACATATTGAATCAAAAACAAGAAGCAACAACAAATCAGTAGTGCTATCCTCTCCATCTGTCGTCAAAATAGTAGCACTCTTTCTAGGGGTTCGGCAGTGAGCTAGCACGAACGCCAGAGTACTCTGCTATCCTCTCCATCCTCTCCATCTGCATATTGAATCAACGACAAAACCCAGAGTACTTTAACATAAACATACAGAAAAAAACACAAAAATTTTGTACTTGCTCACTGCCGAAAAACCAATCAGTAGCACTCTTCTTCTAATCGAGCTGTCTCTTTCATACAATCAGAGAAAACACGAGAGATAGAGAGAGAGAAAGAGAGAGAGAGAGAGAGAGAGAGAGAGAGAGAGAGAGAGAGACGAGTACATGCAAGCTTTGTTGATTCAATCGGCAGATTTAGGTTGAGTTTAGAGAGAGAGGGAGAGCCGGCAGGAATGAGAGGAAGAGACGATTGTTTAGGTTAACAAGATATCCATGGTAGTTTTGTAATATCCAGCCTTCCCATAAGCGTGTTTTTTGTCCCTGACAAATTAGTCCCACACCCCCCAAGGTATTACACAATACACCCCGAAGTAGACTTAAACTATCATGGGATTGTTAATCCCATGCCATTTTCCGGGAACCAAACAAGGGACAACGGGGGCATTAGGCAAAATTAATCCCATCCCACCCTCCTAATCCCTGAATCAAATGAGGCCTTCATGCGTAAGGATTTCATGAAATATGGTGTAATAAGTAGACTTCCATGTCTTAATCTTACCTTCGATGTGAATTTCCGTGATATTTTCCATCTAGTAACACATTATAAAAACACATAAATAATGTCAGATCAGACTTGATTTTATTGATGGCCAAAATATATAAGTGATACAAATGGGGTTGTAGTGTAAAAATCCAGTCATATTAGTTTATCTTTTCTGACCAAACGATTGTTCCATGTACAAAGAAATGCCTATCTATTAAATTTCCACTTTTCATCAAAACAACTCTTTCTAAGTGAGAGGATCCTCTATGGTTTCAGAAAAATACATGGACCATCTTGTTTTGATCTTTTAAGCCTCATCCTAGGCCTCGATTAATGATCAAAATGCACGAGACACTGATGTATGAGATCCAAGTTGGACCTATTTTGACATACAAAAACTAAGCAAGCATATATCATGAACATATTGGAACTAAGCAAGCATATATCATGAACATATTGAAACAAAGCAAGCATATATCATGAACATATTGATCTTTTAACCCTAGAGTACTTGCACACTGCCAAAGAGTTATTTCATGAACTTATTGAATCAAAAACAAGAAGCGACAACAAATCAGTAGTGCTATCCTCTCCATCTACAGTCAAAATAGTAGCACTCTTTCTAGGGGTTCGGCAGTGAGCAAGTACGAACCCCAGAGTACTCTGCTATCCTCTGCATCCTCTCCATCTGCATATTGAATCAACGACAAACCCCAAAGTACTTTCACATAAAAAAAAAAACACAAAAATTTCGTACTTACTCACTGCCGAAAAACCAATTAGTAGCACTCTTCTTCTAATCGAGCTGTCTCCTTCATACAATCGGAGAAAACACGAGAGCGAGAGAGAGAGAGAGATGAGTACCTGCAAGCTTTGTTGATTCAATCGGTTGATCTGGGTTGAGTTTAGAGAGAGGGAGAGGCGGCAGGAATGAGAGGATGAGACGATTGTTTAGGTTAAGAAGATATCCATGGCAATTTTGTAATATCCAGCCTTCCCATACGCGTGTTTTTTGTCCCGGACAAATTAGTCTCACACCCCCCAAGGTATCACAAAATACCCCCCGTAGTAGACTAAAACTATCCTGGGATTGTTAATCCCATTCCATTTTACGGAAACCAAACAAGGGACAACGCGGGATTAGGCAAAATTAGTCCCATCCCACCTTCCTAATCCCCGAATCAAACGAGGCCTTCATGCATAAGGAATGCCCATCTATAAGTGATACAAATGGGGTTGTAGTGTAAAAATCCAGTCATATTAGTTTATCATTTCTGACCAAACGATTGTTCCATGTACAAAGAAATGCCCATCTATAAAATTTCCACTTTTCATCAAAACAACTCTTTCTAAGTGAGAGGATCCTCTACGGTTTCAGAAAAATACATGGACCATCTTGTTTTGATCTTTTATGCCTCATCCTAGGCCTCCATTAATGATCGAAATGCACGAGACACTGATGTATGAGATCCAAGTTGGACCTATTTGGACAGACAAAAACTAAGCAAGCATATATCATGAACATATTGAAACTAAGCAAGCATATATCATGAACATATTGAAACAAAGCAAGCATATATCATGAACATATTGATCTTTTAACCCTAGAGTACTTGCACACTGCCAAAGAGTTATATCATGAACTTATTGAATAAAAAACAAGAAGCGACAACAAATCAGTAGTGCTATACTCTCCATCTGCAGTCAAAATAGTAGCACTCTTTCTAGGGGTTCGGCAGTGAGCAAGTACGATCCCCAGAGTACTCTGCTATCCTCTCCATCCTCTCCATCTGCATATTGAATCAACGACAAACCCCAAAGTACTTTCACATAAATAAAGAAAACAAAAAACACAAAAATTTCGTACTTACTCACTGCCGAAAAACCAATTAGTAGCACTCTTCTTCTAATCGAGTTGTCTCCTTCATACAATCGGAGAAAACACGAGAGAGAGAGAGAGAGAGACGAGTACCTGCAAGTTTTTTTCATTCAATCGGCAGATCTGGGTTGAGTTTAGAGAGAGATGGAGAGGCAGCAGGAATGAGATGAAGAGACGATTGTTTAGGTTAAGAAGATATCCATGGCAGTTTCGTAATATCCAGCCTTCCCATACGCGTGTTTTTTGTCCCGAACAAATTAGTCCCCCCCCCCCCCCCCCCCCCCCCAGGTATTACACAATACCCCCCGTAGTAGACTAAAACTATCCTGGGATTGTTAATCCCATGCCATTTTCTGGGAACAAAAGAAGGGACATCGCGGGATTAGGCAAAATTAGTCCCATCCCACCCTCCTAATCCCCGAATCAAACGAGGCCTTCATGCATAAGGATTTCATGAAATATGGTGTAATAAGTAGACTTCCATGTCTTAATCTTACCTTCGATGTGAATTTCCGTGATATTTCCCATGTAGTAACACATTATAAAAACACATAAATAATGTCAGATTAGACTTGGGTTTATTGATGGCCATAATATATAAGAGATACAAATGGGGTTGTAGTGTAAAAATCCAGTCATATTAGTTTATCTTTTCTAACCAAACGATTGTTCCATGTACAAAGAAATGCCTATCTATAAAATTTCCCCTTTTCATCAAAGCAACTCTTTCTAAGTGAGAGGATCCTCTATGGTTTCAGAAAAATGCATAGACCATCTTGTTTTGATCTTTTTAGCCTCATCCTAGGCCTCCATTAATGATCGAAATGCACGAGACACTGATGTATGAGATCCAAGTTGGACCTATTTGGACAGACAAAAACTAAGCAAGCATATATCATGAACATATTGAAACTAAGCAAGCATATATCATGAACATTTTGATCTTTTAACCCCAGAGTACTTGCTCACTGCCAAAGAGTTATATCATGAACATATTGAATAAAAAACAAGAAGCAACAACAAATCAGTAGTGCTATCCTCTCCATCTGCAGTCAAAATATTAGCACTCTTTCTAGGGGTTCGGCAGTGAGCAAGTACGAACCCCAGAGTACTCTGCTATCCTCTCCATCCTCTCCATCTGCATATTGAATCAACGACAAACCCCAGAGTACTTTCTCTTAAACAAAAACAAAAAACACACAAATTTCGTACTTACTCACTGCCGAAAAACCAATCAGTAGAACTCTTCTTGTAATCGAGTTGTCTCTTTCATACAATCGGAGAAAACACGAGAGAGAGAAAGAGAGAGACGAGTACCTGCAAGCTTTGTTGATTCAATCGGCAGATCTGGGTTGAGTTTAGAGAGATTGGGAGAGGCAGCTGGAATGAGAGGAAGAGACGATTGTTTAGGTTAAGAAGATATCCATGGCAGTTTTGTAATATCCAGCCTTCCCGTACGCGTTTTTTTTGTCCCGGACAAATTAGACCCACACCCCCCTCGGTGTTACACAATACCCCCCGTAGTAGACTAAAACTATCCCGGGATTGTTAATCCCATGCCATTTTCCGGGAACCAAACAAGGGACAACGCGGGATTAGGCAAAATTAGTCCCATCCCACCCTCCTAATCCCCGAATCAAACAAGGCCTTCATGCATAAGGATTTCATGAAATATGGTGTAATAAGTAGACTTCCATGTCTTAATCTTACCTTCGATGTGAATTTCCGTGATATTTTCCATCTAGTAACACATTATAAAAACACATAAATAATGTCATATTAGACTTGGGTTTATTGATGACCATAATATATAAGTGATACAAATGGGGTTGTAGTGTAAAAATTCAGTCATATTAGTTTATCTTTTCTGACCAAACGATTGTTCCATGTACAAAGAAATGCCTATCTATAAAATTTCCCCTTTTCATCAAAACAACTCTTTCTAAGTGAGAGGATCCTCTATGGTTTAAGAAAAATACATGGACCATCTTGTTTTGATCTTTTAAGCCTCATCTTAGGCCTCCATTAATGATCGAAATGCACGAGACACTGATGTATGAGATCCAAGTTGGACCTATTTGGACAGACAAAAACTAAGCAAGCATATATCATGAACATATTGAAACTAAGCAAGCATATATCATGAACATATTGATCTTTTAACCCCAAAGTATTTGCTCACTGCCGAAGAGTTATATCATGAACATATTGATCTTTTAACCCTATAGTACTTGCTCACTGCCGAAGAGTTATATCATGAACATATTGAATCAAAAACAAGATGCAACAACAAATCAGTAGTGCTATCATCTCCATCTGCAGTCAAAATAGTAGCACTCTTTCTACGGGTTCGGCAGTGAGCAAGTACGAACCCCAGAGTACTCCACTATCCTCCCCATCCTCTCCATCTGCATATTGAATCAACGACAAACCCCAGAGTACTTTCACATAAACAAACACAAAAAACACAAAAATTTCGTACTTGCTCACTGCCGAAAAACCAATCAGTAGCACTCTTCTTCTGATCGAGCTGTCTCCTTCATACAATCGGAGGAAACACGCGCGCGCGCGAGAGAGAGAGAGAGAGAGAGACGTGTACCTGCAAGCTTTGTTGATTCAATCGGCAGATCTAGGTTGAGTTTAGAGAGAGAGGGAGAGGCGGCAGGAATGAGAGTAAAAGACGATTGTTTAGGTTATGAAGATATCCATGGCAGTTTTGTAATATCCAGCCTTCCATACGCATGTTTTTTGTCCCGGACAAATTAGTCCCACACCCCCCCCCCCAGGTATTACACAATACCCCCCGTAGTAGACTAAAACTATCCTGGGATTGTTAATCCCATGCCATTTTCCGGTAACCAAACAAGGGACAACGCGGGATTAGGCAAAATTAGTCTCATCCCACCCTCCTAATCCCCGAATCAAACGAGGCCTATATGGTTTGTTTCTAAAATTGCATGATTACTAAATACTAGTACTATGAAATAAATTACTTTGCACAATCGCAAAAAGAAACTAGCTTATAACTGGCGAACCAGCAAATTTTTTATTAATGATTAAAATGAGAGCAAGCCTATGACGTTCATAATTTCATCGTAATGACGTTGTAATCTGCATGTGGTTAATTTATGTCTACATGATTTATGGCAACATCAAGGAGGGAAATAGAGAGGACAGAAAGACTAAAATTAGAAGAGAATAATCTTCGCTAATAGTAAAGACAAGGAAATACCTCCAGCTTCATATGAAACTGTGTTTTTTTTCCCCCCTAAAAACGTTAGAGGAGAGTATGAATAGGATTGGTTCGGTTTTGTAGTTAACGAATAACCAAACCAACTCATAAAGAATTATCTTACCCAAAAAAAAAAAAAATTACAGATTGAACATTCTGAGAACTAAACCAATCTGCAAAAAGGCAAAAAAGCATAGACCGAACCAATCCAAACCATTATGCAAGGGTTCGGTTCCGGTTTCGAACCACGGTTTAATTAAGTTGGAGATAATGTTTTTACAAAGCATTAGAATAAAAGGATTCGCACTCTAAATAAAAATGAAAAAAACTTTATTCTGAACAAAATTTATAAAATGTATGTTAATATATTAGAGCATAAGATAAAAGTATAGCGTGATTAAGTCTATTATATTTTAAATAATTAATTAATTAAATATAATAACAGAATTGCCTTTTGGTTCGATGGGAAATAAAACCGTGAGTCCGTGACCATAAACTTGCAAACCAAAACAATTTTTTGATTCGGTTTTTTTTTTTTCTTTTATAAACCCGAACCAAACCATTCTACTAAAAAAAATCGAATCATGTAAGAGCATCCTTATGTGGCTCTCTACTTTAACTTTAAAGTTATAATAGAGAGCAAAGTCTCCAAAAACCTTAAAAATCAGGCTCCTCAAATGCCTCCCTAATTTGCTACATTTTGTAACTTTGCTACAGTAACCCCCCAAATTTAGGGAGGCACTATTCATGCACCAAAAGATGAGAGGGAGGGAAGAGTAAAAGTTTGAATAGAGAGTCTGATTTTGTGTATTTTTTATAAAGGGACTTACTAAAGTTTGAATAGAGAGTCTGATTTTGTGAATTTTTTGAAAAGTGACTTGTTAAATTATAAAAGGTGTTTTTGAGATTAAATTTGGTGTTTTTTTTGGTGTGTGAGATAAGGATGCTCGGTCGATGTGGATTAAATTGACTTCGTGGTTTGACGTTGGCCCTAAAAGAAATGCAAGAAAATAAGCTAATGATTACAAGAGTTGAACCTTCAATTCTAAATTAATGAAGTTAGTCAAACACCCATGATCACATGGCAAATTCAATAAATTTCGCTCTAGTTATTTCAGTAGTTGTAAGAAAGTGATTTCACACTCTACCTACTCTATCCGTCTCAATTTATTGATCCCTTTGAGAATTTCACTAAACTGGGGAAACGTATACTTGTCATATATATATATTTTTTCCCTCTTTTTACCCTTCAAAACATCATTATTACATATACCTACTCTAAAAAGAAAAGGTAAAGGTTGAATTTCATTAGCTAATATCCCCTTAGTTTTGAATTGAGACATAAAAATTAAGAAAAAAAAAAATGGTATTCGAGACCAAAGATTGGGGATGGAGGGAGTATTTATAAATGCAATTCTGCATTTTGTATTTATAGCTTTTTTGGAATCCTCTTTTTCGCATTTTGATTTTCCTATTTTGAGTTTTTAGGTCTTTGGTCCCCTCGCCCCATAATATTTTAATAGAGTCAATTACTGAACTTGAGTGATACAGATCTAAAGCCAGAATTAGAGACAGGCGAGTTTTTTGTCTTTTCATTTTCACTTTTCATTATAGTTATTACAAAAAATCTTTAGAATATTTCTGGACGTGTTTTCTAACCATTACTCATGTTACACAATGCATTATGCACGTGATCTCCTAATTAATCACTCTACAAATTTAGGCCTCATTTACTAATTCAAAAAGTCAAAAAGCCAGCTTATTGCGTTTTTCGAGGCAGGTCATTCGCAGATCATTCTCTCACATTATATCACATAAAAATTTACAAAAAACCAATAAACCAACTCAGTGGAACACTTATAATACATTCTGACCATAATTTTAAAAAAAAAAACCAAAAAACTAAAAAGCAAAATGTTAAAAAAAAAAAAAAAAAAATGAGACTCTTAAACACCGGTTATTGTTTGGTGTAAAACAAAATTGCTTCTGAAACCCTAGGGAATCCCGGAATACCCTATTATAGAAGAATACTATTTGTACGTAGAAGGGTATAACCCCAATTTGACAAGTCGTAGTAGTAGGTTTAAAATCATTTTTATCCAACCTAATGGGAACTTTAAAGATTCACTAACTAGAAAGTTGTTGAAGTTTCACCAGAGGAAGCAATTCTTTGCCAACAGAGCAATCCAATTGCACAGTATTATCGGGAGTAAAATGGAATATCAAAAGTTTCTCCAAAATGATTAAGGAAAGATAAATCAATTCCCTAACATTTTCGATGCATTATAGTAGTAATTTTTTGTTTTGAAGTTGCCAACAGATCAATCCATTCATATTTGAATAGGATGGTTGACATCTTTTGTTTTGCTGGGCAAGATTTTACTAAAAATCGATGAAATATAAATTGAGGGGGAATGAAAAAGGGATAAGAAAAACATCAAAACTAGAGATTAACCAGGCAGGAATAGAATGGTTGATTATTGTAATGGAAAATTTTAAAATGACCTCCATATTTTACACTCAATGTTTTATCGTCCCCCAAACTTTAAAAAAAATTAATTTTACTCCTAAACTTTCTCTCCGTTATTCACAACTACTCTTTCCGTCTCAATCCGTGAACTCACTAATGAGATATACTGACATAGACGATAACAATGCAACAAAAACGTTAGAGGGTATTTTAGAGGGAAATTTCAGGACGTGAGAGTCAAGTTTTTGTCTCACCTTTCATATTTCCTCCCAGATCCTTTTTTTTTTCCATAACTTCTTCACTCAGCGGGAGACACCATTGGACTACGACAACGATCTAGGACTCCACACTCGACGATTTGGAAAATTAAAAGGGGAAAGAGAGTAATCTCCTAACAATCGAAGATGGTTTGGCCCATGATAGACAATGGCGGTGGTCCTCCATTGTATGGTAGGATCCAAACGTTCTATTTCTGATTTTTGTAGGACCCAAAGCACAAACTTTTTTTTTAATCGAACGGGGAGGCAAAAGTGTAGTCTTAAGGAGTTGTTTAGTTATTTCCATTCTTTAATCGATGTGTTTAGGGCTTCTTGTTTAAACCGATGTTTTGGTTTATTACTTTCTGGTTTTAAATGGGGAATGTTTGTCAATTTGCATGTGTTTTTTTTTTAAATTTGCAGATAGGCGTCTTGCCCACCTTACAAGTAAAATGCATTTTGGTGGTAAGATTGAGGGTACAAATTATGTGGGGGGTACGTTTGGGTTTGTTGAGTACTGCCATGATGATGAGATTGGTATTTTTGAGCTTTGTAATATGGCACGAGAAATGGGTCAATCTTTTAGTAATAATTTGCTTGAAAGTCAATGGGGATATGAAGTGGATAAAGTTAGATGATGAAGCTCGTGGTATTTTGGGGGTGTCAATTAGAGTCTAGAGTGAGTATTGCTAAGTGGAGAGTGAGGCAGTGATTTACTTGTTATCAGTCTTTGGTTTGTTACTGTTCAGCTAAAGGCTAAAGATAGTTGATCATGGAACTGCTTGGTTATTTGCCGTTGGGGTTTCTTTGAAGATTATTTGCGTTGCTGCTTGGAAAATTAGGTTATGTCCAGTAATATATTTGCTGGTTTGAGGTTTTTCATTGTTGATGCTTGTTGTTTTGGTTTCGCCAATGCCTGGGTTCTGACTTGCTGCTGCCTCATCTTTTGTTTGATGCTGCTTGATGTCTAATTTAGATGTCTGTTTGGATGGATGCTATTTGGGTTTCCTTTGAAGGCTTTCATTGTTGTTGCTTGATTTTCCTTTCAAGACCTTCATTGATGCTGATTGGGTGGTATGTTGATTGATTGTCCATTGAAGACCTTGTTTTGCTTCCCGATTCACCTTATGCTCTTTTGTTAAGATGCTGCTTAGATCTGTTGAGGTGCTGTTTTGGTGAAGAGTTCCAGGGTGTATAGGTTTGCTCTCATCCAATTGTTTGGCAGATTTTTTTTTTTCTTTTGTCCAGTGTAGTCTCTATATTCATGGACATGGTATGTCATGTTTCTTGGGGATCTCTCCGCTTTCCTCGCTCGATGTACCTATTGTCGAATTCATACTAATAAACTTGCTGAAGCAGTGATAATGTGTCGATTTGTGGATAGGAACATGTTGGTGGCCGAAAGTGTATTCTATAGTTGATGTCATTGCCACACAAGGTAATCATATTGCAAGTGATATTGTCACGGGAAACAAAGTTAAGGGCAAGGGTAAGGAAGAGTATAATGTAGAATTTGATGAATAAATTAATCAAAATGATATAGATGACTATGACCCATATTCTACGTTATCTAATTGTGATTATGAGTTTGAAGAGAGTGATGGTGGGCTAGAATATGATGATGCATTGTTTGAAATAAAGGTGGATAAATAGGTAGAGTGTTGTGGCTTAGGAAGCAATAGTGACCCTAATGACAATGTGGGGGCTGATTTGTCAGACTCAGATGAGGGCAGTTATGATAGTGAGGGGTTGTTGAGCCTTAGCACTTCATCAGAATGGCCTGTGAATTGTATGAATGACTGAATTTGTCTTTCAATGGCCTGTGTCAATGGCCTACATTTTTCATGTCCATAACATGACATTCTGTTACATCACATCCCATAGTTGGGGGACAAAACGAAATAAATGAAGGAGCAGAGTTTGTTTACGTCTACCATACATGAAAACAAGACACAACACACCTAAATATGTCACACGCATATAGCCAAAACGAAATGTTTCATTTTTTCTTCTCTTCAGCCTTACTTTTTTCAACCTCTATCTCCATTATGTTGATCTTCCTAGACAACCATAGCATTATCTGAATGGACCTTCAACACATGAGGGGATCCACCCAACTGAAATCTTTGCACTTAGTGTTTGTGCAGCTCACAAACCTCCTACTTGGGTTATTATCGGTTTAAGAAGTGCATAGGACCTTCTGATTTCCACAAATGATGTATATATTGTCCTCCAAAAAGATTGGGCTATCGATGGCCCTAATGTTAGTGCTGCCACTGCTGTTCATTATGTGGAGATATGGAGGAGGATTGAGGATTTATGGTGGGAGATATGGTCAGATGAAGGAAGGAAAAAAATAGAGGATTTGGGGAGAGAGATCTGCTCAGATGAAGGCGAAAGAACGAGGATTTAGGGAAGGAGATAAGGCATGATGAAGAAGGAGGGGGGAAATCTGGGTTGCTCTGTTTTTATACAAGGGTAGGATTTGGAGGGAAGAAAAAGTAGATTGGAGATTTTCCCTCCAAAGTGGATGACTGGACCTTTTAAGCCATGTCACGACCTAGTCTGCCCCTCGAACGTTTTTGTTGCACCGTTATCGTCCGTGTCAGCATATCCTGTTAGTGAGTTCACAGAGGGAGACGGAAGGAGATGTTTTGAATAACAGAGAGAGTTCAGGAGGAAAATTGATTTTTTTTTAAATTAGGGGGGTGATGAGACATTGAGTGTAGAGTTTAGGGGGGGATTCTGAAATTTTCCCTTATTGTAATAGCTAGTTTTAAGGTTAGCGATTATAATTTCTTCCATTATTTGAAACCTAATGAAATTTGCCATTAATTCATACTTCTGCAAATTTTAAACTATAACACATCAAAAAAACATTTTTGACTGTTTTATACTTCTATAGTATATCATTCTGTAAAAAATACTCCAACTATTTCCCTTTTACAATATTTATGACAATTTCTGGTAAGGGTAGTTCTGGCATTCTAAACTGTTTGTTGGCTAACCTGAGACATATCCGTCAAGTACTTTGATGGCTCGGTAGTGGAGGGGTACTGTGTGTATGTTGTCAGACGAAGTAAGCAAGATCACTATTATTTTAAAAACCTTAGGGGAGGTTTCTATATTTGTCAGAAATATCAAGGTCGGTCTATGTAATTTACCTGAATTTTAATATACAAAGCTGAGTCAAGGTGTTCAATGCATTTTTCTCTTCATTTTTATGATTTTTTCTTATAACCCGATGCCTACGCCAGGTTGTGTAACTCAACTAATTTCGGAATCTTAAAGTTGAAAACTGGACAAACCTTTAAGGGTGAGTTTCCCCTATTGTCTGAGGGAGCTAAATAGACTAATTGGGTTAAAGCCCACAAAAGTACAAATTTGAAGACAAGTTATTCTCCTTGTTTACATCAACTAAATAACCTTTTAGCGCAAATAACTTGTTGAATAATTTTATGGGGAGATTGATGAGGGAATTAAACCCACCCTAACTATTTTTATGGTGTTTCGAATAGCTCTTTGAATATCAACTAGAGCTCATAAAAAGAAGAACTCTTTAGAGTTTCTCCACCCCTTCATCAAATCTTTCACCAAAATCAAATTTGAGTAAAAAACACAAAAAAAATCACTCCACTCATTCACCAAATCCTTCACCAAATTTGGTTTTACTCAAATGTTTCACCAAATTTGCTTATCACCAAATCTTGAACCAAATTTTCAAGGCTCTTTTTTTTCACTTTTATTTACCCTTTTGCCATTCAATGGGGTGGATTAAATCTCCACCGTACAATTTGAGTAAGGATTGAAATGAGTCATATCAAATCAAGTTTTTACTCAAATTTGAGTAAAAATTTGGGTAAAGAGAGGAGATGCTCTTAGGGGTAACTCTTCAGCCTAATATTTTATGGTGTAATGAACAACTTTTTGAATAGTACTAGCTCTTTTTCTGCCTCTACCTTTTAAACTTTTAACCGCAAATATTTTGCACTTAAAAGAAACACCAAGGGGGTCGGGAAGTAACAAGAAGCCAACGGGAATAGTATGATGGAAATGGGGAAAAATATTAAACAATGTTTATATGTAGTGCTTTTTGTGGGGGAAGATCACATCAAATTATCACACTCACTAGCTACGGCTGATATTCAAGGTCTTGTCAAGCCAAAAAGATGTCTGCAAAAGCCCACACTCACACCTTCTACAGTCCCCAACTTTTCCCCCATTCTCATTACCATTTCATTTCATGCTCCCATTTGTCCAATCCCCCATCCTTTTTAGACTTGTTCTCCAATAGATTTTAGGTACATAAAATTTCACATTTTATGACACTCTAATCTCAACACATAAAATGTAAAAGTCATTTTATGAGATTTTCATAAAATCCTCTTAAAATCTATAGGAAAACTACTACATTTTATCAGTTGAGAAAATAACTTCATTTTATCACCTCTCCATAAAATGCTCATTTTATGAGATTTTCATAAAATCTACCTAAAATCTATGGGAGAACAAGGTCTTATTCATCTGTCAATCCATCCATCCATCCATCCATCCATCCATTCATTGGCTCCCAGGGTGTACTCACTACTCGTGGTTTCATTTGGTGTGTACTCGTTATTCTACATGTAAACTTTAGTTCTCGTAAACCTCGGGTATGGTTGGGCTATTTTGAAAAATCAAACAATTCTATATTAAAGTGGATCCGAAAGAACTTACAAAAATTCCCCGCAAAAAAACGTTCCACTATATGTAGAGAATCCTGCTCTTTAAATAAATGAGAGTGATTTTTAAATTTTGATTTCTGTTGGTACTTAAAAAATTCCTGGTTCACATATTTTGGTAGAACTAGAAACAATAGCAATTTAATTTTTGGAGCAAATAAAGAATTTTTAGAGTTTTATATAGAAATAGAGAAAGATGTGAAGAAACAGCATTATAAGGTTAGAGTTAACGTGAATAATGTAACTTCGACATTTTAACTAAAAAAATTCTTATTTTGATCCTCTGAAATCAAATTGACATAGTGGATTGGAGATGTTCTTACGTATCGGATGAGTGCATTGCAAATCGATTACTCCCCCTGTCTCCAATTGCTTGCCCTTTCTGAAGAACATTGCATTTTGCACGAAAAAAATAAGGTATTAGCATGAATTTTTTTCTAAATTTTTTTACAGTTATTTAAAGATGTCATTGAAAAGAAAAAATTGTGTACAAACTAAATCTCATAAATACTATTTTTCTGTGAGCAAAATGCATGATTTATTAACAATGGCAAGCAATTTAGAATGGTCGGTATCAAAAGAAAGGTCCCAAGAACACATGAACATTTACGAATCGTTTGTGGTCGATGGCTTGAATGGTCGATATCAAACACACACTGTCCAATCTTTAAAGAGAGAAATTGAATTTGAAATTCATGTCAGTCTTGAGACGTAGAACATGCCTTGAAAACTTTTAGAAGAATCGACACGTTTGTTATGGCGATCGATAGCCTTCTACAAGTCTTGAAGAATGCTGGAACTTAATCTTAAAGTCATTTGAGAGCTCTGGTAGGGTCTTGGCCAAAATTTAACAAGATGTTCCATGTTCCATGTTTCATGCTTCAGTTGTTTCTAGTTAAAATTTTTAAATATATTTGTCTATTATTCTAAGGAAATAATTTTTAATCAAGAGATAATTTTAAATAGAACTTTTATACTGTATTTCATTTTACCTAGGAAGATCAGTGTGTGGGTCGGTGTGAGAGTCATTACGTATAGCAAAATTGGGTCGAGAATCAATTTTGCTACGGGCAATGACCATTGCACCGAAGCAGCCACCGATCTGACGTGTAAAAGGTAGGCCCCACCCCTATTTGGCCCCCACCCCCACCCACCAAAGTCGTTCAATATTTCAAAAATTTTGAAAATCGAAAATTTTGAAAATTTTGGGCCTCCTCCTCCAGATGAAAAGGCTCTCTCCTCTCTCTCCTCCCTCCTTCCAAATGCTCTCCATCCACCCCAAATCCGCCCCCACACCAACGCACCGCCACCATGTCTCTTCTCATCCATTCTCTCCTTCTAATCCAACACCGACGACGATTGCTCATGACCGATCCACAACCGACGGCCACTGCGTGGTACCACGACCACCACTACCATCGGACTTCACCAGTCATCGATCTCTTCTCCCTCACAGGTTTCTCTCTCTCCTTTTCCTCATTCCACAAATACTGAGCATTGTATAATTTGGAGAAAAAAAATCACAAAATTAGGGTTTTTTTAAAATTTCATAAATTAGGGGGTTTTGATTCTTCATAAATTAGGGGTTTTTTTTCCAGATTTCATAAATCTATGTTGTTTTGTGGCGGATAGATGGCAAGAAATCACTGAAAAGAGGGTTTATTTCAAATGCCCTCACCGCATATTGGCAATATGTTGCTAACTGGGTTCATCAGTAAAATCAGAACCTCTCGTGGTCGTAGTGTTTCTTCAGTTTATAGTTCCAATCAGCTTCATTGTTTAACTTGAAATTAAATTTCTAATTATATTGCCCACACCACCGATCTAGGTTTTTTTTTTCTAGCTATGAGAACACCAAATTATTTGATCAAAACAAATACTAACTATTTAATCAGCACCACCGACCAAATTTAGTAGTTATATTTTTCTCAATAGTTATTTGATTTCTCTGTTTATTTGCATCTTGAATTTGCAAGTGATTGCTTCTAACTCGGTTATCAATTTCATGTTTGCTGGCATAAACAGGTCCACGTGAATTGAAGCCAAAGAAAAAGGAGAGCTAACACTTGCGTAGCTGAAACAACTCTTCTTCAGAACCAAACATCTTCTGGAAGTTAGCGAAACCATGAACTATAAGGAAGGGAAACCTGAAGTGTTACTTTGTAGAATGTGAAGTATAAACTAGAGTCTATTGTAACCCCATAGGAAGAGCTTTGTATCGGTGTCTCACACGCTTTTTAGTTTTGCTTAAAAATTGCTTATGGTTTATGGACAATTTTTGTACATGTTATGAATGAATGGAATGAAGATCTTTTTATGAAAATGGTTTTGGTATTCTGTGATGTTGGATTGGATAAGTAGGATGAGAAAAGGCCCGGCTTGGGTTTATACGTAAATTTAGATTGTGAATGGTAATATAGGATGAAAAACGTCCTGCGTGGGCTCATATACATTGATGTTATTTCTGCATTTTGTCCCTAATGTTGTTAATTGTGAGACGCGAGGCGTCGGGCTACGCCATAAACCAAGGGAACCTGTCAAAATTTTTCCTTGACCTTATATTCCAACAAGCCCGTTTCTTAGCAACAAGAGATCCATGAGTTGTAAAAAAATGCAGCAGAATCGAACATGCAACAACTCCTCTTCTTTGCATGCACCATCCACCACCACCCTCACTACCTGGATGCATCATTAGCCAAACAAAAAATGAAAGCTATGTCCGCGGGTTTGCTTGAGAACACACAGTTGGAAAATTCCAAATTCCAAAATAAGTGCAAGACACATCAAGAGCAAGACACATCTCTAATGAATAAGTGGAAATATAATAAGCAAATATAACAGTTTAATACGAGTGTCGAACATCTCATTCTTGCAACGCCATTCATTGGACTTAATGTTTCAATTCACAGCTTGTACAAAATTGGGAGGACAGTTTAATACGGATTCCAGCCCTTTCACCAATTTTGTGCTCTATCTTCAGTAGCTCGCAAAACATTCCATACAAGGGTGCTCATTCCAGCACCAAAAAACTGCAATTCAGTAAGGAAAAAGCAAAGTTATATCCTACAGTAAAAAAATAAAGTCGGTGGTGATTGTGGAGTCTGTAGGTGGTGGTGGTGGAGTCCGATCGTCCATCCGTGGTGGTGGTGGTGGTGGTGGTGGAGCCCGTTCATCCGTTCGTGGTGGTGGTGGTGGGGGAGGAGTCCGATCGTGGAGAGAGAAGAGAGAAGCCAAAGTTATTGGATTGGGGTGGGTGGAGAGCGTTTGGAAGGAGGGAGGAGAGAGAGGAGATAGAAGCCTTTTCATCTGGAGGAGGAGGTCCAAAATTTTCAATTTTCAAAATTTTTGAAATATTGAACGACTTTGGTGGGTGGGGGTGAGGGCCAAATAGGGGTGGGGCCTACCTTTTACACGTCAGATCGGTGGCTGCTTCGGTGCAATGATCATTGCCCGTAGCAAAATTGGTTTGCCGAATATCATAAAGTGAGTTTTTTTTATTCATTTTGTGGCCTGACATTCATTTTTCATTGTTAAACAATATATAGTAGTATATAATTCCAATGATGCAAGTATAATTATGGGCTGCCATCCTTTCCTGGGAAATATTCTGCAATAAAGCAAATTTGTCTTTTTCTGAAATTTTTACACGAAAAGATTGGTAAAGCACAATAATGGAGTATTACAACACCTGCCATAGGGCGTACTTTGATCAAATGTACAAGGAGTATTTTCTTGTACAAATCACGACAAAGAGGAAATTAATTCTGCAGCTTAATAATGACTGTATTTTTGCTAAGAAGCAATGTGGAATGAAAAATATACATACACATATTCATATATTCAAAGATGAGCTTTGTGTGGAATTCATATTAAGCAGTTTTGAAATATAGATCGATAGTTATCAAACTATGGATTCGAATCCTATTTGGTAGTTTCTCGGCCAGACCAACGATTGCTTCGAGATGGGCATCACCCGATTAAGTTTAACACGAGGATCCATTCCTATTTTAGTTTTTTTCCGCTTAATGACGTACGTAAGAAATCATCAACTGATCACACTTACCTCGGCGGTGAATCTAGTGATATGGCTGTTATTCTAAAACAAATAAAGAATGCAAAACAATTCGTGGATACTTATATAAATTGTGCAAATCAATTCAATGCCTTAATATAGATCAGGTCTAAGATACACTTTATATAAAAAGCTAAAAATGCTTGTGGAGCAAAGTTGAGGTTGTAGATATACCTAAGCTGCTTGCTTTAGTGCATAGGCTTTCAAAAGGATCTCGGTATAATGGATCTTTAAATTCCTCATGTCGCCACCTAGCAATAATAGGGAGAAAAAAAATGGATCAATGAAATTTCCCCCAAAGAGTTGGTTGAGTTGGAGCATAGTAACAAGAAGGTCAATCTTCTAAGCTTGTGGGTTCGACTATCACATTAACAAAAAAATCTTTTATTGTAAGTTTGTTCAGTTGTTAACTTTAGGGTTTCAGAATATTTTAGTTAGGAATAGCCACGTAAGCTAATTCAAACACCAGATCAAATATTTGAGTTGGGTTTTAACCGCGTAAGCTAATCTGTATACCTTAACATCCAAAATAAAGAAAGGTATATATGTACAACCATGTTTGGGAAGAGAATTTAGCTTTGCATTGTTGTTGGAGCACCAAGAATGATAAGGTGGTAGAAAGTTGTTGTGTGACAAATTTGTACTTAGACATCAACAAAGTTGAATAAACATAATCACCCCAAGTCCTATCTTTTAAGTTCTACCACCTTATTCTTGTTCTCCCTTTACCTTTTATTTTACCACTTTAGATGTTGTGACAGATTCAGGGTTTTACTTATTGGATGATTATACTACGAAAAGTTTCGCTTAACTTGCAATGGGACGTTAGATACGGGATTTTATCCTAAGTTATCGTTTAGTTTTGGTTGGAAAAAAGGTACTGTTGAAAATTCTATATTCTCCTTTTAGAGATATGCCAAAGCACAACACATGGAAGAGTGTTGAATGTGTGATAAATTATAGTAATGCTTTTTTTAAGTCTAGAATTATACCAAGTGTTTCACAAATGAGAATTGTGCGCTATGCTCTGGATGCTTCCTTTTTGGACCTGAGTAATTTAAAGCGTGGGCCATGAAAGCCAATGACTTGATTCGGCCCATTATTGACTAGAGACTGAACCCGGCCCATTATTGTAACTTCTATCCAGACTCCGGTTGGGTACTTCACAACGAGGTCTACTTATATATGGAGTTATGAACAGTGGCGACTCGAGAAATCTTAGTTAGTGGTGTCATTCAATAATTTTTCGTAAAATACCCGTTATGTCAGTGAAACTGAAAAATGGCACGAGAAAAGGTTTTGGGGTTTGGGTGGAAGTTTGCTAGGAGTTAGGGTGTGGGTTGTTTGTTATTTGACGAATAAACTAAGGTTAATCTTGTCCACTGCAATGTAATAGTTGTGTCCTTAACTATCCACTGAGCACTTTGTCAGGATGTGAATGTGAAAAGATACTAGGACTAGGAGTCAACCTGTTTAGCATTTTCGATGTGTATTTGTGTTCAATGGGGGGTTTTTGTATCGGTGTCTATGGAACATTCTTTACAAAAAATATAGATATTAGTTGGTGTTTTTTACAAAATTTCTGTTCATTGGGTTCACCTAACACCACTAGTTATGAAGATTACCAATAAGTAACATACATGAATTAATAGTTAATCCTACTTTCATGGAGTTTTTCCATACTGACTCTCACTGTAATAGTGTCTATGATCGATACACCTATAAATGAAAGGAAATGAGTTTAAAATTATAGTATGTTACGAAGGACGGTTGTTTGATCCGTGTTATTGTTTGAATGGGGTTGGTAGTGACGACAGGATTAGGATTAAGGTCAATAGATGTAGAGCCACCAGTGCCATAGCCACTTTCCCAGCCAAAGCACAAAATGGCAGAAACTTCCCAACGACTTGCCATTCTTCCAGCCAAAATATAGCTTTGCAAAGCCATTTCCTACCAACTCAGAATTTTAGTCCATCCGTCGCCAAATTCCCGTGAAACATAGTGACTGCTTATCACCCCTCAGGCCCGGATCATGAGGTGGACAAAACAAAGTACTCTTGCATCTCACCCCAGACGATACATTCACCAGCTGGTCGCTGAACATCGGGCAACCAAATAGGGTAGGCCCGCCAAAATTCAGTAATTTGCGATTCCAGAGACGGGCTATTGCCAGTCTTTGGCAATTCTATTGAGTCAGAGGTGGTTCTGGAAGGTTATTGGGGAGACGATTTGACAAGCTGAGAAATTTTCGTCAGCCACCAACCATAAAAAGACGTTATTGAAATGAATTGAAGTATGAGAAGTTTTTTTTTTTTTTTTTTTTTTTTTGAAAATGTCAAGTTCTCATTCACAGCCCGAAGGCAGAAAGATTACATCACAAAATATAAGAATGAACCAAAACAACTAGCATATGACATGAGTACGGCTACACAGACAAGTGATATGACACCCACCATTAATGTGCTCAAAATGTAAAACAACAATGCATAAATTGCAAGTCGGTGAAATGTCAGACTTCATATAAACAACTAAATTTGCAGCCCTTTGAAATTATGTTATCTGCATCTCTAAAAAAACTATTTAGAAATATCATATTCCTTTGAAAGTGCCACCTTCCAAGCTTTCCTGGACAATGAACTCGCTTTGGGTGAACGAAGCTGGTCAGATGTTCCGAAACCAGTAGCTGCATGGATAACAAAGCGGAAAAGGGCATGCATAGAAAAGCAACATAAAGCCACACAGGAAACAAGTTTGAAATTTCAACACATACAAAAAGCCAGTGGGATGTGCTCCGAAAACCAGTGTTGCCAAACACACAGCAACTAGCGGATCTAAATAATGGGTGAATCGGGTGATGGAGCAAGTAAGCTAGAAATTGCCAATAAAGCATGTTTTACACCAGTACCACAAAATAACAAACCATTTTCAAATACTGCGTTAGAACAGTACTGTCACATGTGCATATTTCGTGGTCAAGAAAATGTGCATTGTCGTTTCACGTCCATTGAAGGTATTGGAGCTACGGAAGGGCGACACTGAGCATCAAACATGAGAACGCTTTAAAGGTGAGACAAAAGTGAAATAGAGATGAAGGCTGAAGAGAGAGAACTGCTATTTACATATGAAAATAAAACTCGAAGCTACCCTTTCAATCACGTTCCAATCGAACACACGAACATAGTACTAGTTTACTACCACTATGGAAACAGTATCATAATGCCTGATAGTGCAAGCACCGCACAGATATATCAAAGACAAATTCAACTGCATTTTGGAAGAACGTTGATATATTTGTTATCTACGGATTACTTAGACGCTCAGTTAGCTAAACAAAGCATAACCCAACAAAGCATAATCCATTCAGCTCCGGCTTTTATTGAAAACAAATTACCTAAAATAAGCCTTAAAATGCAACAAATATAGGACCATATTAGTGTCTCTGTTATGCCCCAGCAAAATAAGCGACAAATATCCTAACAGTTTCACTAAAATAAGCAAATAGAGATTTTGGGAACAGGAAACTGAGAATACAAAACAAGCCACCAGATAACAGAGCCAACAGCCCCAAAACAATATATCATCCAACCTTTCACAACTTTGTGAAACCACAGACAATAGATACAAAGTACTCCAACTCCTCATGCAACAACTTTTCCAAAGAGCCATTTGCGGATCTGCAATAAGAAGAAGATAAATCCATTAAATCACGGTCAAGCATTGAAGAAAGGAATAACATCCACTAAATCATGGTCAAGCATTGAAGAAAAGGAATAGCGCCAATTTCCTCATTGGGCATCAATGAAAGCAATAGCCATCAGGCTGCTACAAATATTTTCTATCTTTAAATATATTATAGCAATGTAGTTGGGGCTTTCAAAAGCCTCCAAACCCCAAATTCTACACTCTCCTTAAAAGTAGATTTTCCTGTCTCTCTCCCTACACGTGGCTGTCATCCCCTCATGCTCAACCAATTTTCTATTTAACTCTCTTTCCCTTTTCCAATTTAATTAAATCACATGGTATCCACACCCACGTTCCCACTTCCCCGCAGGTTTGAGAGAAAGAAAAAACTACCCATTCGCTAAACACTTAACTGCTCCACTATCTCTCCACCACGTAAAAAGCCAAATCCCCACTTCATTTTCTGTTTCTCCTTTCGTAATGGGTTTGTGTCGGAATGGGTTTATGAGACTGAAGAAGAAGAAGAGAAGAAGAATGGGTTCAGTAGTTTACTCTCTAGATCTCTCCGTCTCCTCACTTGCGACCAGCTTTCTTCCTAATTTCTCCAATTTTATCGAAATCTTCCTAATCTAATTCAACATTATTTTCACTTTTTCAGGTAATTGATGTACCGCTGGAGCCGGAGTCACCAAGTCCATAACGCTTAAAAGCTTCCCACTATCTTCTTTTCTATCATGGTATTTTGAGGATCAAGTTCGGCTTCGGGTCCATAACGCTTAAAAGCTTCCCACTATCTTCTTTTCTATCATGGTATTTTGAGGATCAAGTTCGGCTTCGGATAAAAAAATTAGGAAGAAGTACGAGAATTGGTTCACGATTTTTGAGTATCGGGTCCGGCTCCGTTTATTACGAGAATTTATTTGTCATTCCATTTATGGATTTTAACTATTCATACATGCCAATTCACCAGTTTTTTTAGCAATTCAATACTACACTTACAAAACGATTTTTTTTTTTTCTTTTTGCCTCTTGCTTTTGTAGGGAGTGAAGCGAAAATTGAAATTTGATGAACACTCTACTACGTTCGGGAGTTTCATGCTATCCATTTTGTAAATAGGTCAATGCTATTTAGTGTTCAGTGCTTCAATAGTTTTTATGAATATGAGATTGTCATTATAACTCATTTACAGTAGTATCCATTATTGTCGTAGCAAGAGTTGTGTTGATTTAATTGTTAGCATACAGATTGAGTTGTTTTTTTCTTCAAATTTATTGCTTATATTTACCTCATCAGTTTACTTAATGTTTTTACCATTAGGATATTATAAATTTTCTTTAATGTTCATATGATACCATTATCTTATATCAGATATCTTTTATGCGGGTATGATTTGAGTCCACCTACTACTTAACATGCCATGTACATACATTGTGCATTCATGTAATCTCGCCCGTGCATAGCACGGGTTCAACGCTAGTTTGCACTGAAAGCACTGTGGCATAATGAGGCAATTAACTCACTGATGCACGAAAAAAATAGAAGACTTCTAGTTAAATTTGCAAGATTTGATAAGAAGGATAATGTGATAGGTCCCCAATCTCAATCTTTCACAAGCTAAGGTTCTGATTAATTTTCAGGAAAATACTCAAGAGGGGCCCTATGTCTAACGTTTTGTTCAATAATGCAACAAGGTCTTATGCTCAGGTGGTTAAGCAGCAAGAAGAACATGAGCCTAAGGAGATGGTAGTGAAGAATAGAGTGACCAATGAAGTTCAGCCTCAGGGCACTTCATGGTTGTCAAGGAGTGCAGTGATCAAACTCAAGAAACCTGCCTCTTGTGAACATGTTCTGAAAGCTCTGGAATGTATTGACTGTGAGGATATTCAGGTCAGATCCTTGGGAGGTTTATCCATGATTATAACTTTCCTGGATAAGGAAGAAAGGGATAGATTGGTGGGTAACAATGATATTAAAGACTGGTTTGATTCGATTAAATCATGGAATGGTGAAACAGCTTCTCATGCTAGGCTAGTTTGGATCAACTGCAGAGGCATGCCCTTGAATGCTTGGTATGTTTAATACCTTCAAACAGATTGGAGAAATATGGGGTGAGTTTTTGGCTCTAGAAGAAGAAACTCATGACGAGAAGTCCTTCAACGTTGGAAGAATGATGATAATGACAGAGAAGGATTCAAGGATTGATGAATGGATTAACATTACAGTGAGTGGGAGAATTTACAAGGTTAAAGTGTGGGAAGAAGAATGTGACGATCCGTATGGTGTCGAGTCTAGGTCTTTGAGCCTGAAAGATGAAGATTCTCATACAAATCTTCTTAACAATGCCATGGAGTTGCATCCTCTAAATGAAATTAGTGCAAAAGATAAGGAAGATGTTGATCTAGTGGAGGAGACAATTGTGAGTGAGTCGATGGAAGGAGGTGAGATGGAGAACCAGGTTCAGGACAAGGTGGAAAGGGAGGAAGTTCCATTGGATCTAGTGAGGCCATTGTCAATAATCCAAATGGAGAAGATGAGGAAGACATGCAAAGTTCGGATCATAATGGGGAAGATGGGGAAAATGAAACAGATGAGGAATCAAATGATATCAATTCCGATGATTCGAGTTCGAAAGCTAAGATGACAGCTGTGGACTCTTATATTGATGACTGCGATCTTGTCTCGGCCGACCCTCTAATTAAGAGTGTGGATTACATGCGCCATAAGAAGAAACACCAGACCATTGAAGGAAAATGTAGGAATCCTATATGGACTAACAATCCTTTGAAAGCCGTGATGTTTTCTAGGACGAATAGCCGGGATCATAAAGAGAACAAATTGAGGAGATTGAAGCTAGGCTTTAAGAAAGTAAAAAACGATGGGCCCACTCATATGACTCAAGAGGAAGTTAGTAGATTGAAGAGAAGGTTGGAGGAAGAAACTATAGCATCAACAAACACCGGAACAAAGAAAGAGGAAGTTAGTAGCAACATTCGCAATAAGAATTCGAGGTTAATCAAGTAAGCTCGTAAGAATATGTAGTTGGGTGCTTTGTGGGGGGTAAAATATTTTGAAAGCGAGAGCTATAATATAAAGAAATATTTAGAATTGGAGGAAATTGAAATTTCTATACAGGTAATTGAAACTCTTGATAAATCGGAGGAAGGTGCCTCCATTTCAGTGGAGCTCTGATTAAGTTTTCGTTGTTTGTGGGAGCTCTCTTGTGCTGATCCCGTTGTTGGTAGTTTGTTCGGTTGGATCATGGATGTTTCGGCTGTTTCGGTTTTTACTTCTTTGGTGGGATTTTGATGCTGCTGGTTTTGCTTTTTTCATAGCTAGATTAAGGGGAGGTGCTTCTAGGGTGGTTTTTCATTTCTTGATACTAGTAAATGTACACGTGCAATGCACGTGACTAATTTGCGGTAGTAATATTTCAAAACTCATTCAAACATGACAACCCTATCAATCTTGGTGAAAGTTCTCTTCATTTGCAGTGGGTCATGTTAGTATGGTAATTCATCGTCCAAATACCATTCCCTAGTTCTTGTGTTGCTATCTTCTAATCAAAATTGCTAGCCAATCAATTAAAGAAGTTTTTCAAGCTCCCTTGCATAACATAATACTCCACATCCCATCAAATCTGTCATTTTTTTTTTTAATAATCGCAACCTGCATCTAAAATAAAATGAGTATTATCTCTTAACCCCTCACAGATATAAGAACTAATGACTATGTTCATTTCCTGGCGGGTGACATATATGATTTTAAAACTTAACCATCTATTTTGAATGCTTTGTTCACATTTTTATCGATTTCCAATGCAATTAATTTCATTACACAGATGTCCTTCCTGCAAGACCTATGAGATGCAGTCCGATGATTCTTTTTGGGCCCAGGCAGGTGAAAATAAATGGGTTTGGGGTGCTAAACGTGATATTTCAGTGGGCAAGTGCAACAGGAATATCGGAAGAAAGTGAACCTTCTAAACTAAAAGAAAGTGAAGAAAGCTTCTAAGTTCAGCCTTCAGGCTTGTTGCTTTCTCCAGCATCCCTTTATAACTTGTAATCGACCTCCCCCTATCATCCCTTTCTATGCTAGCAGCACGAAGATTTCCTTGAGCATTCGCACTGTTTAACTTGTAATCTGATTTGATTAGAATGGGTAGCCTCGCACTGTTTCATACCAAAGCGTCACCATTGACCTCAGTCAAATAATGCAAAAAAGTCTTTCATATCCACAACTTTGTCCCACATTTCCAAGAGTTTTTTTGGCTGTGTTCGTTTAGGGGGTTTGCCCCAGTTTTGACACTATTCCAGTTTTGATTACATCATCACTTTTTTCACTTTTCTCTCTACCTCTCTCCACTTATTACACCTGCTTACATCATCAAAACTAAAACTAAACAAAACTAAACCTACTAACCGAACACAGCCTTTATAACCCAACTTCATTTCTTACTTAGATCCTTAAGAGCTATAAAAATGGAAATTTTCAAAGAAAGTCTAACATATCGAGTAGGGTAAAACTTAGAGAATAACGTAGCCTGCCCCCTAGGGTAAATTTTTTGGAGCCCTTTCCATACTAAAGCTTCATACCTTGCAGCTATGAAGCACCGACAATCCTAGAGGTTGCCGTGTCCGCGTATCGGAAATGGGGACATGGAGACACGCGTGGTCCACTCAGTGCGTCTGTGTCCATTTTTTTAGAATTCCCGTGTGCATATCCGTATCCGTGGCCGTGGCCGTATCTATATCGGTGCTACATAGCCTGGCGGAGTCCCTAAGGTAATACTGTCTCCACAGTGGAGGGAACAACACATTTCTAGGACAAAGGAAAAATGTCTAAATATTTTAGATGCGTGGAATTCCTTTTAGTCTTTACCTGATCTCCGTCTTCTACTTAAGGAAGTGCTATTAAATATTAGGATAAATTGCCACCAAGGTCTGCATGTTTGAAAGAAGAACACAGAGAGTGTTTGAGAAACTATCATCGCTAATGCATCTAGAGTTATTGTTTAGATCACCCATGACTGATTTATCTAGTAATATCTTGGCAGACACCCAACATCTCAAGAGAAAACAATGAAGGAACAATCCATTTGCAGATATAACAAAGAAGATAGAAAAATCCAGAAGAGGTTTCCATCAGTGATGCCTGAGAATAGGTGTAGCTAGGACTAAGCATCTGAAAATGTAGGGGTAGTGTTGTCTCAAAAAAATGCTTGAGAAAAGTAAGACACTGATACGTGTGCACAGAAAAACAGATACTACTAATACCTCATTTCAAAAAATAACAAAGAACACATTACGATGCGAAAAGCCCAAGATGGTAGGGGGTAATGTTGTCTCAAGAAAATGCTTTCTCAATATGTCTTCTTCTTTGCTCATTATGCTACGGTCATGCCATGTTCTGTTGGGCTTTGGTAACGTGTCTCTATACATAATATGAAGAATGACCTAGTCAGTGTTAGTGCCAGAAAATATTAGATTGAGGCAATGCGACATTTATTAGAGAGAGTAGCAACTGGTTTGAACTAAGTTTAGGTAATAACTAAGCCCAGAGCCATGTAGGGTTTTAAAGCGGCATCATGTGTAGCAAGTTAGAGCAGTATAGATAGATAGATAGAAATGCTAGTTTCAATCTATTTTCAGTCTTGACTTCATCTTTTGATGGATGAGACTGTACAATACCAAAGGAGGTCAATTGCTAAAATGAAATATGAAAAAAGGTTAAACATCAGAATTCTAAAGGCATACAATTTTCTTTACAGGATTGATAAATTCCACGAACAGCCATGTCAACGGAGAGAGAGAGAGAGAGAGGATTAGATGGGCACATCAAGTTCTTTAATTTAACTACAAATTCAGTTAGGTGAATAGGTGTACGCTGTACGATGCTCTTTTTAATCAGCGTATGTTCAAAATCAAATAGATAAATACTTTCTTCCATGATGTATAACTAAATACCAGATGTATAGTTCATTTAAATGCCAAAATAGACAACAATAGGCGTTTTAAAGCAAGCATTCTATATTGGTATGAGACAGTCAGAGAGGAGGCACACTGAAAGGTACATTTACCCAACTCATGTACCATTACTATGTGCTACTATATTTATACATGGCAATTCAAGACCACAATATGTGTTTAAATTCAGATGAGTACTGTGTCAAGACTAAAGGACCTTAGTCACCTATATGAAGTTAACCATTGAAATAAATCCTTATTGAAGTCTAATACAGCGTGCTTGATGCTAAACACATAAAAACCACACCAATAAGATAAACCATTTGAAATAGAAACTGTGTTCTATCTATTATGAACATAAACTATTTCCTTTTTAAATTCACACCAAAACCACGCACATGAATAACCTGCGGTAAAGATTGGACCATCTAAATCTCCTAAGTTCCATCCCATATGTCACATAACCTTCTCAAAATAATGCTTATAATCAAACATTAATATTCGTTTGTGTCGTGCGGTGATCACTATTCTCTCATCTTACTAAACATTTTTTGTGGCGTTTGATGTTCAACATTCACCACTCAACACCTCGTATTCATATTTGACATTGTCAGAGTAATCCTACGTCCATACCACATTGTCAATCACCGTGATTCTTGCATTCAAATACAAATGGTCTCTAGTATTGGAATATTGTCCTTTGAATGTAACTCTACGATTCAATCCCCAGAAAGCGGGAAAAAAAGAAAGTTTAGAAAAATGTTACAAAGGGTACTGAAACCCCATCTTTTCCTCTCCAAATTTTGATTTTGATTTGGCAGTGAACTAAAACAAAGCCGCGCATACAACAAACAAAATGTCTTTCGAAATTCATACAAATATGTTTGGGTATATAATTTGTGCACAACAATGGTTTTGGGTTAGTTTCCTAAACCCCACCTTGATGTACCTGTCGACAATTGCTGTTCATAGTCGCTTCCCGAAATACCATCACCAAAAGGCCCTCAATTATCTGAACCTAATCTTTGGATCATCGGGATGTAGATCCTGTAGTGAGCATCTTGATGTTTGCTTTGCAGCCCTTGAAGATGTCGTTTTGAGCATGTTAGAAAAGTCAAAGTCGGAGTTGGGGCTAAGAGAGAGAGAGAGAGATTAAGAGGTTTGTGGGTAAATAGTAGTTAATCGGTGAAGGATATCCCAGTTCGAATCATCGCGTTGTATCACAGAACGATAGTGTCGAAGGCCTCCGTTTGTTATTTCCCACTATTGACGGGGGTATTTTCGGAAACAAAAAGTAGACAAATCTTCCGAGTTTTATAAGGAGTATAGATAGTTTTTTGGGATGATTTTGTGGTCTTCCTTGTTGCGTATCTAGATCAAAAGTTTTTTGTTGTCTGGGGTGTATTTTTTGTGCTTTGGCTAGTATCTTACCATCTATGTAGTGTCTTGTTTTTTTTTTGCCTTTTGGATCCGTGGCGTTCTTAGTCTCGGGCCCGTTTAATCTTTGTAATTTGTTTTAAGATTAATAATTTTTTTGCCGATGAATAAAAACTCACTGAGGCTCAACCTAGACATCTAGACCATCCAATGGAAAAGTAGATAACATAAGACACAATCTCAATGACACAAAAAAACAAAAACAACACAAAAACAGGCACAAATAGAATACATAAATTTAACAACAAGGGAAACAGTTGAGGATGAGAACAATGCCCATGAGTTCCACTGTCACACAGTCGAAGGAGAAGAAAAAGGAGTGGGAGCTTTGAAGAGGACCAAATTACCAAGTTAGAAAGTGACTTACCTCTGGAAGTTTCTTGCGGAATACAACATCCAACCTGGCATCCAAGGTGTTCTCGAATACAATTTTCCCATCTCGAGAAGCCATTACTACACCTCCAGAGCTGAAAAAGAAAAATAGAATTGCAATAAGTAATTACTCGTTTGAATAGCTAAAATTTGATAGGAGCAAGTACTTGGTCGCTACTGCTCAGTACATGTAGCAAAGATAAAGACACTTCCGACCAATTAAGGTTTACTTATAAGTTCATAAGTGGAACAATATGGAATTACCAGAAAGGTCCATGGGCATTGTGATGTGAAGGAGCAGGTGGAAGGTAGACGCTGTGGTCAACTATAATCTCAGGTGCATGAACATTTGCTTTCTCTGCATATTCCTCCTTTGCTGAGTTCAGAATATGCTCCACCATATCTAGGTCCTCTTTTCGACAACGCAATAAGACAGCAGGCTCTTTCAGCCTGAGCAAACTCTGCATCAAATACATTTACAATTGCATGATTATGACGTAGCACACCAAAAGCAATGTCAATAAGATAACTTTAAAGACAAAGGCATTCAAATGAAATTGCGTTAAACCATGTTGTTTCCCCATGTCTTTAGAAAGGAAGAAACACAACCTCTTGTCTGAAGCAAATTAATCTGATCATAACAAAGGAAATAGGAACTAGGCCTGTTGTTTATTTACGAAATCAGAACCCCGTACATAAAACTTCAAGATGTGGGAGAAGGTAGTTTTTTGTGTGTACATGTACAAAATCTACAACCCTTTTAGGATCACATCTTCAGCTGGAGCAATACCGAAGACCTACATTTTTAAGCCACTTACAAATTGTTTGATTATTTCAATAGAAACATTAACCCATGTTTTACATCTTTTTGAGTCTCACAAAATCAAGCACCATTATTTCAAATGTTATAGTAAGTTAAACATTTCCTTCAAATATGCTCCAATATACAAGAGGGGAAAAAACATCTGCAAGTTGTAAGACATCAAGGAATTGAGTCAATTTCTGCTACCTGAACTACAAGATCTTTCAGGAGATTCTTATACACATTTTTCTCACTGCTCACTTTCAAGAGCTCCTTTGCTGCAGCCTCTTTCATGGCGTTGACCACATCATCCTGAGCTTGAAGAACTTTGATACGGGATGCGTTGAGCTGCATAGAGTACTCGCTGCAAGACAAATACATAGACACGTTTTCACTTTCATATGCTTAACTATGTGTAAAACATTAGAAGAAAAGGATTGTGACAATGGTACTTATTAGCAATTTTTCCCCTTTGGATTCGTTCAGTCGTTGATAATGTCGCATGAAAAATGTACTCAGGAAAAGTGAAGCAAGAAGAAAAGTTATTTCCCCGTTTGTTTTGCTGACAAAGATTTTTGCAGAAAAACTAAATTCCTTCTTTTGTGCAGGATCTATTTTGCAGGAAAGTGCTTTCCCAATGGGGAAGTAGTCCCACAACTTTATTGGTAACTGAACACTGACAAAGTTTTAGGGAAATTGATTTCCCATCCTTTCTGTGCAACTGAAAGAAGCTTTTGTGTTTCATCAGCATATACTACATACTAAATAAACAGGGCGCAAAATAACTCATTTGATAGCATTACCAATAGGAACTCAATATAGCAACTTTGAAACCATTAATAAGGAACAGAATATCTAAGTGACTAAAAAGTAAGTGCAACTTGCTACCATGATCAATTATTCAATTTGCACAAGTCTTTCCTCCTAGAGTTCTTGAACACAAGTGATTATGGCAGTGTGGGTGCATGTCTATGGGTACATGTAAACAACCTATCAGAGTTCCTAAACATGGAGTAGAAGGATATGTTCAGATGACGAAAACTAACTTGCGGAGCAGAACTTTCATAAAACCTGAGCGAAATCTATAAGGGAATTCAGGTCCACACGAAACTAACAGAGTGAACAAGAAAATGAGTGTTGGCATGATAAAGAAATTTAGCAGGGGCTGAGGTGTATGGAGGGGGTGGCACAGTTTCAAAATATATATATATATATATATATATATATATATATATATATATATATATAAATACTTTACACTAAGGGAAGCGATTAGGTACTTATCAGTATCTGAACAGCTTTTTTTTCCACAAATCATGAAAAAAAAAATAGTGATTCAAAAAATAAATGGTTCAAATCATACAAATAGTATCCCAGTGACTTTAAATGACCACAAAATAGTTGAACCAAGTGTTTCTTCTTTTTCAACAATATTAAGCCTGATTTTATGCTTAAACTTTCTCTTCATGTTTTAGCAAACAAGAAGCAACAAATACAAGCTGATTAAAAAAAAAAATGATAAAAAAGAAGAAGCAACAAATACAAGCAGACTCCAATCCAACAACGCCACCCCTCTTCAAATCCTCGCTCTGCCACTAAAATTTAGGAAACTATCTTAGCAAATAAAGTACAAAAGGGACTCCCTCAGCACAGTCAACTCGTAGAAAAGGATAAGCCTACACATGTATTCAGATACATCATACAGACATAAACACAGATGTAAAGAGTAAACAGATCAAAGAGATTACATTTTTCGCCGAACTTCTACTTGCTTCTCTTTCCGCTCGTACTCTTGTCTGATCTTCTTTTTCTCTGCTTCTACCAATTGCAACTTCTCGATGTTGAATTCCTGTCATAACATTGCATTCTCACACATCAAATCGGTAACTACTAAGTCAAAATCAACCTATCCAGATGCCTCGAGCATAAACAATGCATTCAAATGAAGATCAGCATATGTAAACACAATTACGCACGAGTTAAACGAGATCTGCAGTGAATTTCGTGCTTTACGGGAAATTATCGAAAATTGCAGGAATTGAGTGGGAAAAAAATGAGACGTACTTCTTCGGCGGAAACAGAGATCTCGTTGGCCTTCTCTTCCGCTTCTTGGCGGATGAATCTGACCATCTGCTGGATCTGCTTGGAGACATCTGCGTCGTTCATCTTCGGATCTAGGGTTAGGGTACAGATCAACCAGGTGGTGGTGGTGGTGGTGGTGGTGGTGGTGGTGGTGGTGGGAGGGTGATAATCGGAGGGGTTTTTGTTCGAAGAGCGATTCTCTTCGATGTCTAACCTATATATTTACCTATACATAATTAGGGAGAGGGTTGGGCAGGCATTTCGTCCGCCAGTTTTCCTTAGAGGGGGATCCGGTCAGCTTCCCGGGCAGATCAGCGGGCAGGGCCAGAAGTGAAATAGATTGAAACTATAGGGGCAACATCGTACTTTGTTGGAAAGCAAAATCCTATATATTATTGCAATGTAGTTGGGGCTTTCAAAAGCCTCCAAACCCCAATCCCTAAATTCTCAGATTTTTCAATTATTTTTTACCCCACAAAATACCCACATCTTCTTTTTCAACCACCTCCCATACTCTTCCCCACTCTCTTGGTTTTCTTCCACGTAAACCTCCCATAAACTGCCCCACGTAATCTGTATCTCTTACCTTTTCCACACTTTCTTCTTCTCCTTTATGGAGTATATCATATCAGCCCACTTCTTCTTCTTTCACTTTCTTCTTCTTCTTCTTTCACTAATTACGAGTCGACAGTTACTCCCAATTTCTCACACCAATTCCTAATACTTCATGATCTCAGTTGGCGGGAGAGAGAAAATTATTTAAGCCAATGTTTTTGTTTTTTATGTTGGACACATGTAGAAAAATAATTTTTCATCCTTTCTCTCCATGTAATTACGCATCAATGTGTCTGCAAGTTTTGTGCATGTCTAACAAATTTTCAATGAATTGCAAATATGGGCGACAACTTGCTAGATGATCAAAGCCCCGCGGCTCTGCAACTACACCAACACAGGTATTTTGGATCCCTCATCCAAAAAAAAGGCTTAACGAATTTTTTCTCTTTAAATGACTAACCTAATTCTCTCTCTTTGAGAATTGTCCACACACAAACATAGGAGCTCCTTTACAAAATTGTCCTTAATTTATCTATTGAGATGATATTTATTTATGTTAAAAAAAAAAACCTATAACAATTTCCCCTTGGGATTCATTATTGAGAGAGCTTCGTCCAAGATTCGTTATTTATTCATTGTATTGGACTTTGTAATGTTGTGTTACAAAGTTCTTATCTTTTTATCTTAGATTGGCTCATTTATATGCATAAGCATGATATATGCCTCAACTTTGAAAAATGTTAGTAAATTGCTTTCTGATCGAAAAACAAAAATACAACGTCAGAATACCTATGGATCATATCTCGCGTTGTGCCTAAAGGCACGGGCATTTCACTAGACATCACTATAGACACGGGCATTTCACATCATATATTGTGCATGTACAATTAGGGTCCACATGCGCGCTATCTATTGTGCCATGTATAGACATTGTGCGTGTAAGTAAATCTCGCCCGTGCATAGCACGGGTTCAACGCTTTAAATATACTATAGCAATGTAGTTTGGGCTTTCAAAAGCCTCCAAAACCCAAATCCTAATTTTCTACAATTTTCAATTTTTTAATCCTTCATAATTTCCACATTCCACGTATAGTGGAAGCCGGGAGGGGAACGTGGGTTGGAAATGTGGCAGTTGGGCCTTTGGGCGTTGGCTAGCTGTAAGGGTGAAAGTATTGTGAACGTGGATTTTTTGTTAGTGTCTCACAATTTATTTTACTGTTTTTGTTTGTTCCATTTATGCCTTATGTCTTTTTCTTCTTATTTTCCTTTTTTAAGTTGTGATAATTTTTTCCATTTATATATACACATACAATAACTTTAGTCTAACAAATAGTGTTGTGTCTAACTCGATGTACGAAACAACGAATAAATTTCAACTATCATTGTACCCGTTTGATTCACGGGTCTGGAAAAAAATAACAACGGGATTTTTCTTTTTCTTTAAGTTGTCATAATTTTTTTCATTTATATATACATATACAATAACTTTAGTCTAACAGATAGTGTTGTGTCTAACTCGATGTACGAAACAACGAATAAATTTCAACCATCATTGTACCCATTTGATTCACGAGCTCGGAAAAAAATATATCAACGGGATTTTTCTTTTTCTTTAAGTTGTCATAATTTTTTTCATTTATATATACATATAAAATAACTTTAGTCTAACAAATAGTGTTGTGTCCTACTCGATGTACGAAACAAAGAATAAATATCAACTATCATTGTACCCGTTTGATTCACAGGCCCTGAAAAAAATATCAACGGGATTTTTCTTTTCATCCCGTGCATTGAACGGTAGTTAGGGCAAGCCTTCAAACCTCAAATCCTAATTTTCTAGAATTTGTAATTATTTTTACCCCACAAAACAAAAACAAAAAAACTGTTGCCCCACTCTCACACTTGCGATTGCACCCATTACTTACACATTTCCCCATGACTATACTTGCGGTTATACTTTTTCCCCCGCATGTGGTACCCACATCTCCCACGTCTCAAATCCTTTGCAAAACAAAGTAAAATAACTCCTCTCATGTCTCTTTATCTACAGGTTTTTGAGCTCGGTCTTTTTGTTACGCTAATTTGTTGATGGAATTTCAAGTACCATGTTAGGTTCCGTTTGCTACGAGAATCTGCTCACAGAGCGCATAACAATTGCTTCATGGTATATCTAATTTTGCCGGTCCTCTTCGGTTGTGTCTAATTTTTTCTTACTCATGTCGATTGATTGATTGATGATCACTCTGTTTTTACTCTATCTTGACACCCATGTTTTACCAGCAGATTTCACAGAAAATTTCAGTTATCAAAAACAGTTCCGAATTCTTCCTCCTCTGTGCATTCCTCCATGACAAGCAATTTGTCTCTCTCGCAAAAGTGTGACTCTTCCCCGTTCCGGAAAAGGGTATACTTTTAATCTATATTTCGTTTTAACTCTCTCTCTGAAAAATTACTCAAGTTTTTGGTTAATTATGTAGGATTAAGTTCCGTTCCGTTCATGTGCCTGGAACAAAAAAAAAAAACTCAATTCATTTCTCGGTTATATCTCATGTTTTGTTTTATTCTAACTTATGCTAAATATATTATGCGTGCATGATCGATAGGGTCCACCTGTTACCTATTATGCCAGTACATCCATTATGTGTGTGCATGTTAATCTTGCCCATGCATAGCATGGGTTCAACGCTAGTAACCACAGATTGGAATGGCTTTCTCCGTTTCTTCTCTTGGTTTCGCGTATCCTTTGTTCGGCGTTGGCAGAGCTCTAATTATGCGTACTCTTCCGCCGCTGCTACAGTGGCGAGCCGCAGATGCTTATATGTCCGTCGGGGTTTGGTTGCTACCATGGCTCGCCTTGTTTTTGATATTTGAAGCAAAGTACAATGGGGTTTTCGGATCATCCGGGTATAACATTCAAATTGAACCGGATGAAATAACGACATGGAATCAAGACATGGTTTGCACAATGTATTTATTAACTAAAGGTAACTAAAGTTTTTAAATATCGATTGTAGCACTGAGTACACTGTTTCGTGCGAAGCACGAGGCATAATACTAGTTTAATAAAATGGGGAATGTAAGGGGTGGATGATAAAATGGGGGTAAAGTGGATAACTTTTGGGGAGGCCAAGGGTGCCCAAAAGTTATCCCCCTTAAGCCCTCATATGATTTTTTCGTTTTGTCAAACCATAGATATAAGGTGGGGCCCAGGGATAAGAGGGGGTGAAATGTTATCCCTTTCCATATCTCCCATCCAACGAGGGCCTAGAGTCCGAAATCAGGACGTGGGGACACTGCTGTGCAGCTCCCACTCAGTAGCTGATGTGCATGTAAAATGACATCATTTTGATGCCTTTCACGTCAAAAAAAGAGAGAGGCAAAACAACATCGTTTTGATTTAATTAAAACAACTCCGTTTCGTGGTCTTTTACGCGGAAAGAAAAATAAAACAAAACGACGTCATTTTACTTAAATGGAACGACGCCGTTTCGTGATCTTTTACACAGAAAGAAAAAAAGAGACAAAACTACGTCATTTAGCCTGCACTATTTTTAAGTTGGTGTAAACTACTTTCTGCCATATCAGATAAGTTAAATAGGCTCCCACACATAAAAAAACTCACCAAATCAAAGATCATCCACCAAATTTTCATCACAAGAAATTCATGAAATGACAAGAGTGGGTCGAATTATCTTTACCACATTGATATGAAGAGGGAATGAGTGGATTAAATATTGCCGAGAAGGTAAAAGCCAAAAATCATCGAATATTGATAAATACTTCAAAGAATGTAGTATTGACAAGCAAAAAACATGAAATTACAAAAACATGGGCTGAAATCCCAAGAAGTCCAAAAAATATTAGGATAAGCATGTATTGAATATCTCGCTCCGCATCATGTCTATCGGCATTTGTTCATGATACACGCCCGTCTTTCCTAGAATAGAAACACTTTCATCCCTACCAAATCTAGAAGCATAAAGTTTGATAAACTCGATGTCCTGATCATTGAAAAATAATGCATCAGAATCAAGGTTCTGAATCCCGTACTGGTTTGGGTACCGATTTTCCTATTTGTATGGTACGGTATTGGTACCAGACAGTACCGGGTACCATTTCGGATTTAGCGGTACTATTTATATATACGTATATATAAATCAATTATAGGATAAAATGATATGTTCTCGTGACACAATAACTTATACTCAATAGGTTAGGGACTTACCATACAAAAAAGTAAAACTAAGAGGTAAATGTGTAATAAAGTGTCCAATAGCTTGAGTTCACAAAACGTGTACACATATTGGATACACATTAACACATATCCATTACCTACAGGCTCATGACAGATCGCTGGTCTTAAAAGAAGAAAAAAATACCCAAAGGTCACATATGTATACACGGAAATGATACTAGAGAGTCACACACACACACACTAGTATAGGTCACGGTATTGGAGGGTGAAGTTACGGAATGGATACTAGAGAGTCACGGTATTGGAGGGTGAAGTTACGGAATGGATACTAGAGAGTCACGGTATTGGAGGGTGAAGTTATGGAATGGGATTAACAACCTTGATCATAATACACTAGTATAGGTCAAACTGTTACACTAGCTACTACCATTTGTAAGCAGCAGTACAAAATATGGAATAAGAACTACCAAATGAACAGGAAAATCAAAATTTTTGTAGCTTAATTAAGTTTCAAATAATTTGTTTAGATAACATTTGAAGCAATGGAGATGCACATAAAAACATTTAAAATAAAACTTTGCTTAGACCAATTTTGTTAAAATCATTAAAAGTCACTAAAATAATTAAAACTGAATGATCTTAACTAAAAGTTCTGAGAACTAAATCAATCCGCCAATTGTGTAAAATGGAACTAATAATACAAATCATTAGCCTACAGTTCTGTTTTACTTTTGAACCATGGTTTAATTAAGTTTCAAATAATTTGTTTAGAAAACATTTGAAGCGACGGAGATGCGCATAAAAACATTTAAAATTAAACTTTCTTTAGAACAATTTTTGTTAAAATCATTACAAGTCACTAAAATAATTCAAACTCAAGATAGTGACTAATAAAGTGCTTTCTAATAAATAATCCAAATGGGTTATTTTTTGTCCTTAATATTCCACATTTGTTAGTTTTAAGTTTTTTTTTTTTGGATTATTAGTTTGTCTCAATAAAAGAAATTTAAATTTTTTTAAAAATTATGATCAAAATCTCAAAAAAAATTACTAAAGACGGTAATTCAAAATAGACAGGTTTTTTGGACTACTTTTGTCTTTTCACAAAAATTCTAGTTTGGTTCATAATTCTTTACTTATTACATTTCTCTCGTTGTGATGAAGCAATAATCCACAAAAAATAAACAGTAAATTAACAAGTGCAAAATTAATCGATTAAATGTAGTAGATAAAATTGCGGTTCAGTTCAATTTGAAACTAAAACCGTAAAGTATAAACCCGTAAGCCAAACCATTATATTTGATTTTTCATTTTAAAAGCAGGGACCAAACCACCGTACTAAAAACTCAAAACAAATATAGTAGTTTGCATTGGTGTGGGTTTGTTATTTTACTCGCACCTACTATACACCCCCTTCCTCCCCATTCTTCCTAAAATTTTGTTAACAATTTATTTTGGTAATCTTTTGTTTGTCTTTTATGATTTTTTGTTAGATTTACATTATATTAAAAATTAAAAAATTGTGATAAAAAATGAAAAAAAAACGAGAAACAAGTACAAAACAACCGGTAGTTTTTTTTGTCTAAAGTATCGTTTTATATATATATATAGGACCAGCTTCTTATCAGGACCTGCCGAATTTGCACAGTATCCGGACCTTCTAATCGTGGCCGTTGGATTACATCCAACGGCTGGGAAATGAAAGTGATTCTCGCGGGTTAAATAAGAAACCGGGTCGCCTATTTTCCGTGTCATGCGGGTAGACGGGTCAAAACCCTCCCCTTCCCTTTTCATTTCACGCTTTCACAGAGAGAGAGAGAGAGAGAGGATAGCGATCGCGAAGAACAAGGAGGGGGGAGCAGATCGAAGACGAAATCGAACCCTCTAGAATCGAATCCAACAGCAAGGTTCGTCTCTCTCTCTCTCTCTCTCTCTCGAAAAGGTTTGATTTTGAAATCTAGGGTTCGAACTCAAAAAAGACGATCGTTCTTTGGTTCGATCTAGGGTTTTGATTGCGATTTTTGAAAAAGACGATCGTTATTTAGGGCTACGGTTTTGATTTTTTTTCTTCTTGCTTTCATCTTTGCATGCCTTACTATTACAACTCATTTGTTACCAATTTTCCCTTTTTGTAATTCAACTTCTCTCGAGCACAACCTGTTGGTTATTTCATCTCAGGCATGACAGATGAGATGGTGATATTAACATTCTTGATTTACTCTACCTGTGTCTGTTGATCTCTCTTTTTTATTAAACGACCAACGGCAAAAAATTTCGAGTATCATAATTTAATCCTTGTATCATAATTTTCGAGTTTAATCCTTGTATCATAATTTTCGAGTTTAATCCTTGTATCATAATTTTTGAGTTTTCTTTTCAAGAAGAGGTTTAAACTCGTTTCAATTCGTATAATATAGAATTCAAAAATTGTTCCTGGAGAAAGTATTTACTTTGATTGGATAATTGTAATTTGTTACAAGTCCTGCAATTTGTTAATTTTTTTAACCATATTATGACCTATCCGTGTTTCAGGATGGGAAAACGGCTCGTGAGAAGATGGAGATGGAGATGAAGAAAGGCGGAGAAGGAGATGGAGAAAATGGCAATGGCTGCATCTATTTTTTAGTAGTGATTTTTATTTTTTCAAGTTTTGGAGATAATTTATAACTTATGAAGTTATATTGTAAAACTTAGTAATGATTCACAGAGTTATGCTGTGGGCAAGTTCATTTTTTAGTAGTTCTGAGTCTGAAATAGATACCCTCAGCTTCGTTAAGGACCTCCAGAATTGGAGTATCATCTGCTCCTATTCCTGCTGGTGATGGCAGCCATGATGCCTTTGCTTGGAGTTGAGCCTGAGTACCCAACCCAACTTGGGAGGGGTCTCGTCTGAGTCTGAAATAGCAAATACAATGTAAACTTATGAGGCTCATTTTGTGAGTACCAAATACAATGTAAACTTTTTCTTTTGTAGTGAATGACTAATTGTTTTACTGACTTTATGCTTCTTGTTTATGTACTTGAGTTATGTGAGTGGGAATGAATTATCCAATTCTAGTTTGTGTAGCCCTTTGTCATTACACCAAACAAGCAAGTGTTCGCAAGCAAGCAACCCGTTTCCTGCAACTCACTCACAGTTTCAGCACTCCTATTTCAAAGTTTCAGCAATGAATAGCAACAGCAGAAGCACAAAGCCAACGTGTACTATCTGGAAAAATTTGTGCAGCATTTCCCCTGTTTTTGGTCCTAGCCGACGTCAAAAGCGTGTCAACAAACAAAGATAGCAACTTGAAAGACCAAAGCCAAAGTCACATATGAATATAACATGAAAAATGGAGTTTAAAACCTTTCCACATATGAATCTCTTCTACATTACAAAATTGTCTTTACAAGAAGTTGAGGTTCAAAGCACAACTACATTCATTGCTAGAACAATAGCTCCTGACCCAGAAGGGGCATCTCCTATACTAGATGAATATGTATAGTGTTTGCTCTAAAACTTCTTTCACTTTACAGCTCCATGAGAAAATCTACAATCGGGAAGTTGCCCGAAACGCTACCGCGGTCCCTCCACTGCAGAGATGCCTTTCTCAACTCGTGATTTGAAATCAAGCCTCTTGAAAGCCCAAGTAGCTATTACTGGATCAAATTTTCTTGGCTCCTTACCTGCATTAGTTTAAAAAACAATGATCACGTCCCTTGATATCTGATAAATCAGCTTCCTACAGTAACTTAAAAGAAATAAATGATCTCTCCATAGCAAGCAACTCACCAGGGGGAAAAATGAATTTCTATACCACCACACCTGTATGCTAATGCAACTCAAGTTTTACAAAGTATAGAGAGAAACTAGCTTAAGTGGTGAAATAGAAAAAGCTAAGTGGTGACATAGAAAAATTCAAAAGTCCCCAAAACACAAAACCATTAATTTGCTCTACAAAGGAACAAAACCCACATTGTCATTCAATCAATCAAAATCAAATCTCCAACTACAGATTTACACACAAAATCAAATCTGAGTTGTCCTCCTCTGGACCCTAATGCACTTGCAATCTTCTTCATCCCCATCGTGTTGTCCTCCTCAATAGTCACCTAAAATCCCACCTATACATAAGATTAACCATCACATTGATTCACTAGATGATTTCACCAATCCATTTTATGCTGCACCTCCTATCAACGTAAACTTACCACCTGGTGATCCACAGGAAAACAGCTTTCATCACTTGCACATTTTCATGTTTCAAAGTTCAAAGTTCACCATCTGTAATCCACAAAGAAAGAAAACAAATTTGATTTTGAATAACTTTTAACTATCACAACCTTAAGGCTCATAGTAACTACAAAAAAAAGCCTTTCTTTACTGGAAAAGGAATCAGGTGAGGTTTGTTAGAAAATCTAAGGAATAAGCTTTATATGTGAAACCCATCTCTGTTTCATACTAAGAAAGAAAACCCATGACCACAACAGCCTCTCATGTAAAATTCAGCTGCGAATTCAAAAGAAACTAAGGAATAAGGTTTTATACCAATTGTATGTCAAAACCCATCTGTTTCTCTTTATACTAAGGAATAAGGTTTTACAGATCTAGATAAATCGAAATTTCACAGGAAAAAAAAAACTGGGTTTCTCTTTCAAAATCAAAACACATCGAGAGAGGGAGAGAGAGAGAGGTACCAACTGTTGTGAAGTCGATCGGAATCTGGAACTCGCAAATCGAACCCTAAATCGAATTCTAACCGCATCAACAAGTTATCAAAATCGAACGAGTTAGGGTTTGATTTGCGATATCAAAACCGAACAAGGGAGAGAGAGAGAGAGAGAGAGAGAGAGAGAGAGAGAGAGAGAGAGAGAGAGAGAGAGGGGTACCTACTGTTGTGAAGTCGATCGGAATCTGGAAGGTTTTCTTCTTCTTCGTTTCTCTTCTCTCTCTCTCTCTCTCTCTCTCTCTCTCTCTCTCTCTCTCTCTCTCTCTCTCTCTCTCTCTTCTCTCAAACGCGTAATCTGTATTGTGAGGACCCGTGTGTATACATGACCCGGTTTGACGACCCGCGAGATGTATTTTGCCCGACTCCACGACCCGCGAACGTTTTAATTCCATTCCCTTGATCTCAGCCGTTGGCTGAGATCCAACGGCCAGAAAGCAAAGGACCGGATACTGTGCAAAAGCGGGGGTCCGTTTTAGAAGCGCGCCGTATATATATATATATATAGTTTTACAATTTCGATGTACTCTATCCGTTCCAAAATAAGTCTCATACATTATAGATCTTGTTTGATAGAACATAATTTATTCTAGGGTAAATTTCACCTACCTCCCCTGAGGTTTCTGACAATTACAGGGACCTCCCCTAAGGTTTCTGAAATTTCACTGACCTCCCCTACTTTTGAAAATAAATGTCACATACCTCCCCTCCGTTAACTTCCGTTAGAAAAGCTAACGGAAAATGCTGATGTCACCCCCACCTCACTCTCCTCTTTTTATTTTAAATCTTAAAATGTTTATAACTTTTGTTTTATATATTCACTTTTTACGAAATTTATATATTTAAAATCTACTCGAAAAGATCTATAAAATGAGATCCATATTTAATATGAAATTATGAAAAAATAAAATCTTATTTTTTCAATGTGAATTGTAATTATAATGTTACATAATTTAAATTATTTCCAATTCGTAAGTCAAAATTTTACGCAAAAATTGTACTCCCTCCGTTCCAAATTGTTTGCTCCTTTTGGGAATGCGTGCATTTTACACGCAAAAAATAATGTACCAGTATTAATTTTTTTCAACAAACTTTATACCAATTTAAAGATCTTATTGAGAAGAAAAAAATTGGTGTAATTCTTTTTTAAAAAAAGTTCTCATTAACACGTTATTTTTTAGTGCAAAATGCACGCACTCCCAAAAGGGGGGGGCAAACAATTTGGAACAGAGGGAGTACGAAACATCATAAAATCTTCTTGTTTAACAATTTTGTTTTTTCCAAATATATTCTTAATTAAATGAACATGGTAAATTTGCAAGTCCATTTTTCTATTTAATGGTGACTTTATCCCAATAAAATTTTAAATTTTCAATGCAAATTTTAATTATATTGTCATTTTTTTTTGCCATTCGATATTCATCAATAGAGTTAGTTGTTAGATGTTAGTAAACTTTAAGGGTTAACCTCCTCTCCATAGGAATCGAACCCAGAACCTTACAAAAAAAGTTGTAAGAATTTTGAGGTTTAAAATTTTGAGTTAAACATTGAAAAATTTAAATTATGTAGCACGATAATTCACATTGAAAATTAACATTTTATTTTTTCATAATTTCACATTTAATATGGATCTCATTTTATAGATCTTTTCGGGTAGATTTTAAATATATAAATTTCATAAAAAGTGAATATATAAAACAAAAGTTATAAACATTTTAAGATTTAAAATAAAAAGAGGAGAGTGAGGTGGGGGTGACATCAGCATTTTCCGTTAGCTTTTCTAACGGAAGTTAACGGAGGGGAGGTATGTGACATTTATTTTCAAAAGTAGGGGAGGTCAGTGAAATTTCAGAAACCTTAGGGGAGGTCCCTGTAATTGTCAGAAACCTCAGGGGAGGTAGGTGAAATTTACCCTTTATTCTATTATACAAAAATTTCAAAATCATAAAAACTATTATAAATTAAAAGATATAAGCTGTTAAAAATGACACAGAGTCCAAAAGTGACACTTATTTTGGGACGGAGTGAGGGAGTAGGTTTTTATAATTTTTCCGATTGCTGTATTAGAGACCAATGAGAAATACCATAACAAAAAAATTAGGGAAAATTAGTTAATTTCGACCAAAAAAAAAAAAAAAACTCCCCTCCATTTTTACGCTTCTCAAATTTCTGATTGAACTGTAAATCGAAAATCCCCATGGCTAGGCGACTCCTCACCACCGCCATCACCACCCTCGCAACCCTCACCCGCAGCCTAAACCCTAATAAACCCCAACCTCACCCCTCCCACTTCTCCACCTCTTTCCTCATCACCAAAACCCCCAAAAAGTATAAGAAGAAACGCAAAAAGGACAACAGCCCTCGTAACAATCCCATCTAGCACGATTCAAATCGCATCGTCCCTCACTTTAAGGCAATCGTCGAGCGAGACGCCACCTTTCGGTTCCTCACCAGGACCAAAGAGTACCTGTCCAAGCAGCCGGACCATGTCCTCCGCCTCGACGACGCCGGCAAACTCGACCGCGAGCTGGGCTTCCCCCGCGGCCGCAAGGTCCGTTCACAAAAATTGTACCACTTTTTGTGTGTGCGTGTGTTTTCTCAATTCATTTTGTATTTCCTTTTTGCAATTCCTTTGGGCATCTCGGCAAAAGTTCTATTTGATATGGAGTACTCCAATGCACAAACCTACATAGCATCTCCAGCCCTTACAATTTGAGTTTTTCTATGAAGCTATCCAATGGGCAAATCAAAATCTAAGCATAAATTTGAGCAAAAGCCTCATTAATGGCATGTTTGTGAATTTAAGAATTTGTGTAAAACTCAATCTGTATAGGTTTGAGTCAAGGATTGGAGTTGGTTTTGAAGGGGTTTTCCTCGAATCTTGAGTTTAAATGAGGAAAGGGGTTAAGGGCTGGAGATGCTCACAAATGTGAGTGAAAAGTTCATTAATGGCATAGCTGCAAATTGTTAAGAGCAAAACAAGTCTTTGAAAATTTGAGTACGAATTTGATTCTCCATTGATTTGGTAAAAGATTTGAGTAAAACTCAATATCGTATGAGTTTGAGTGGAGTACCGGAGTAAGTGTAGTGGCATTTTACTTTGAAGAATTTGATTCTGAGTCCATTAAAATAGCAAGGGCTGGAGATGCTCTTATATAGGGTTTTTAGTATTCGACCATTACTTTATTCATGTGTTATTTGTTGAAGACAATTACTTTGATCATTCAAGTAATGGGTTTTTACACATCTCAAGAGCTACTAATTTATTACCTTAATTTGAGATGATGGGGAGAAATACTCCAACAGATTTGCACAATTTTCTGATTTTTAAGACTGTTTTATATATGCATCAAAATCTCATAAACCCGTTTTAACTGAAATCTTCAGTTTCTATCAGACATAGATTTGAGCAAAAACTTAATTTATCGTATATATGTAAATTTATAATGCATGAGGTAGTCTTAAAAGATTTGAGTCTCTTGATTTGAGTAAAGTAATTGATCGTAACTCAATTGATATGGGTAGAAGAATGGATGGAGGGGGTTTTAAGAACTTATTTGAGTTTTACTACAGATGCGTGAAATACAGATGCTCCTACATATTGTTACTTTGATATATGTATGAATACAAATTAGAAGTTTGATCAGATTTTTCTCACAGGTTCTCCGCTCCATCCAGCGCCACCCCCTATTGTTAGAGACCTACTGCCACGACGACTGCAAAATGTGGTTTGGGTTCACCGACTTCATGGAGTCCTTGCTCCACAAAGAGAAAGAAATAATGATCTCTATGGAGGAAGACAGAGTCACAGTTGTCCGGAAATTATTAATGATGTCATCAAAGAAACGAATTCCTTTGAGCAAATTGTACCATAAACGACTTTTGTTTGGCATTCCAGAAGATTTTAGGGATCGGATTGCAAAATACCCAAACTACTTCGAAGTTACGGTTGAAGAGGACGGAAAAAGAGTCCTTGAGCTTGTGAATTGGGATCCTTTACTGGCAGTGAGTGCACTGGAGAGAGAATTCATGGTAGACGAGGATAGGGTGAAGAAACCATTCAAGTTTCCTTTAAAACACAGGAATCCTTGGATTTGGAAGAAGATGATATCAGAAAGGTGAATCTGCTGAACCCGCTTCCATTGGTTTCGCCATATTCGGATGGTTCTAAGTTTGACCTTTGGACTCTGGAAGCAGAGAAGTACAGGGTTGGGGTTTTGCACGAGTTCTTGAGCTTGACTTTGGCGAAGAGGGCTTCGATACACCACATTGTGGAGTTCGAGGAGGAGTTGTGTCTTACCAAGCATACTTATCAGATGCTTTTGAAGCAGCCTCGAACTTTTTATTTGGCGGGTACGGAGATGAATTGGGTTGTGTTTTTGAAGGATGCTTATGGTGAAGATGGGGTTTTGATTAATAAGGATCCGCAAGTGGTTTTCAATGACAAGTTGTATAGATATGCACAGGTGCAAGGGATGGAACTGGGTTCTGATATTGCGTAGAAATGATATTTGGGATCTATCAATTTCTCATCTGTGCGATGTCTTAGTGCTGGTAAATGAAGGATGAATATTCAAAACTGGATTCTATTCATAAGTCAATCTTCAATTTTCTGAAACACTCAACAGAAGGAAAAATGCCATCAAGATAGATTGAACCTACGATCTACAATTCAACTAAAGGCACAATGAAATCAAGGCTTCAACAGCTTTTGCAAACAGAGCAAAGGATTTCAATGGGTACACTCTCTCATTCGTTGTTGTAAATTGAGCAAAGCTCTGACCCAACACTACAGGATCAACGTTCTATTGTGCAAGAATGAGGTATCCTAAATTAATCCTCGACATTGTTTTTGTATTAATCAACTGAGTCATTTGTAGTTTTTAAGTGGCCTTTTTTGGAATGGCTCTTGAATTCATTCTCATAGTTTTCAATTGAAAAGAGATGCAAACTTTGGTAATGTCCATGTAGCTTGAAGCAACTAATATCGTTAGGGCTTACACTTGTGTATCTGAAAGTAGTGAGCTATATCTGAACTGATGAATTGATAATAAAGATATTGTTCAGTGCGTCTTCATGTATTTCTCTGTTGTCCTTTTGATACTTAAATGCCCCTGATTTGCTAATAGAAGCCTGTGATTTCATTACTTGGCTCTTGAATGCTCTTGATTTTCGCTAAACAATTCATGATAACTTTTTTATTCAAGCGAGTTGAATTGGAAGCAGCCACAACTAAAGACCTCTGCAGCTGGTTGCATTAGTCTATGTTGCTGGATTCAATCAAAATGTTGTCTCCAATTAAATCACCATTGTCTCGTTGTCCTCAATGTTAATCAATAATGATTCAACAACAGTTGGTCGTTTAGGGATTTGTTATAGTCGCATAACCGATGACTGATTAGGAGGCTAAATTGTAAAAGAGATGAGGCAAGCATTGTCCCCTTGTGGTTCAGATTATGCAAATGTTAACCAAAATAATCTCTGTTTTCTATATCTATACATTAAAAGAGAGAAGAAGGGGCAGTTTCTTCTGCCACTTACATGCCTTAACCAAAGAACGGGCAGGTTGCAGGGCAACGGGCAGGTGATGGCTTGCAACCAAGACCGGACAAGTGACCGGGCTCAGCGGGCAGTGCAAATTGGCAGTTTCCAGGAGGAAAGGGCTGAGGCTCGGAATCTCTGGCTGTTCCCTCAAAATAAGGAAGAAAAAATTGAGTTGATGTGATCCGTTACTGTTCTTGCGGCTTGAGATATAAGCCTCTTTTGAAGTTTTCTTCGCTTCAGGTTTTGGGCGAACTTACCTCTGTTTTCTCCAATATCCCACAAATTAAGGGCTCTCTTTTGTACCAATGTGATGGTAGCTTCGTCAAGAAGAAAAAGGGTACAAAAAGATGCACCTATTTTCTGCCCCACAAATATAACACATTCTTCCAGTTCAGTAGAAAGTCTCTCTCTCTCTCTCTCTCTCTCTCTCTCTCTCTCTCTCTCTCAAAGCCAGGGATTACTTTCCCTTCATAGAGTTTTCTCGATTCGATTCAATCGGACCCCTCAAGTCTACCTATCTGCCAATCAATTCATCCGTTGCTTCACTGGAATTCCAATGCAAGCTGTAATCGGCTTAGATTTTAATTGTCAGGTAATTAACTGTTATGATTCTGACTTATGAGTTTCAGGCTTAGATTTTAATTGTCAGGCTTAGATTTCACACTGAGCCACTGCCCACAATACCTCAACTGCCCAGAAACTATCCAAGTTCAGAGGCTCAATCATGCACAGATTCAGGTTATATTATCTTCAGAAACACAGGAAGTCCATATTTGCTTCATGTTGAAAACAGAATCACAAACATAGCAAATGGGCTCAGAAAGTTCAGAGGTTACATATCATCACAGCCCACAATTGACTGTGTCTTTCCTGTCATTAACGTGCAAGTTTTTTTTTGATCAGTCTTTTAACGTGCAAGTTTGCTGCCCATACACACTGAATTCCACAATAATAGTCACGTAAGGGCTCAGGCCATGCATCATTGCCCACAATCAACCAACATCAGAGAATGACAGCCAATACACACTTCAATTCCACAATAATAGTCACGTAAGGGCTCAGGCCATGCATCATTGCCCACAATCAACCAACATCAGAGAATGACAGCCAATACACACTTCAATTCCACAATAATAGGCACCTAAGGGCTCAGGCCATGCATCATTGCCCAGAATCAACCAACATCAGATAATGACAGCAAATAGACACTGAATTCCACAATAATAGGCACCTAAAAGGGCTCAGGACATTCATCATTGCCCATATCAAAGGACTGCCCAGAATGACAGCAAATACACACTTATTTCTCAGATTTGCAGGTGAAAAATAGTACCATCCACTGCCCAGATTTGCAGGGTAATCTCATATAACAATCACAAACAGAAACATAGCAAATCCAGTGACAAAACAAAGTAAATCACAGCCCACATTTGACTGTGTATTCCCTATCATTGGTCATTAACACACACACACAGGGCTCAGAACCTTCATCACAGCCCACATTCAGAGATGATAAGTTTCATCATGGGTTTCATCAACAGTTTTAATCAATCAAATTAAGTTCCATCAAATTACCCCACAAATTACCCCACTGCATATTCAGCCAAACACACGCACACACACACACACACACACAGGTTACTCATGGCTGCAATTTTGCTGCCCCGCCGAGGTAATAACCTGGGCTCAGTCGTAATTGCCCCAACAAAGTGCTTTCACATTAATTCATAACCTGCCAAAAGGCCCACATATTACATTTACATTGCCTCAAAATTCAAGTTTCATGATACCATAGCCAAACAGCACATCATTACTGTTAAAGTAGACAAACATAACATCATAGTTGTTAAAGTAGTGCAAGTTTTAGAGTTATTACATCAAACTATCTAATGGTCCTCATCATTTGTACTTCTACATTCAGCCATTTAAAAAAAAAAGACCTACACAACGGCCCATTTAATGCAGGGGATACACCAAACCCATAAGTACTGCCTCCGCCCATGCTTGCTTCTTCTCATCGGGAGTGCCAAAGAAGGTGTCAACCCTCTCTTCTGCTTGAGAAATCATTGCAGTCAATTTGAATTTCTCCTGTTCATTCAGATTCAACTTCTCTACTTCCGATGGAACACGCTTGCGGAGAGCGGATAGTTCTTTAGAGTACCCCATTGCCTTCACCATTTCACCCATATGTTCTGAAGTTGATTTGCAAAAAGTCTCCAAACTTTCCACAACGGAGTCATCAAATCTACTCCTCTTCTTTCCCTTTTTAACAACTCCCGCATTGGCGGGGGGAGTCGTGACAAGTGGTGTGGAGCTCCGTGGAGTAGAGCCCGGTGGTGTGGAGCTATGGGGACTGGAGATCGGTGGTGTGGAGCTTCGTGGAATTGAGGACGGTGGTGTCACTCGAGCCCCCACCATGTTCTGGTCCAAAGAATGGAATGTACACATCCTCACTTCCATTCTCGAACTCCACATCAATAGGTCCACTTGTGTCTGCCATTTGGGACGGATCCTCCGCCAACTCCCCCGTTGCCCTATCCTTGCCAAAGAGGATGCACCAATCCTCGTAGTATGTGAATGGCTTCCCATTGAGTCCTTTGGCATTCTTGTGGGCCTACAACACAAGACATTGGTGGTTATTGATAGATTAACACCGTTTGCATATACAAAAAGGAAAGTAAGTTACCTTAACATACTCCTCCCACACGGACTCATCATCGACCACGATGCATTTGGTCACATCGTTCCAAGAAAAGCCACTTATACGAAGCAAGTCCGTAATCTTGTTGTAGGTCGTTTTCCAAACCTTCACTTTGGAGTCTATGTGAGGGTGTGCCTTAATGTTAGAGCTCGGTAACAATTTTTTCAACTCGCTCTCCATCAAAGTAAAGAACCCGGCTTTAAACCCATTTTCTGCACTCCATTGGTCACTATATTCGTTTCTCATGCAACGAATCAAGGTATCCTCTTCTACTTTCCTCCAAACTCTACGTGCCCTTTTTGTTACGGGATCAAGTTGTGACTCTTCGGTGTCCATAGCTGAAAAAGCATTTCATTCATTGGTATGACTAGAACTATAAGAACCCGTACTTTAAATAATGTGCATCAAACAATATAGGTCTCATACACCAATACAAATTACATCGAACAATATAGGTCTCATACACTCAAACTTAATTGTCTCAACATGTAAATTACTTTTACATCCACCGGCAAATGAATTAAAAATAGTCTCAACATCTAAAGTACTTATTAGAATAGCTTAAACTTGGTCCACATTTCCACCACGATTTGCTAACCAATGGTTGTACATAGCATTAGCAACCGCATCCCTCCCCTCGGTCCACTCATTGGAAGTCTCAAGTTGACCAATGTAATCCTCTTCTTCAACATTGTGTAGGTTTTCTTCTTCCCATCGTGTGTACTCTAACTCAACCGGATCATTAGGCATCTCTCTTTTAATGAGGTTGTGGAGGAGGTAACATGCATTAACGATGCGATTTTGCGTCCGTATGGGGTAATAAGATGCAACTTTCAATATCGCAAATCGCATCTTCAATACACCGAAGGTTTCTCTCAATCACATTCCTAGCAGCATAGTGCTTCATGTTGAAATACTCCTCTTTGCTAGTAGGAGTATGACCTTGCCTCCATATGTTAAGGTGATACCACTGGCCACGATAGGGTGCTAGAAATCCCTCCTCATTTGGATAACCACCATCGACAAGGTAATATTGTCCTGGAACCAATGGTTAACCTTATTTAGAACATACATCAGTCATGTGTGATGTTAAATGAGAAACACACACATGAGTTATTATATTTTGCGTGACATACCATGTGGGACTTTCAAACCATGTGGTCTTCCAACGGCATCTCGAAGGATTCGAGAATCAGTAGCAGACCCTTCCCAGCCGGACCGGACATAAACAAATTCCTGAGCTCGATTACATACACCTAGGACATTTGTAGCAATTTCCCTCTTCCAGGTTCTATATCGCGCCCTATCTGCTGCGCGGGGGGGGGGGGGGGGGGGGTAAACTGGTACATAGGTCCCATCCAAAGCCCCGAGGCAATTCTACGAATAATAGAGTTTAGTATTGGAAATTATTAATAGTGGTTACATTGTCAATATTAAATATAAGTCAACACAAATGTACCTGAAACCAATTCCACCTACTATCGTGGTAGTCGGCAGGTACAGGTTCAGGCCTTACTAGGAGCATCCTGTGAAGCCGTAACACAGCTACTAGTACAGCATTGAAATGCCTGCTAATTGTTTCACCTGATCTCCAGAACTCAAACTTCGTACGCCTCTGCTTTGTATGGTGCGAGAGGATCCACAAGTAAATGACCACTCTCTCCTCAAGACAAACGCTTCGTGAGTCCCCTAAACCAACACCTCGGACTAAAAAACACAGCCTCTGAAACGTATGCCTATTTACCCTCAATTGCTCATGGCAATCTAAGTCATTGCCTCTCACAAGGCTATTGATTCTATCCACTTGTCGTTGGTAAAGGTTTGGATTAGGAGCCAATTGTGGACGGGGCTCCACAATTAGATTTGCAACGAAGAAGTAGAAGCCGAAACACACTCAAAACAGTTGTAATAAATGCATGTAAAGCCAGAAATGCCTCTTCATCTTCTATCCTCCTCAATTGTGTTCGGTTTAGTCTTGCCATCCTAAAATGTGTTTGAAAAAATGAAATATTTATGCATAATTCATAACTTCACTCAATCATAATTTTGTCACAAGAAGAAACAAACACGACACAAGAATAGGTATGCATGTTCAAACAACGGGCTCAGATTTCATCATGTGTTAAGGGCTCGGGTATGCATCATTGCCCTCTTCACAACTATAGTGAGACAGAGGTGCATATAAAATGAAACCAAATCAACCAACATCAGATAAAATGAAAGTACATCAACCAACATCAGATATTCACAACCACAGTGAATGGGCTCAGGGTATGCATCTGTAGACACTCCAATTTGAGCCTACGAAAATCCTTAGCGTTCCCGATGATGAAAACAGACTTTCAAACACGTTTTAGAGCTTAAAAGGGATGAGTGAAATCTATCCAAAACCCTACAAAACACTTCCAAACAAAAAGAAACCATTGAACCCATTCCATGCACCTGAAGAGCATTTGCATGTGCCTGAAGCACTTTCCTTCAGGCGCTTGAACCTTTCTCATGCACCTGAACCATTCCCCTTTAGGCGCCTTGTTGTTTTGTGAGAGAGAAAGAGAGAAGTGTATACGGTGTTGAATTAACCCTAACACAAGAGAGCTTTATTTATATTGTCACGAGACACGTTACTCAACATAACTAAGCAATGTGGGACAAATACACATAAACTATTCTAACACTCCCCCTCAAGCTGGAGAGTAAATATCAATAAGTCCCAGCTTGTCGCAAAACAACTCCAATCGTGGTTTAAACAAAGGTTTGGTGAAGATGTCAGCCAACTGAGCTCCTGTAGAAATGAATGGAGTAGATAACACACCATTATCTATCTTCTCACGAATAATGTGACAATCAACTTCTATATGTTTCATTCTCTCATTGAATACTGGATTTGAAGCAATATGTATTGCTGTTCGATTATCACAATACATAGAAATAGGTAACTCCACATCAACACCTAACTCCTTGAGTAATGCTCTCAACCACACAATCTCACAAGATGTGTGTGCCATGGCTCGATACTCCGCTTCTGCACTGGACCGTGCAACCACTGTTTGTTTCTTTCTTTTCCATGTGACCAAATTGCCTCCAACAAAAGTACAATACCCAGTAGACAGTAGTGGACCGTCTATCAGATGGTGATCCTACCCAATCAGCGTCGGTAAAGGCTTTAATACGCAAATGTCCATTAGACCGATAAAACAGACCACGTCCAGGATGAGCCTTAAGATATTTCACAATACGAAGACAAGCTTCCCAGTGTGGAAGTCAGGGAGCTGTCATAAATTGACTCACCACACTGACAGCAAAAGAGATATCAGGACGTGTATTGGTAAGCTAATTTAGTTTACCAACTAAAAGAACGATATCGGTCTGGATGAGGAAATATCTCCCCCTGATCATCACAAAGTTTCACATTAGGATCCATTGGGGTCTCCACGGGTTTTGCTCCCAACAAACCGGTCTCCTCAAGAATATCCAATGCATACTTCCGTTGGGACAAATTAATTCCATCCTTGGATCTTGCTACCTCAATACCCAAAAATACCGTAGCTTACCCAAATCTTTAGTATGAAACTGACGCTGTAAGAACTGCTTCAACTCATCAATACCTTTTTGATCATCTCCAGTAATAATGATATCATCTACATACACAATCAACACTATTTTCCCACGTTCTGACTGAAGAGAGAAAACAGAGTGATCCGAATGAGATCGAAGCATTCCAAACTGCAACACAGTGTCACTAAACCGACCAAACCAAACCCGAGGGGACTGCTTCAGACCATATAAGGCTTTGCGAAGACGACAAACCCGAGAACGCTCCCCCTGAGCAACAAACCCAGGAGGTTGCTCCATATAGACCTCTTCGAGTAGATCACCATGTAAGAAGGCATTCTTGACATCCAATTGTAATAATGGCCAACCTAGATTAGCAGCAAGAGAAATAAGAATCCGAACAGAGTTTATCTTGGCAATTGGGGAAAAGGTCTCTGCATAATCAACCCCATATGTCTGTGTATAGCCTTTGGCCACAAGGCGGGCCTTATATCGCTCAACAGTACCATCCGGATGATACTTGATTGTGAATACCCAACGACAGCCAACAGTAGTTTTACCAGCAAGAAGAGGAACCAACTCCCAAGTGCCATTATGATGAAGAGCAGACATCTCAGCCTCCATAGCTTGCCGCCACTCAAACACAGATAAAGCCTCCTGAACAATGTTAGGAACGAAAACAGAAGAGACCGAAGTAGTAAAAGCACGAAGGGATGGTGACAAACAAAATGAGCAATAGGATGTATAGTGCATGACTGAATACCTTTACGATGGGCAATAGGACGATCAAGGTCGTCAAGATCCCGCAACGGAGGAGAAGACGGAGCGGTGGGCGAAGGAGGGGTTGTTTGTTCAGATGGCTCAGGCTGAGATGGCACTGATGGAAGTTTAGGACGACGAACATAAACCTGCAAAGGTTTTGGTGGAGGAAGACCAGTACCTGACAGGACAGCTATAGGAAACACAGACTCAGATGCAAACCGATCATTTGTACTAACAGGCTCCGAATAAAACGGAAGCGACTCATTAAATGTGACATCAGCACACACAAAATGATGACGTAAAGATGGAGAATAACACTTATACCCTTTCTGAGTCCGAGAGTAACCAAGAAAAATGCACCTAATAGAGCGAGGGTCAAGTTTGCTCCGGTCAGAATCCAGAGCATGAACATAACATGTGCATCCAAAAACCCGAAGGGGTAATGAGTGAAGGGGACAACCGGGAAACAATACCTTATGGGGTATTTGACCTCTAAGAACAGTAGAGGGCATACGATTAATCAAATAGCAGGCAATAAGAACAGCGTCACTCCAATAAGACTTAAGAACTTGCATTTGAAATAACATTGCACGCATAACTTCTGATAAATGTCGAATCTTGCGTTCGGCAACTCCATTTTGTTGTGGAGTTCGAGCACAAGAGGACTAGTGGATAATACCGTGATCATCAAAGAATTGAGAAAGACTATTTTTAAAATATTCACGGGCATTATCAGAACGAAATATGCGAATGCAAGTATCAAACTGGGTTTTAATTTCCATATAAAATGACTTAAAAATAGAAGATAACTCGGACCTTACTTTCATGAGATAAAGGTAGGTAACACGAGAGAAATCATCGACAAAAATAACATAATATTGAAAGCCAAAAATATTAGGAACATGCATTGGACCCCAAATATCAGAATGAACTAACTTAAAAGGATGCGACGCACGACTCTCAACTCTAGGAGAAAAAGATACTCTATGATGTTTGCTAAACTCACAGACTTCACATGGCAAAGCATCCACACGGCTACATGAAGGCACTAGCCTTTTAAGGTTCTGAAGTGATGGATGACCAAGACGACAATGATGTTGATATGGTGACACTGATGACTAAAGAGCAACAGAGCTAGGGTGAAAATCATCGGTAAAGTAATATAGGCCACCACGTTCAACACCGCCACCAATCTTCCTCCCCGTCTTGAGATCCTGAAACACACAACCATTAGGAAAGAATGTGACTGAGCAATTCAAAGACTTGGTAAGTTTACTAACAGACATAAGATTTAATCTACAGCCCGACTTGGCCCAGTATATGGTGATGGCCCAAGCACATAACTTCGAGACCTACTTTGAGACAGGTCTGTCGATTTAGGAAGCCCTACAAAGCGGGGTTTTGAAAAAAGAAGATTCGATCCCCAAGCCCAAACAAAACTACATTGGAAACACCTCCTCCCTATATGCAAACACCTCATCCAGCTCCACAAAACACGACTCCAACCAAGCAGCACCCATCAACAGAATCACAGTCCAAACCAACCACTCTAAAAAACCACAAAGAACCCTCTCACAGTTCTCCTCACCTCTATCCTTGGTGTATAAAGAGCTCCATGAAGCCGATCTTCTCAAACCACTCCCTCCAACCCCTCTGCCTCAAAAGCTCCCAGCCTACCACAACCCAAACGCCTTTTGTGCCTTCCATCAAATGCCTGGTCATGCTATCGATGGGTGTTATCGCCTCCGCCACAAGATTCAAGATCTCATTGACAACAGATCCATCTCTGCTCCACTCGCGAAATTGAATACTTCGCCGAATCAATCAACCAACAATGGCCATCCAATAGTTCAATGTTTCACGAGTCTTGGAAGTCTTCAAGTGTCGAGTCATGTTTTTACTTCTAATTGAGTCAGTTTGTATTTCGAGTCTGTTTATGTTTTTGCTTTCCTTGTCTGTGTGTTTTCATGTTCGAGTCTGTAATGTCTTGTTGTTGTCAAATAAATAAAATAGAGTCACCCTTGTAGTCCCGAACTACGCATGGCCTGATTCCTTGCAAAGGGATACGTAGGCAACCTCCAATGGTCCGGCCGCTTCATTTCAAAAAAAAAATCAATGTCATACTGTTGTGTTGAAATTGTCATCATAAACTTGGATTTTTGTAATAATCCCTGAACGTGGAATTGTTTTACACCATCATTTGAGAAACATGATAATCACTTCGAAAGACGAGAAAAATTTTGATTGAACCCTTGCCCCCCACAAGGAGGATTTTCAATGGACCATTCCCCGAAGCCATCAAAAAGCGATGATTTGACACAGGAAAAGCTTGCTAGGTCGAAAACCAGCAAGAGCAGCCTAGGCAAAAGTTAAGGCAAAAAAAAAAAGTTCGCTAGATCAAACTTCAAAATGAGATCTAGGCAAAAGTTAGAGCAAGCATGAGTTATCCCATCAAGTTGCACAATTCAAAATGAAGAAAGGCATTCTTTGCTTCTATTCCCCACATAAATATCCATTGCAAAGCCCCTTTGAACCTGAATCAATTTCTTTCAAAAAGAAGCCAGCTAGGCACCTATCCCCCACACTAGGGTGAAAAGAATAAAAAAGAAAGTGCCAAAGATGTAGGCGCATGAAAGTTCAAACCATCACAAGAAATGAAACAAAAAAAAATCAAATGGAAAGAAAGCGTCAATCAAAAACAGGCACAAAAGAAGAAGAGAAGAAGAAGTGTCCATCAAAAAGCAAAAAGGGCATGCATGGAGTCCAAGATGGCTGCTAGCTCAAACAACCCTTAGGAAAAATGAGATTTTTGAGCCTATTATCCTTCCTTTGTTAACCCCATAACCTTGGCCCCGTCATAACCTAGATAAAAGTCCTTTCAGATTGGAAAGTGCAACTTGATAGTGAGAATTCAAGTCACAAGGGGACAGTCTAATCTCCCTTGAAAATCAAAAGTCAAAGCATTGTGCAAACGCTGGCGTCATGCAAAGCAAAAATCCAAACTGGGGCATATCAACGGGTCTTCATCAGCAGCCCTATAAATTGGGGCATTTTGAAGGAAAATCAATGAGGCATCATCAGCAATCTGGGGCAAGGGTTCATGATAAGAAATCTTGTGTTTTGATAGAATAGTAGATTTGAACGAACATCACTTGATGGAGTGAAACAATCACAAAATCAAAATCCAATTTTATCATGACAATTTCGACATCAATGGTGAGGCATGTTTGCCATCTTTCAGAACTTTGGGTCAATGAGTCTTCTATATCCTTCAAGTCAACATGTTCTTCCCTATCGACCTTTGCCCACTCGGGGGATCCCAATCAAGTCATTCACATAGTTGCTCCTATCCGCCAAGTCAACATGATCAATCAAATCCCTCACGCCTTGTCCATCAAAATCCACCCCCTTGTCAAAAGAGCCGATCAAATTCCTTGGCCTTGTCAGTCTTATCGATGACCACCCGTTTGTCCAAACGGCCGATCAAATTCCTCAGTCATGTAAAAATCCACCTCATTGTCAAGAGTTCAATCACACCGTCTTAGTCTTGTCAATCCTTGACTCGTGGAAACAATTTCAATGCATCAAAGAACCCGTGTTTTGGGTATATGGTCAATTGGTATTAGCAGAGCAAAGGAAAATAATCAGAATTGAGGTTAGTCATTTATGGAGGCATGTCAACTCAAAATTGGGGCATGTCAGCCCGATGCCATCTACTGGGGGACGCTTACAAATCCAAGACTGGGGCATAGGAGCCTAAAGCCCCAAACCAATCCAAAGCCATGTCAAGCTCAAACTAAAGCCCTAGCCAAAAGGGAAAGACAGTAAAGCAAAAGAGGCACCCTATTACGCCACCTACTTTTTAAGAAGGAATGTTGCGGTTGTTGTCGTCGAGTGTCGATGCATGAGTCACACGTAATCATCCTGCAAGAAAACCTTTAAATCAATTGTCCTACGGGACAGTTTTTCAATCAATCGTCCTGCGGGACAGTTTTCAATCAATCGTCCTATGGGACAAGTTTTAAATCAATAGTCCTGCGGGAGAGTTTTTCAATCAATCGTCCAGCGGGACAGTTTTCAATCAATCGTCCTATGGGACAACTTTTAAATCAATCGTCCTGCGGGACAGTTTTTCAATCAATCGTCCTGTGGGACAACTTTTAAATCAATCGTCCCGAGGGACAACTTTTAAATCAATCGTCCTGCGGGACAACTTTCAAACAATCGTCCCGAGGGACAACTTTTAAATCAATCATCCTGAGGGACAACTTTTAAAATCAATCGTCCCGAGGGCCAACTTTTAAATCAATCGTCCTGCGGGACAACTTTCAATCAATCGTCCTGAGGGACAACTTTTAAATCAATCGTCCTGCGGGACAGCTTTCAATCAGTCGTACTGCGGGACAATTTTAAATCAATCGTCCTGAGGGACAACTTTTAAATCAATCGTCCTACGGGACAACTTTCAATCAATCGTCCCGAGGGACAACTTTTAAATCAATCGTCCTGTGGGACAGCTTTCAATCAATCGTCCTGTGGGACAACTTTTAAATCAATTGTCCTGCGGGACGGCTTTCAATCAATCGTCCTGCGGGACAACTTTTAAATCAATCGTCTTGCGGGACAGTTTTTCAATCAATCGTCCTACGGGACAGCTTTTTAATCAAACCGTCCTATGGGACAATATTTCAATTAGTTCTGAGTTAAGATCCCTCACCTCATTGTCCAGTAGGTAGATCAGTCACCTCAACCATTCTAGCTACCTAGCTTGTGCATTCAATCATGTCAAGTCGCCAATCAAATGCTTAGCACCAAGCTCATGATTCTACAAGCCAGGAAAACCCGTTGTTGATTTCTCCATGTGTTTGATTAGCGTTTCACGACCTGGGAAGGCTCGTTGATTCGCGTGATTTTGTTTGTTTCACGGGCCAGGACCCGAAGAACTACGCTGATCTGATCCCTGCAACGAGGTACGTAGGCAGCTCGTCAAGCACGACCATGTGATTTGAATGTTTGCGTTTGTAGCTTAGGATTTTCTAGGGCAACAGGTTAGGCTGTCTCTGTCTTTGACGACACTCGCATCAAATTAGTGATGTCAAGTCTCGTCAAAGAGGGGCAACTGTAGACACCCCAATTTGAGCCTACAAAAATCCATAGCGTTCCCGATGATGAAAACAGACTTTCAAACACGTTTTAAAGCTTAAAAGGGATGATTTAAATCTATCCAAAACCCTACAAAACACTTCCAAACCAAAAACCAAAAGAAACCATTGAACCCATTCCATGCACGTGAAGAGCATTTGCATGTGCCTGAAGCACTTTCCTTCAGGCGCCTGAACCTTTCTCATGCACCTGAACCATTCCCCTTTAGGCGCCTGAACCTTCCCCATGCACCTGAAGCTTCCCCTTTAGGCGCCTGAACCCTCCCAATGCACCTGAAGCCTTCCCTTTAGGTGTCTGAAGAGGCCTTTTAGGTGCCTGAAGGGCTTCTTTAGGCGCCTAAAGCTCTTTTTCCAGAATTTCAAAATTTGAGCGGGAATATCCGGATGTAATGATTATGATGTGATCCTTCAAGGGAGGAGCGTTTTAACCTAAATTGGCCCCTAAAATGACCCCTAGAGGGCCTAAACTACCCTTGGAAGCCTTATTTAAACCCTCATACTCCTCCTTTAGAGGGGTTCCATCATATTTTCTGAAAAATCAGCCATTTTCTCTTAAGAAAACAACCAAAACCAGTGTATAACTTCATTCAAGCCTCCATTATACACCCAAAAACCCATTTCCATTGTTCAATCACCCATTTCAAGCTCCAAAAAGGTAGTGAATCTACCCAATCAGTGTGGTAAAGTTCTTGTTGAGGGAAGTCAGTAGGTCCATGTTGGTTCTTGATACCAATAATGGGCTTACAATGGCTTAAGTATATCAAAAGAGCATTTTTTGCTCGACACCTGAAGCAGCAGCTTCAGGCACCTGAAGCAGCACCTTCAAGCCTTGTTCATTTTTATCTCTTTCTATCTTAAAATCCTTTATTTTGGTCCATAATTATGATGATGATGGTTTAAATCCCAGGAACAAACTGTTTGCTTTCTGTTTTCCACTCCAAGAGGTGAAAATCATACTTTTTAAGGAGAAAAATGACCATCAATGTAGTTAAAACCATGTATTTCTCACAAAATATCTATTGGAGGTCATTTTCTTTCCATGCAGGAGTGGGACATCTCTGTGTTGCTATTTGAATGGATGAAAAACTTGTTTTTTATGAAGAATCAATGATGTTTTATGGTGTGAATGAGTTTTTAAATGAAGCTTTCAAGTTTGTTTTCCTCATTATAGTGAGTTAACATCATTTTACTATCAACATCAAAGGCAAAACAGAAGTCAAAGTGGGTTTGATCAAGCACTTGAAGCAGTAGCTTCTGGCACCTGAAGCAGCAGCTTCAGGCACCGAAAGCCCCTTTCAGGCGCCTGATCCTCTCAGCTTCAGGCGTTTGAAACATACCTTTAGGTGCTTGAAAGAGAGTAGAAGGATCAGATTGGATTTTCCAAAAAGGGTCTCAAATAGTTTATTCTACCAGCTTCAAAGGCAAAACAGTGGTGAAAATGAGTTTGAGCAAGCACCTGAAGCACTAGCTTCTGGCACCTGAAGTAGTAGCTTCAAGCGCCTAAAGCCCCTTTCAGCCCCCTGACCCTCTTGACTTTAGGCGTTTGAAACATTTCTTCAGGTGTTTGAAAGAAAATAGGAAGGCTAGATCTGATTTTGTAAAAGGGTTTCAAAACAAGTTTCTATTTCATTTTATTCATAGTTTGTAGTTGCTGCTACTAATATTTATGTCATTATACCATCATGTTATGTCATCCACACATTCACAAGCATACACTTTCATACGATAAATTGTAATGATCCTTGCATACTTGCTTCCTTTATTTTGTTTACGTGTTTGAGTTTATGAAATAAATGTTTTTCTCAAATCCCTTAAGTACTAAGTAAAGACCGGTTTCCATAGTCGGGCGAGGGGGGTGCCTTAAAAACCTTCCCCCCTCGTAACTTAGCTCCCGAACCCGAGAAATCTTGGTAACGATGCGCCGGTAAAAGCTTTTTCCAAAGTAAGGGCAAAAGAGTCATTTTTGAAAAATCGGTTTATCGGGCACGGTCCTTAAACTCGGGTGGCGACTCTAAAATCAAAATCATAATTTCCAAATCACTTTCGAAACTCAATCGATTTGTCCCTGGTGTTCACAGCATCATTGCCCTCTTCACAACCACAGGTCAGAAAAACACACTATTCAACACAGATATTCCAGCCTTGTGCACAAACACACTATTCAACACAGACGAACTGATTAATCAACACAGTTACTTCCTCAAAACAACCAAATCGAACATAACGAGATCTGATGTTCGTTGAGTTACCCAAATGACAGATACCCAGATGATAACGATCCAAGCACGCACACACACACACACACACACACACAGAGGCCACAGAAATACGGAGTACGAAGAGTTACCTCAGCCGCCAGTGGACAGAAAGGATCACACGTCGCCGGAGTTCGTCGGTCGAGAAGATGGATGGCCACAGATCGCCACACCAGAGAGAGAAACGCAGGCTCGAAAAATGGTCTAGGGTTTCTAAGTTAAAAGACGAGGGGGTATAAGGGGGGTTATTTGAGTAATTAGACATGGGGTATAAAGAGGTATAAATTTATAGGGGGGGGGGGGGGGGGTGTTATTAGTTAGTGAGGGAAAGGGGTATTATTTGGGTAGGGGGATAATTTTATCCTGGGTCTTGTTTGCTTCCCAAACCATGCTTAAGTCTGTGGGACCAGGATAAAATGAGGGGGTATAACTTATACCCCCATCTAAACCCACAGCTAATCGGGGCCTTATTATGTATAGGTTAGACATCCAAACTATCTACTTTTTTTATCCCCTCTATAAATATTACACCAATATGGGCCAACCTTCCAAAAATAATACCCCTCTAATCTTATCCCCCTCTATAACTTATCTCTCTAAAATTAATCCTCCATCTAATCGACCCCCTAGGGAAAATAATTTTCAGTATTTGGGAACAACAAAAAATAGAAGTCAAAGAAAAACTTCCACACATAAGGGGAAAATAATTGCAAGAAAGATGAGGAGAGTAAGGCCCCATTTCCCTTCTTCTTTTTTTTCTTTGATCTGTAAATGTTAGGTTGTTTATATTATTTTATTTTGATTTTTTTTTGGAGTTTTTGGCATTTTTATGTGAGGAGAGACTTTTGGGACATTTTGAACAAAAGACCAAAAATCCCCAAAAGACCAAAAATGCCGATAAAAGTCAGGTTAGTAATATTTTTGTGGAGAAAGGTATGGGCTATAATTTCAGATCACTGTATCATGTAAGTTCTCATGTAACGTACACCAATGTTTTAAAACCCCGGACCGGACCGGCCGGTTCGACCGGATGGACGGTCAACCGGACCTTGTTCCGGTCCGGATGATCCCAAGAACCGTTCATTCTGCAACACCGGCCTCTTTTCGAAAAACCGGTGTGAAATAACAGTTAAACCGGCAAACCGTTGGACCCAGACACGGGTCAGTCGGACCGGACCGGTGCGAAAAAATTTTGAATTCCACTTTCTACCGCTGCATTTAAAGCTGAAAGTTGATGCCCTTGGACAGTTGTTCAAGTGGGCCAGTTCTCGGCCTTTAGAACGCATGACTGTCTCCTAAATGCCTCTTCTTTATCTTTTATACATGGTGTTGGCTCTCAATGCTCCAACATAGGCTATGTGGGACTAAAACTCTTCTTTACCTTTTTTATACATGATGTAGGCTTTCAATGCTCCAACATTGGCGATGTGGGACTAAAACTCCACATACAGATTTCCAACGTTTCTTATGCCATCTCTCCTTTCCAACGTTTTTTTTCATATTTCTTTTTTTACATATTAAATATATATTAATTACATAATTATGACGTCACGGTTCGATAGCGGTTCAACCGCGGTTCGACCGGTGACCCATCCGTCCAGTCCCCTTTCCAGTTCGCCCTCCGGTCCGGGTTTCAAAACATTGACGTACACTGTTGAGCCCGAAAGACGTTTGAATGAAGAAAATGGATAGGCCCAGTTTTAGATGGACTGGGCTTTAGTTGGGTACCTTTTTTTTGAACGGGTACCTGATTGCAAAATTCTTACATTTTACACCTTGTGACAACATTGGGCCCAAAAAAAAAACATAACGCTGTTCTTGTTTTGGAATCTGGTTTTCTTTTTCCTTTCTTTTCTTCATCTGATTGGAATCTGGGTTTCTGTGAGAAGGAAAGGTTGGAAGGGGAAGGGTCAATATTTTTCTTGTTTGGGTAATAGATTAGGGATCCCTATAAAAAAATTCATTAGGGATATGCAATAATAAATTGGAAGCTGATTTGGGGGCTCTCTTTTTTTATGCAGGCACTCCAAAATTTGATAAAGTTACAAAACGACCCTTTTCAAACTATAAAAATTACTTGAGGCACTCCACCCCCAAATTATCTTCTCATTTACTGAGGCACTCCAAACGGAAAAATTTACCAAAACCAAAAGGAAATCTGGAATCCAATGTGAAAATCCTTAATCAAGTCACAAAACTAAATTAACTTGAATAATGAAAAACTATCAATCGAACAAACCAGTAGACAAATATTAAATCACGCACGACACAAAGATTTACGTGGAAAAACCCAAAACGGGAAAAAACCACGGGAAGGAATCATGCACTATAGTCATTGTGTGAATACAAGAGATCTTACTCAGTGTTCGTGTATCCTCACCACGAAGCCTAAAATCTACTTGCCGAATCCACGTGAATCACACCTCTGCATGATTGACGAATCTTGAATCCTCAAGCCTTCCAACTGAATGCCTTCCGAACTCCACGAAAGGGCTTAACTTGGAGATTGAATGTTGATGATGTATAAACCTCTCGAAGTCGAATGATTTGCACCAAGAATCTGTTGTTCTTCAATGTACTTCAAGATTAACAAAAACCCCAATCTCTATTTTTCTTTTAAAATCACTTCGTCCACCCTCCTAAAAATGATCGCACTGTATATATGTAGGCTCTCGGTAATGTGCTAGAATCACCTCAATTTTAGGAAGAATATCCGAGACTTGAATTGGTGAAATCTCTTCACCGAAGGAATCAAACAGCACCCCATCTTCGGTGGGTCTTTAAAGGTTAATAAATAAATGGAGAAGGAAACAAAAATTCTCAATAGAATAGTAGATTACCAAGAAGAGAATTATCAATTAAGGGAAGGATTTTGTCTTGGCCGGAAATCAGTCCATATGCAGTCACTTGACTTTTTGCTTGAGTAACTGTTTCCTTCTTGAGCGAACACCAATCCGAAACATCCGAAAGCTTGACTAAAAACTAACGCGCTCAAACTAAGAAACAAATACTTTGGAGATTCCTTTCCACATCCTAATACAGACGCTCTAAAAAATAAAATAATTTGAACATTAAATAATACAACTCGATAAAAAAGAATACACGGAAATGTGTATTTTGGTCATGAATGTGCCAACCCAAAAAGGGAGCTCGGCTTATGGAGCTTACACAATGCATCTATGCTAGATTTACTTGATTACACCATTTACACAAAACCTCCTATGAAAATTACCAGCCACGGCTTGGCCTAAATTACCACCACAGCTAATTGACACCAGAGTTTAACAGAAGAAATCTACCAATTAAACCAGACTATCACCATTTGATGTCAAAAAATAATACTCAATAATCAGGCCCACATCTCAAGATTATCCAAAATTAAATGAGTTAATCCCCCTTAAGCTTGTCAATGGGTTACGTGCATACCCAGCTCTAGAGAAACCGAAGTCTAGACAAATTAGGGTTGTTAACCCAAGCGATTTGGAACTGATTTTTTCGGTGATTAGCAACTGGGTTTGGGGTGGCCCTATTCAAACCCCTCTCGTATAGCCACAAAGCCTCTTGGATTTGTAGTTGATTGTTGGTGTAGAGAAGAAAATACTCTACACCTACGCATCGCCAGAAACCATACTTGGTGGTACACCCGATTTCATTCCAGATCAGCACCAAAACCCACGTTTCCATGGTTTGTGTGATTTCTTCGAAACCATATCCAAGCCCTTGCATCATCTTGGCTCTTCTTTCATCGTCTTGTCATCTTTCCTTCTTTTGTGTCTTATGTCTTCTTCTGTTGAGGAGAGGAGGCAGAGGAGAAGAGAAAAGCTTTTTTGGAGTACCTCAAGTAAATCATGAAATTTACAAAATGGTAATTTTAGAAAATCACTGTAGCTTGGAGTGCCTGCATCAAAAAAGGAGCGTGAATATCAATTTCCTAATAAATTAGGCACATCCCTTTTTACTTACTTGGAATTGGATCCCACTTTGTTTTTTTTGGCTTTCTGGGCCTAAAGACAACGACATTGCTACTCCTAGAAATGGCTCTTACAACAAGATCCATACAAAAAAATTAAGATGAGATAAATTCAGAAAGGGATAAATGTGTAGACACCTCAAAAGATTCATTCGATATTCGCAACAACCGTTGGTTTGTTGCAAACTTGCAATATTTTGGTTTATCTAGGACCAAGTTGGTTTCACACCTTTAGGAAAGAACGTCTCAGGACAATGAACCCTAACTTGGTATTCATGATGACGCCTAACTTTAATTTTGAACCGATACAATGGAGAGAGTTGATATGATAATTTTGATAGTAACATTATAGGGAGGGGAAGATCCAAATTGACATTGAATGTTGTAGTGTGAAAGATATGAGTCTATTGAGCATATAAGTTAACAAATATGTAATTGGTACGCCACATAGGACGGTGCATCTGGGGTTTGGTTTGGAGAAAGTATCCTTACTTTTCCTTCTTTCTTTCTTACCTTTTCTTTTCTTTTTTGCATTTGGAGAAACAAAAAATAATTAAATAACATTGCTAAATAAGGAGTAGAGTAGGGTCCAGCAAAACTTTCTCCGAAAACTTTAGGAAAGAGAAATGGACAGCTCAGATTCACATTTTATGGATCTGATCCTTCCATTTTCTTTTCCTGAACATTTTCGGAAAATGTTTTCACGGGCCTTAACATTTTTGTTGCTGAATAGAGTTGGATTGTAGCCAATTGGGTTTCGCCCGCTAAACCGCGCATCTTGTTTTAGCCAACCTAATTTTTATGATTAGAATTGTTGATCTTGCAATTTGCCAAGTGGCATTCTTCTAAAAACTACGGTCAAATAAGTACATTCAAAAAAGCCTTTCGGTACAAATTCATGCTAAAAAATAAGGACAATCCCCCTTTCAAAATCATACATTTGTGAGTTGATCATGTGATTACAGATATACGACTCCAACAATCGGCCTACATAACTTGATTAAAATGGACCTCATATCCATTAAGGCCTAGTGTCGATAAAACTAGATTACATTAACTTGTAGACATACGAAGTTTCCTTAGGCTCCGTTTGTTTCGGGCAGAAAACGTTTTCTGGGAAAACATTTTACGTAGAAAACATTTTCCGGCGTTTGGTAAAGTAGCAAATAGAAGTCAACAGGAAAACTTTTTCTAGGTCAACAAAAAACTAACTGAAAACAAGTCACTTCAGCTGGAAAATAATTTCCGAAATGAAACTCCAGAAAACAATTTCCAAGAGATGAGCCAACGCTCGCGAAACACCCTGACTCAAAGTTAGACCTCAGGGACATTCTCTCTCTCTCTCTCTCTCTCTCTCTCACACACACACACACACACACATTGCCCTCATCTCTCCTCTCCCTTATCTCTCCCTCTCTCTGATCGTCTTCCTCTCCACCATCAATGTCATTCATTCTCTCTCTCCATTTCTTTGATCCTCCTCTGTTTGGGCCCTCACTCTTGCTTTGCAATTTCTGACCAAATACTTTGATCTTTCGATCTACGAATTTAAAGTAATTGTTTGTATTTGATTTCAGACCTTGAGCTACAAATTTTCCTACTCGTTTAATCTCTCCATAATATTGTGTCATACAAACACAGTTTAATGCCCATAAAGTGTTCGAGAAAATCCCTCAACCACTTGTGAGTATTAGTTATTTACAAATTGGAGTATTATAACAGGGAAACAACAAAGATTCTTGTAAATTTTCCAACGTATCCTGAATAGAGCACACAATCCTTAAGTTTGGAATGCTTTTCTGGGAGAGTTTCTTTGAAAAGAAAGAAACAAATAGGCTTTGCAAAAGTTTAGTAAGATGCCCGTTTATGAGGATATCATTTCGTCTTGTTTATGGGTTCTGTTCAATAGTCATATTAGTGGTTTTCCGTGTCAACCAAACAATGGAAAATGTTTTTCAGAAAAGATTTTCATATGACAACCAAACACCAGAAAACATTTTATTTTCTAGAAAAAGTTTTCCATAGAAAAAGTTTTCCAGAAAACGTTTTCTGCCTAAAACAAACGGAGCCTTAATATCGGATAGTTTTCCATTAACTTTTTCGCGACATTTCACCCAAAAAATAAAATTCCGTGACATGGTAAGTTTTGAAAAGCCAGATTAAATGAATTCGTTCCTTCGGAAGTGCAGGTTAAAAGTTTATGTGGGCTGCTGTACCTGATTTGCATGTTGTCAAGTGGGGCCGAACCAGGACCTTGCATTTATATGCGTGAGTGGCCTTTTTTTTGTAGAGATATGGATTAAGACATGCATTTATTCTTTAGCCACATAATAATAATCAAAATTATTGAAATTTGAGGCCAGAATCACGGCCAGAATTTTGCGTATATTCTTTATTAAATACTAGCATTGGATGATATGACCCACTATATTATTCCCCTGTGGTAAATCTTTCTTGTTCAGGCCATGCTTTGTTGTGTTACTTTCAAGCATTGGTCCACCTCACCCATTTGCTCGACATTATTGTTTCCAAATCTCTCTCTGTCTCTCTCTCTCTCTCTCTCTCGGTCCGGATTCTCTCTCGTTCATGGTTTAAACTGGAGTTGACAGTCTACATCTGAATTGTTCATTGGCATATCTAATAATTCGGATTTGCTCATCAACTCTTACCAGTCACAGTTAGCTCTGACCGATAAAAGTAGTCAAATATATCTAAACCATTAATTACAGCAAATAGACGGTCTAGAAAATGATTGTCTCCTCAGTTCAACACATGGACTGGAGAGGAATGATTCATTCCTCTCAATCACACACACCCCTTTTATTTGATGGGCACTTATATTGTCCTGCATCAAGTTAATTGATCACCAGTTCACAACCATACCCAATTGTTTTCCGTTGTCAAAATCTGGTCCAAAAAAAATAGCCAAAGGCTTTATACCAAGTCGCATATTTATTAATGCTATGTTTTGACCACTCTAATTTCAGTGTGAAATTTGACAGCAGAGTTTGATTTTATCGAATAAACATGCTTTTTGATCGACATGGAGTGTAACCAACACAACTCTTAAACTCCATTTTGGAGTGCCAAATCTCCAATTGGAGAATAAGGAAATCTCCAATTGGAGAATAAGGCCAATCTAACTCGCCTTGATTCTTGGGTTTCTAACATTGAAACCCGTCTTTATGAATTCTCCATATATTAAGACTCTTCCAAAATTGGAGATGGTTCTTCTTTTATTATAACTTATAAGGTATCGTGTTTTCAATACCTGTATGGGGAATGCATATGAAATTGGTATTGTTGGAAAATTATCGACAATACCTTTAAAATTAGAGTAATGTTTGATATTATTAACAAATATACAAGATTATTATCATCAAGATTTTAGAGAAAAAATTATGTTTTGAAAATGAATGATGGAGCATTTGAAAAATAGAGAGCAGTGGTTGGAGTGTGTATGAATAGGAACATTATACAAAAACACTTCTTGAATAAACTATAAAAGTTTTGGTTTAACGGCGAAGTGGTGTTCGGTGCGGCAGCGGCGTATTTGATGGCAGTCCATCGTTATCCCAGTGGTGGCCTGTTGTCTTTGTCTGCGATTTCTAGTTCCCACTTTGCACTTCCTGTGGTGGTGGGCATTGAACGGTGGACGATTTCCGAGTTCTTGTGGCGGTTGTTTTGGACTACGCGATGGCGGCGGCTAAAGGAAGTTTAGATTGTTAGGGTTAGATTAACTTTGGGTTTGGAGCCCATTAGGTATTTTGGGCTTTGTTGTTTTTCGGGTATGCCCTCTAGGGCTAGGCCATGGGTGTTATGAGCTTATTTTTATATTTGGTTTGGCTCTTACTAGAGTCTAGGCCTTTAGGTGTTTGGGCTTCGGCCCTTTGGGTGTATCTTTGGTTGATTTCTTGCTAACCTAAGATTTGGGTCTCGGATGGACATGGAACTGTTCTTAGCTTAGCTTTGGATATGATGCCATCATTCCTTGTCTTCTTAGTCTTTGTAACAACTTCAAAGATTCATAAAATAAAAAAAATAAAAAAATTGCCTTTCAAAATAAAATTAAAAGTTTTGGATATCTTAAAAGAGAAATGGAGAGAGTTGGGTTATAGATGCTCTAAAGAAGTGGTTGAAATGTGGTTAGCATTCAATAAGAAAAAGGATTTATAGATGGGAAACAATAATAGTAGGAGAGACTCTTCTATTTCAGCATTTGTAGTATTTCTTTTTGGGTCATTCAATTGACAACCCATTAAATTGACAATAAGATAAAAAGCCATTTGGGGGTGTTGTGCACCCCTCGGCTGTCCAATCCTATTTTGGATGGTCAGGATGCGTTCGAGAATTTTAATTTAATTTTAATTTATTTTTACCGGTAAAAAATCAAAGCACATCCGGACCATCTAAAACAAGATCAGACGGCCGAGGAGTGCACACAGCACAACACGGTGCAAAGCACCCAAGTGCACAACACCTCCCCCCCAATCCGATAAGAAGAAGACAGAAAAACACACTCTGATATACCTTTTTCACTTTTCTATACAATTTTACACATTCTTATACACTTTTCACATATTTTTAATACATTTTTTTAACTTTAACGACAATCCAGTAAGCTAATTGTAGAATTTTCCTGTCTTTTTTACGAGATCTAGTTCGTACCTTGCCAAATTATAGAGAACAAATAAGTTGAAAATCAAATTTTTTTCATTAAGTATCTAAAAATTTATGAATGCATAAAGTCATCAATCGTGATAGCACTCAAGCCACCTCACACATGAAGGAAACTACGTAGTGTTCCTGAGACACCATAGCGTAGTTTTTCCGACTCCTCCGTCATTACAGATCTAACTTCTAAGTGTGAAGTTTTAAGGTACTCGTGGAGGGGCTTTAGGGCTGAAGATTTTTCCACCAAACTTCGTTCACTTTTTTTCTTTTTTATTATTTCAGTGTTAGGAGGTGTTCCACTAAGGTGGTTTTTAAAACAAATTGATTTTTCACAGTTTTTTATGTGATGTATTGTGAGATAATGATCTGTCTCCATTTTTAGAAAAAATAGTTTTTTGTTAGTGGAACACCCCTTTAATGATTGGATCCTAATACGTCACGGGTGACTTCATTTCATTTCTTCTGTAACAGCTTTGGGCTGTGAACACGAACCGACATGCACGGGCCACATGACGCAGAAGTAACTTGTGCAGCTATGGAGCACTCCCTCGAGATCGGCTCTAGTGTGCAGTATTATAGCCGTCAGATGTGTTTTTAATGGTTCGAATTTTATTTCGGCACTTTGTTGATCTGAGCCGTCCCATACTTCTAATTTTTTTTTATCATATGGAAAGTAAGGCTATATATATAGGCTCAGTTTCCAGTCATGGATCCCAGATTGAAGGTTTTGGGTGTTATGAAGGTTTTAAAACGTGTTTTTTGCATGATCCAAACAGTCCAATGTGTTCAAAACGAGTTTTTACGAGTCCCCGCAAGAAATCGTCAAAAAAAAATACCAGAAAAGGCTTGATCTGAGTAGTTTTCCACGAAACTCTACATATACAGTTTTATGAAAAACTGCTCGGATCAAGCCCTTCCTGGTATTGTTTTTTGACGATTTCTCACGAGGACCCTTAACAACACGTTTTAAACGCATTGGACGGTTCGGATCATAAAAAAAATATCAGGAAGGTGAATCCAGGACTCCGGGAATCCCAGACTAGATAGTTCCTCTCTCTCTCTCTCTCTCTCTCTCTCTCTCTCTCTCTCTCCAAAAATATATATATATATTTGCTTTATGCTCATGTAGCCATGTAGGGCTATACATGATATCTGTAATCTTGGATTAATTCACCAATTTTATCCAGTGCTCGTTTATTTTAAAAAATTAGCAGCAGTAAAAAAAAAAAAAAAAAAAAACAATGAATTATATATGTGGGAATACCGTGAGGAGGGGAGGGATCAAATTTCTAATTAAATGAGAATGTCATCCCCGGTTGAGTATTTTATCAGAAATTACATTCTCATTCCTACTTAAAATTATTGCATCTAAACTTAGCCTAAATCATGACATTTGCCCATTAAGATGCTAGATCTATCCAAAGGGTGGACCGAGTATGGGGCACATTCCCCCACTCAAAATAAAAAAATAAAAAACTAATAATGTCCTTACATATTTTTGATAATTAATTGTGTAAATATCCCTTGAAATTGCAACATACTCCCTCTATCCTTCTTTAAATAGTCCCTTTGAGAAACTTTTTTTTTTTTTTTGACATTAAAAAATGTATTTCTGTAACGACCCTAATTTTTATCTATCTCTAAAATCAAGCATTGAATATCTATCTCTAAAATCAAGCATTGAAGACGTATAAATTTTATTCTACCAAATTGAAAATGTGTATTGTACAACATTTTCCATATTTTTATGTTAACGGAGAGAATAATATAACGAGGGGTTGACGCTTAGTATCCCCATATAAATCTCCATTTAACTCATGAATTTTGTTATATTCTTCGTCCTACAATGATAATCTCCTACGAAAAAGAATCCGGGAATCCTGTAGTGCAGGGGTGTACTAGATAGTTGTAGTGTTGTATCCGAGTAGTCCATGTCGCAATCAATCGTTCAGATTTCATCTCGCCTATGCAGATTTTGAGCCGTCCATTACCGAAATCCAGACCATATGTTGGCAAAAAATGAAGGGCTCAAATGCCTGCAATTTTCGAATAAAAAAATAAGTATTTTCGTCCATAATGTTTTGAAAATTTTCGCACTAAATTAAAGAACTAAATCAAGATTTTTAATTTGGTGCGAAGAAACTCAAAAAGTCATGCATGAAAATACTTTATTTATTTTAAAATTACTCGTTGCAGTGGACTATCATTTATCATTTTAGGACGGAGGAAGTACTTTTTATGCAAGCTGACATTAGAGATTCGAGGCAGAAGATCGGGATCAGAGGCTCTTTTGACTGTTTATACATGAAGCTTAGGGCATCTCCAGTAATACCATTGCAACACTTCTTATTTTAACATAACACCACATAAATGAGACTCATTTTTTACATTTTTGTGTCATATAACACTACATTTTTAACTCCATGACCGGAGATGCCCTTACCTTCTACCTGAGCTTGTAGCTTGCGAGTCAGAGCTAATCAACGGTGGAGTGAAAGTATTAGTGTTCATCCTCATTTGAGGTCTTCAATTCCATCACCACAAGTTTTCTGTTTGCACATTTTCAACATGGCGGCTTTGTCTCCCTTCAAGGGGACAAGATCATGTGATTTGCCATATCATCATCTCATATGCGGAAAATGAGATTTTTTACTAGAGTTTTGTTAGGGCATCCTTATCAGGAGCATCAAATTTTACACTAATTTTAACTTCAAAAACACATTTTATAAATTTAGCAAGTCACTATGCAAATAAAATTCCTAAAATCAGACTCTTTAGCCAAACTTTATTATATTAAACTACTCCCCTCAAGTCTAATAAAAAAAAAAACTTCTCTTTACTCCCACCGAGTTGTACTTTTCTCAGCTGCAAAACTCTACTTTTTCTACCGAGTTGTACTCTTTCCCCCACACCCAATTAGCCACGTGGCAATGACCCCCACCCCCACTTATGTCCCCCTCCCTCTCTCTCTTCTGGACGCGCCAACCGGAAAGAGTTGTACTCTTTCCCCCACACCCAATTAGCCACGTGGCAATGACCCCCACCCCCACTTATGTCCCCCTCCCTCTCTCTCTTCTGGACGCGCCAACCGGGGAAAAAGTAACCGGAAGAAACAATAAAAAAAAGAGAAGTGCGTGAACAATGCCGCACCAAATTTGGTGCGGTACTGTAGCAAAGCTACAAATTTTACAAATTTGCTAAATATTTGTTAAGTCTGATTTTTTCATGTTTTGAGGTGCTTCCTCTCCACATTTAGCTTTCAAGTGGGTTTGTTAACTCTGATGGGGATGCTCTTAGACAGTTCAACCCATTCAATTCTTTAAAGCTCAATTTGTCTGGAAAATTAACTCAACAGGTGCTTGTGACCGTGCAATCACTAGAAAAATGACTTGGCGGGTGCTTGGCACTGTGCAATCACTAGAAACTAGACTCTACCTCCGGTTGAGCTGTTTCTAGGGTGGGCAGGTTGTTAAATAGAAAAGATAACTCTTCCCGAGGCCCCCGCCGGCGTCTCCGGACTCCCTAATGTTGCCGTCAGCTGCCACATCCCGGTTCAAGAATTTTAACTCGATTCTACCTAATGTGATGGAATTTGATCGTAAAAGTACTTATTCCCGCTTTCCACTACTACATCGTGGTGGAGGTGGGCCGTAAAGTGCTGCTCGTGCTTCATGTAAATGCCTTTCAATAATTTCTTCATGCATTACCCGTAGGACGTGGCTAGAAAAAGGTGACAAGCACACGTCGGATCTTATTTGTAGTGATTACCGGGTGACAAGCTCCTCCCTCTAAATAAATAAGGAAAACAAACAAGTGCATAAAGTAACGTGTCGAGTGGCGATTACTCGGCAACAAGCACACGTCGGGTCATGTTTCCAGCAATTGACCGGTGACAAGCACAAGTCGCGCCACGTCTTACCTAGCCCGGTGACAAACACATGCCATGCCATGCCCGGTGTTTTTTCTAGTGATTGCACGGTGTCAAGCACCAGTCGGGTCATTTTTCTAGTGATTTCACGGCCACAAACACCCGGAAAAATCACTCGACGGGTGCTTACCAATGTCCAATCAGTGAAAAAACCACCCAACGGATATCATCCGTGCGAAAAGAAATTGAAGTTAAATCTTTTGTTGCTTTCCCGCAGGGAACTTTGAAGGCTAGTCCAATGAATTAAATACATGGCATCTCGTTGCACATCGTAAAAAAAGGGCATACCCAGCAGTGTAAGAAGTTTTCACAATACTATTTTCGAGAATCGAAATTCGAACATGTAACATTTTAAGCCGTAATCGCCATCGCCGTTCACATAGTGTTTCCGGAAAATGAAATATTGAAATACACGCAATATCTAACCAAAATTTGTCACAACATGATTTCTGTTAAACGCTACCGGACGACGCCACATACTTCAAGAGTAATGAATAATTACCTTCTTCTTTTTTTTTTTTTTTTAATGTCTTTCCTCTTCATCTTGAGATCACATACATCATGGATTATGATATCAAACAAAGAAATGCAAAAATTGGTTAAACCATATGCTATAGTAACGACCGGAATCGGGACTCTATAGTGCACCTAGCAACAATGGCAGATCTAATTTAACCAAGTACTTTAGTAAACAACAGACATTAAGAAATCGCTGCTAGTAATCCTCCTCCTCCTGATGGAAAATCAAACGGCAAAACTGACAAGTGGGAAGTATCCCCTTATATCCCGTCGCACGAAACCGTCGCACGAAACCATAGCGTCGAAGCACCTGATTATCAGCGAAATTCAACGCCTTCTCCCCATCCCTATCCAACAAGAATCGCCCGTGTACTTCGGATTGTGCTCCCCATAACAATGCTGGCATCCCGTAAAATGCGTGACAAACGGTCGCCTCCAGCTTCCCTTTCCGTACCCGGCCGTCTTGAGATACTGCTCCCTCACGGCGGCGTAGCGTCCGCTCGTCTTCTCCGCGTGCCGCCGCCTCAACCAATCCACCCTCTTCTCCATGCTCATGTACCTCTCCGCCACATCATCAACCGTACCCACTATGTCCAGCCAATAGCCTTGGAAATAGTACTCCCCCTCTATGTAAATCTTGTCCGTCCATTTCTTCTCCCCTTTCAACACCAAGTAAATCAGAGCCGACTGATCGTCGGAGGCCGGGAACATCTAGTCCGGAAGGGATGATTTTTGTAGCCGGCCCCACTTGTCGAAATCAGGGCTCTGCGGGCCCATGGTAGCCCAAACTTGCATGAAATACATGGACCATTGACAGTTTCGGATGAGGAAAACCCCGGCGTTGAGGCCCACCCAACTCCTCTTCCGGTACACCAAGTGGGCCCACCCGTGTACGACGAGGTTGTGGTCCTTGTACCGTCTCAACGGGAGCTTAAACTCCATGTCGGTGAAAACGGCGTCCGAGTCAACCCACCAGATCCACTCGGCTTCCGGGTGGGCTACTATGGCCGCCCGAAGTAAAGGTAACTTGGCCCAATAAGACCGCATTTTCGGGTGAAGAAACGTGTTGCTGTAGAAGATATCATTTTTCTAATTGGAAGGGTTTGAGGAAATATTGTACTGTACTAGTTGTAATTTGTTTCAATCGAAGGAGGGGTAGAATAAAGATACCTTGAGAATTCCAAACTTCATTTTTCTAATTGGAAGGGTGACATATACTATAATACGACAGTCAAAATAAAGAAAAAGGAAAAGAAAAAGCAGAGAATTCGAGTCTTTAGTTTAGCAGGGGAAAACGAGAGAAAAGTGGAGATCGATGAGTTACCTTGGAGCATCTCCAATCACGTTTTTTTAATTTGGATCAAAAAATTCCCTCCAAAGCAGCTTCATGTTGATTTCTGTCCAAAAACCCAATACCCCACTTTCAGATTCATTTTCAATTTCAAAATGAGAGATCACACAACACTACAATCAATTTTTTTGTTTTCGAATATATTGGATATTGGTCTCTGTAACGACCCTAATTTTTACTAAATAAAAATTTCGTTTATAAAATTGATTTTTCGTATTTTCTCTAATAAATTTCTTAAAATTATTTTGGAAAATACTATTTCGGGCCAATAATGATTTTCTTTGTGCTAGAATATATGTGTGTGTATAACTAGCATCTAAAACCCTCTTAGTAAGGTTTTTTTTCCCTCCAAGTAAATGAGCATGTGCTTCATTAATGTAGGAAGTTTCTTAGCAATTGGTGGCACATGGGGAGAATTTATTGGCACATGGAGAGAGAGGGGGCAGCCATAGAGAGAGAGAGAGAGAGAGAGAGAGAGATCGGTGGAGAGAGGGGAGAGGGAGATGTTGTGTGCAAGAAAGCACATGCATTGTGCATGAACTAGTACACAAGCTAGTAAACCTAAAGCCTAAAACCTAAACATTGGCCTCCAAGGTTCCACAAAACATGCTTCCATGTTTTGGGGGAGCATACTCCCCCTATGTAGCCTATGGAGCTCAACCTTAGGGTACCACACTAGCACATGCACTATATTTGTGTATAAGTCTTCAAAAACACCCCATATCAAAGGTGACCATGCAAATTCTTACTGTACACAACAAGAGGTCTATTTCTTCCACACCTTACTTCCCACGTTGCTTTCCCATTTGTTTTCCCCAAGATTCCTTTGCTTGCAAGTATAAGAACCTAGAAAGCTAGCCTAAACCTAGGGTGATAGTTGACCAACATGGTACTTGCCATGTGCCATTAAATGAGCACATTCACTCCCATTTTGGGAGGAATGGTTCGGCCATAAGGCCTCGATTGGATGGTGCTAAAATTCCAGGGGGATAAGTTTTAGAGGGGGTATTATTTTTGGAGGGTTGGCCCACATTGATGTGATGTTTATGAAGGGGTGAAAAAAAATAGATAATTTGGATGGTGAATTAAACAGGGGGATAACTTTTGACTTGGTTTGGATGTTTTATAAATAAGAGGGGGTAAATGATGAAAAAATCGGTCAAATGTCTATTTTGCCCTTGTGGTATAACAAATTTTGATTATGCATTAAATTAATTATATAATTAAAAAAGTTAATCTATTTTATAAATTTTGGACAATTTGAAGCTATAAAAATTTATTAAATTGGAAATTTAATTTATTGTAATAATTTTATTTTAAAAAAGGTTTTTTTTAAATTGTGGTTTTTATCCAAATTTTGTTTTTAATTATATTTTTTAAAAAAATTAAGTATATAATAAATATGTTAAATTGGTAGAGGTATTACTAATTAGTTGGAGGGGGTATAGTGTAGTTTCTTACCTTTATTATCCTATTCCCCAGAGAGTTAGAGACATAAGGCATTGTCTCTTCTTCTTCTTCCTTTTTTTTTTTTTCCGTGGACAGTCTCTCTCTCTCTCTCTCTCTCATCCCCTCCATACCCAATCTCCTCTTCAAACTCAAAATCGAAGGGGCAGAAATTGCCGTGAGATTGAGAAAGGGAGAGAGAGCAACATTTTGCTATAAAAAGTCACCCCTCTTTGTTAACTTGCCACCTTTCTCCCATACAAAGTTTGTGTGCTTTCTTTTTCCCAACAACAAACCTGTTCTAATCCTATTCTACTACCACTTTAACCCACTTACTTAGACCCTAATTAACTCCTTACTAAGTTAATTAGTAAGAAAGTTGAGTAGATTAAGAAGCCTTCACACCAAGGATTGCTTTTCAGCTTCCGGTTAACACCCGGAAATTAAGGTAGTCTACTAAACCATTCTTCTAATTAGTTGTTTCTAGTTCAATAGGTGATTTCTAATTAGTTTTCTATGTTGGGATTTGAAGCTTGTCTAAGCAAATTTATGCATGTATTAAGAGTTCCAAGCTTGTTACTTAGTTTCTAAGAAAGTTTTAAAGAGAGGATTTCATGTTGAAAAGAAATTAGAGGTTCTAATTAATTTCTAATTAGAATGTTTCTTCATGGAATTAGAAATTGGTTTAAGAGATTAAGTTGATTAGAAGAATTTAGAAGATGGGATTTCTATACAAGTCTCTAGAAAGTTTCTAATTATTAATTTTTCTTGGAATAACTAGTTAATGGAAGTAGATTAAATTATTGAGTTACTAATTAAATAGTTCTTCCTAAAATTAGTAAGTTAAACATATCTAGAAATGGTTTAATTTTTACTAACAAAGATTTTACATGGTTCAATAGTTCCATTTTTGAGAAAACTAGAAGTTTTAAATAAAAAATAAAGTGTGTGGGTGAATTTTTCCAGCATTGATTATTTTCTAGAAATTTTCCACTAAAGAGTTAGTAGAAATAGTTCTTTTAAATAAAAGTGTGTTGTGGTGCTAAAAAGACTTTTATGAAAAGTTGTTTAAAATTTTAGGAAAAGAAAGTTTCTAGAAAATTAGAAAGTAGCTTTTTAGAGAAATTAGATTTTCTAAAAAGAAGATTTTTATTACTTGTTTAAATTTATTTTTGGTGAGAGTTTTATGACAAAGGTGGTAAATCTTTTGGACATGAAATTTCTAGAAAAAGCCTTTTTAAAGAAATATCTAGAAAAAGATAGTTTACTAATTTTTTATTTCTTTTAGAGAAGAAATAAGTGGAGTTTTAAAAGAAAAAGAATAAATTGGATTTTTGATAGAAAATAAAATTTATGAAGAAATTTTTTTTTTTTTGAGAAAGTGGGTGCATTAAAGTGCATGATTTCGTGTGGGATATTTTCTTAGAAAAAATATTATTTTTGAGAAAGTTGGTGCATTAAAGTGCATGATTTTATGTGAGAATTTTTCAAGAGAAAAATATGATTTTGAGAAAAGTTTATGGAATATTGAATGGGCATTATTTTTTAGCATATGGCATTGAGCACGTTCACGATACGGTACGACACGAATCATGAGAAAGATTGAATAGCTGTTGATGAGAAAATAGAGATGAGAATGAAAATGTGTTTTTATGGGAAATATGTTAATGAACTGATTTGAAAACGGTAACGCAGTCTTAACGCCGTCCGTCATGTGAGTGTGCGCCATGATGAGGTTGGGGTCAAGTAATATGGTAGTGCAGTGAGGCACCGCCCCATTTTCGTGGAGTGAACTTGGTGGTAAGGGCTAAGCGTGCACAACACATAGTGAACGGACCTTGAAACGTACTGTGGGGATCAGTAAGGCAAGGTAGCCGGGACTATGTCGTGTGAGTCGCGGGGCGGACGGACCGTGCAAAGAGACTGGTTAGGTTCTGTGATGCACGACACCGGGGCTTCGAGCGGAAAGGTTGGTGCCGCCAGCTGAAAGGAGGCGTAAGCGGACCAATTACTTTCGAGTGGTGTGAGATATTGACATGGTTGAAATTTGAAGAAGAATGCTGAAAGAGGTACTATACGAGAAAAATGATTTGAGACATGTGATGAGTTATTGAAATGAGATATTGTTTTGAGAAACTGACACGTGAAACTGTTTTGAGATACTGAAATGAGTTACTGTTTCTGCGCATGTTACTCTGATCCGCATAGACACGCATGGTGCATTGCATGGTTTTACTGTTCACAAGTATACTTTACTGTCTTTGAGCTTATTGTTCTAGAATTGCTAGTTAGAAATTTGGTAGAGTGAACTATTGGGCGTTATCGCTCACGGTGTTACACTTGTGTAACCCTGGCATAATACCACGATGTTGCTCTGCGACTCTGACGTATTATGCCAGACTATAGAGATGGACAGGAGGAGAGAACTATGGCTGGAAGGCCTACGGAGCAAAGCAGGATACCGCCGGGATAGACAGACGTGCGATGGAGTAAATAAACCTAGTCAACCCTGTAGAGAATGATTGTATTTGATAGGAAGATTTATGTAATTTCTTATGAGTTACTGTTGTAAAATCCTATTTAATTATTGTTTATGTATTCCTTATTAACAAACCCAAATTTTGGGGGCGTTACATTTTCCCTATAATGTTTTTATTTTTTTGGTACCAAATTAAAGTACTCAATACAAATTAAAAATTTCAATAGAGAAATATATTTTTTAGGAGGTTTGAAATTGCACGTATTCCTATAGTGATCATTTAAAAAGAGAGAAACTTAAAAGAGATGTCTGTTATTTATAGATGCCTCAACTTTCGCTTAATAATGTTGGTTGGTTTGCAATTGTTGGCTTACATACAGATCGATTATTTTTTCTAGTTAGTAAAGGAAAAATGTTTGATTTTCATGAATGTAAGCAGTAAAATCCAATTGATTTTAGGATCATCATACCTACTAGTAATTAACTGTGAGGGATGCAATATTAATTCAAACTAAAACGAGCCGACGCAACATGCAAAGTTATTAGACGCCAATTTTATTTCAAAACACTTTTGTTAAGTGAGTGAGAACACATTGATCGTTCAACAACCAACGACTTCTTTTTGGAGGAGACCAAAGACTTGGAAGTCCTACACTCAGAAATCCTAGCAATACGGAAACAATTAAATTGGGTTCATGCGCATAGTTACAATGCCATTTATATATTAACTGATTGCTTTAACGCTATTGTGCAGCTTGTAGGGAGGATTGAGGGCCATTACAATGACTCTTTTTTGATACGCAACATCCAAGCACATATGTCAAAGTTGCCGTTTTGTAGGATCTCCAAAGTTGATCGTAAAGTGGTCTTTCGGGTTAATGATCTTGCCCAGCAAGCCATCTCCTCTTTTCTGCGTCATCCGGACACAAGAGACGGCGACCCACAGGAGTCCTCTGTCACTTAATTTTTTTATTGTTTGCTTGATGTTGCGTTATTGTTATGTTTTCTTTATGTTTATGTACCTTATTCTGTTGTACTAATGTTATTTATGCAATTCTCTCTATTTCCCGGGAAAAAAAAAAAAAGAATTGAATACTATGCAATTCCACCAAGGGACTGGATAATCCCGTCCAACCTAATTGCAAGCCCTATTTTTGGGAAAGTGTTTGGTAGCAAAAAGGTTTCCCATAAAATCATCAAGAAAATGCATTCAACAAGTGAAATATACCCAGTACACTAGTCAAATCCCGTTGGATGCATTTTTGGGATGATTTTATGGGAAACTTTTTTGGTACTGTACCGGACCTCCCTATTTTTACGATCTTGACGTCCACTAGTCAAATTCCTTCAAGAAAATTAGCTAATGTTTATTGAATATTGTGTCATATGTTTCAAACACATATATTGCCAAAATTTATTTTGATTTAGCCATTGTTACAGAAACAGACTTAAGTCAGGAACTAGCTTATTAATAAGGATGTTTTTTGAGTTGATGTATTGTGCGAGAATAATCGCAAATCAATCGTAAAACGCAATAAGTCAGTTTTTAAGTCAACTAGAGAAAAAGTCATCAGTTTCTGGAAAAATTTCTTATTGTTTCAAACTTTATTTGTTTCATTTCGCAAAAAATATTCAACGATGTTTAATGAAAACTGATGAAATCTAGAAAGAAAAAGGGTCAAGATCATCGAAATCTGTCCAAAAAAAAAAAAAGAAGCCCACAAGTAAAGTAAATGACCCCTTTGTGAGACTGGAACTAATCCAATTCCAAAAAGTCCAATTCCAATTCCTTTGTAGTGGGGCGCCGTTTCCAGAATTTTAACTTAGCGGTGGCAAATCATATATTAAAAAAAATCGTATACACATTAAAATCTATATAATAAAGATAATTATTTTTGTCGAAAATTTATCCGGTCTAGTTTAGTTTATTATGATGAGTTATATGATCTATTTACTCACAAATTCGAGTGAATTTTCATTTATTGTGGCTTGGTACGGCGAATTAAACGTAGACATTGTGGAAGAATTACTCTCTCCATCCCAATTTGACTGTTCACTACGAAACTACGTGTAATTTTTAAACTAAAAAATAATGTACTTACAAAAAATAATTTTTTGATCAATATGAATCTTGTTTGATAGATCTCATTGAAAACTTTAATTAATACGGTGCAAAAAAAATTCAAAAATTATTTTGGTAAATATATTATTTTTTAATTTAAAAATTACATGTAGTTTCGTAGTGAACTATGAAATTGGGACGGAATGAGCATCAAATTACACGTAAAAATATATAAAATTTTAGTGCATTTTTCAAACTCAGAGAATTCGCGTGTACTTTAGTAGAGCCGCCCCGCATTACAGTAAGCCTTTTTTTTTTTAATGGCATCAGGCATGTGCATAGACACAACGGTGAGATTTTGAAGTGAGGCTCCGTTTGTTTCGACGTAAAATATTTTACGATGAAAAACATTTTTCTTATAAAATAACTTTGCATGGTGTTGACTTCTTCATTTAATAAAGTATGTTTTAATTCAACAATCACGAGGAATACTCTCTATCTATCTCATTTTACAAACCAAAGATTATAATTGTAACCTTGTTTATTTAGTATAATATATTTCATGTACATCCTTGTAGCCTTGTTCAGTTATTATAATATATTTCTGTGTGCTTTTGCCAAATAAATAAAAATATATATATATATATATATATATATAAAGTCATTTTCTTATCCGGTCCTCCCGGATTTAAGAAAAAACTGATTTTTTTCGTGTTATAAATTGTTTTGGTAAAATCCGAGCCGTCCAATGTGTTCAGAAGGTGTTTTCAAGGGTCCACGCGAAAAATCTTCAAAAAAAAATACCGGGAGGTGCTTGATCCAAGCATTTTTTCGCAAAAACTGTATTTTTACAGTTTTGCGAAAAATGCTTGGATCAAGCCCTTCCCGGTATTTGTTTTTGAAGATTTTTCGCGTGGACCCTTGAAAACACCTTCTGAACACATTGGACGGATCGGATCGTCAAAAAAAATCTCGGATCATGGAGGTCCGGAAGTCCGGTCCGGACTAGAAGTGGACTCTATATATATATATATATATATATTACAATTGTAATTTTGTAACGACAAAATTGTTTTATCGTGTTTTGTGCTTATTTTGGATGCTTCTATCCAAATATGCAATATGCATTATTAACTTTTGGGGTCAAGTAAAGAAAATGTAAGATCAGTATTACTTATTTGCATACAAAAATTATTATTCATGATAAATATGCCTCGTCAAATTCTGAGTCCGCCACTGAATCTATAGGACTCCTATTTCATTATCTCATTATGACAAATAAATTATCTAACAAAAGACTTAAAACGGCCAAATTATATTGTTTTGTAAAAGTGTTTGGAGAGGTATCCGTTTTCTTTTTTAAATGAGTTGATCACTTCTGTTTTTTTTTTTTTTTGTCATTCCTAATTTATTACATGGGGAGGGGGGAATAGGACTCGATCCCAGAATGCAGTGTGGGGCATCCAAGAGCTCTAACGTATGAGTTGGCCACCACTTGCTAAAATGTATATTGAAATATGTGAAAAACGCATAAAAGTGTGTGAAGATATGTTAAAAAAGGTAAAAAGTACACGAGTTTGTTTGTTTTTTTTTTTAAATTTTAATTTAATTATCGTAAGTTCATTGGCCTGACAATAAAAAGACAAAAAGAAAAACAAAAAAAAAGGCGAGTACAACTTTTAATGTAATATTTTTTATGTTCTCGCTTAACAGTCATAGAATGTTAGCGAATTGATGTTGATTAACATGTGGATGACAATCTTCCAACTAGATCAATTAATCCATTTGATTAGGGAGCAATGCTAGGTGCACAATAAAAATGGACAACAAGGTGGACAACACACTCACATGGTGTGTGGGCTCCGCACACATTTGAGGGTGAAATGTGTGCGACACACCATGTGAGTGTGTTGTCCACCTCGTTGTCCATTTTTGTTGTGTATCTAGCATTTTTGTTTATTAGGAATCCAACCGTTTACTAATTCCATTTTATTAGGAATCTGACCGTTTGTTGTGCGCATGGGTGTTTTACACCATGTTGTACACCGTTCGGGCGTCCAATCATGTTTTGGACGGTCCGAATGTGTTTGGCAATTTTAATTTATTTGTACCAGTAAAAAATTAAAACACATCTGAACCGTCCAAGATATGATCGAACGACCGAGGGGTGCAAAGTGTAACGCCTCCAAAATTTGGGCACGTTAATTATTACTACAAACCATAAATAAGTTTAATCCTTAAACTTCAATACAAATTACAATGTCCTCAAACACTATATAAATAATAACCGGGATAGTTCTAGGTCGTCGTCTATCCCTGCGCCGGGTCATTCCCCACTCTGGCAGCATTTCCTGCTCCATAGGACTGGTCTCCACAGTATTGTTCCTATCCATCTAGATAATCTGACATAATACGTCCGAGTCGCACAGGCAACATCATGGTATTATGCCAGGGTTACACGAGTGCAACACCGTGAGCAAAGCCCAGTAGTTCACTATGCTAAACTTCTAAGTAGCAATTCTAGAACAATAAGTTCAAAAACAATACATAAATCTTATGAACGGTAAACCATGCAATATCATGCGTGTCTATGCGGATCAGAGTAATCATGCGCAGAAAACAGTATTTCTCTTTCAGTCTATTGAACCAGTGCCACGTGTAAGTTTCTCAAAACAAATTCCCAATTCGTTTTCTCAAATCAATCTCATTTATCATCAGTTCCCAAAAAAAAAAAATCGTTTTCTCGTATGGTGCCTCTTTCAGCATTCTTCTTCAAATTTCATATATCTCCCATCACTCGAAAGTTATTGGTCCGTTTAAGCCTCCTTTCAGCTGACGGTACCAACCTTTCCGCTCGAGGTCCCGGTTATCGTGCATCACCGAACTTAACAGCCTGTTTGCACGGTCCGTCTACCCCGCGACTCACACGACACAGTCCCGACCGCTTTGCATCACCGAACTTAACAGCCTGTTTGCAAAGTCCGTTCACCGTGTGTTGTGCACGCTTAGCCCAAACATCCAAGTTCTCTCCGCGAACCGGAAGTGGCGCTCTCGCTGCACTACCGCATCAAAACCGTTCCTCCAAGTTCTCTCCGCGAACTTGAGGTGGCAACAAATCTCATCTTATCTCATTTCATTTCATTTCCCGAAAAATCTCATTTCTCATTTCAAAACTCATTTTCATTCTCATCTTTATTTCCTCATCACCAGTTATTCAATTAATGAAATCCCGTGTCGTAACGTTTCGTGTACGTGCTCAATATCTCATGCTCAAATCATGCCCATGCAATATTCCTTAATCCTCTTTCAAAAATATTCATACTTCCCAATACATTACTCACATAAAATCATACATTTTTATACACCAACTTTCTCAAAAATGATATCCCTCACTAGAAATCTTCTTACGAAAAATCATGCAATTAATATTTCTTCAAAAATCATTTCACATAAAATCATGCACTTTAATGCACTAACTCTTCCAAAAATAATATTTCCCAATTTCTCTCAAACTTTATTCCTCATCAAAAATCTCATTTCTCCCTTTTCTCTTATAAAACTATTTTATTTCTTTTTAAAGAAATGAATTAGTCAACTAACTCCTCTTCAAAAATAAATACTCCAAATTTCTTTTTCTAGAAATTTCTTGCCAAAGAAAATACTAACTCAACTAATTATGAACTTTCTAGTAAAATATTTTCTCTCTCTAAAAATATACTCTTTATATTTCCAAAGAGAATTCCTCTCTACATAATTTAAATAAAACAAAATTTTTTTTTTATCTAGTAAAATCACAACTTTCTTTCTATGAAGTTTTAAAATAAATCACTCACTTCCCTTCTTTCACAAAAATCCATAAAATACTCACTAATTATTTAGTAAATCATTTCTAGAAAACATTTTTTCTAAAATCTCTCTTTCCATATTTATTTAGTAAAAATCACCATACTTTCTTACATAAAATAATAGATCTTTCTTTCTAGTAAGAAACAAATCCTTCACTAAATAAGGTTAACCCTCCCACTTATAAAAACATCATCTTGAACAACAACCAATGATTTAATCATCATTAATTAATTAGTACTTCCAAGAAATATTAACATAATAACACTAGAATCTTGTCTAGAAAAATACGCATCTTCTAATCTCCACAAATGGACTTCTAATCACTTATATCTCACCAATTCCACTTCTAATTTTATAAAGAACCACTCTAATTAGAACCTCATTAACATACTTGTTAATCTTTCTACATAAAATCTTCTTTCTTGAACACCAAGAAATATGCTTAGTGACTTAATACATGCACTAATTAACCCAATCAAGCTTCAAATACATGCTTAGAAAAGTAATTAGAAGGTTAGTTTAGTAAACTACCTTGTTTTTCCGGGTGTAAACCGGAAGCCGAAAAGCTATCCTTTGGTGTGGAGGTTCCTTAATCTACCTAGCTTACTTACTAATTAACTTAGCAAGTAGCTAATTAGTATCCTAATAAGTTGGCTAAAAAGTGGTAGAAGTTGGTGATTGGTTGGAAATATGGGAGACAAACAAATATAGAAGGTATAAAGTGGTCCCAAATGAACAATGGGTGTGCTATTTATAGCAAAATGGAAGTCCTCTCTCCCCCTCTTAAAATTTTCGGCACACACACACACCCCTTGGCCGAACTACTCCATGTGGGAGTGTTAAATGTGTGCTTTGATGGCACATGGTCAAGTACACCACTTGTTCACTAGGTCTAGGCTAGGTTCTAGGGTTCTATGCTTACAAGTTAAGCAAATATGGGGAAATAGATGGGAACCAACGTGGGAAGTAGTAGTGGGGGAAAAATACGCCCCTCGTTGTGTAGGTTTTTGCATGGTCATCTTTGTTACGGGGTGTTTTTAGGAGCTTATACACTCAATAGGCATGTGCATGGAAGTTATGGCTATGGGGTAGCTTTAATGGGCTAGAAGTAGGGGGAATATTCTTCCCCAAAACATGGAACCATGTTTCATGGAAGCTTGGGGCCCAAGGTCTAGCCTAAGTTGGTTTAAGTTGTGTAGATTGTGTTCTAATACATGTATTGTGTGGGTATGCAAAGGTTACTCCTAAAATAGCAAGGCTTGTTCTAACTAATTTTGGGTACAAAATATAGGCTTAGGAAGCTTCCCTCAATCATCCATTTTGCTTGCTCAAGTGTACAAGCATTTACTCTTGCATGTGCAAGAGTACTTGCTCACATGCATGCACACACACACACTCCTACTCTCTCTCTCTCTCTACCGATCTCTCTCTCTCTCTCTCGGCATCTCTCTCTCTCTCTCTCTCTCTCTCTCTCTCTCTCTCTCTCTAACTTGGTCAAATTCCAAGTTCCAAGTAAGGATGGTGGGTACTTGGCTAAGTACGATGTAGTTGTATGGTATAAAGACGGTGGTTGGGGTGGTTCGGGGAATTAATAATGGCCTCCGGGTGCTATGGTAGTGTAACGGATGTGTTACTCGGTCTCGCACGTTCGCATGCACGGCAAAAATTATCGTTATTTTGAATTAAATGAATTAAATAATATTTTAATAGTAAAATAGTCCAGTAATTTGGGAATTAAAAATAAATAATTAAATTATTTGACGAAATTTTTATTTACGAAAATTCGGGTCGTTACACAAAGCATCTAGGTGCACAGTGCCCCCGATTCCCCTTAATTAAAGAATTCTCGATCCAGCCATATAGAGCTGGAGCCCGGAAGTAAACCTCTTAAATAAGTTCGTGATATGCATCTAAAATACGTAAACTCACACATGCATGCTTACATCATTTTTTATAGTCAACTTTTGTGGTTTACTAACATCTAACAGCTAAGTCTACTGATGTATATCGAATGACAAAAAAAAAAAATGTTGATAAAATTAATCTAGGTTTTGGAAAGCAAAATTCAATATCAAATTTCAGGTACTAATAAACTATACAAAAATTCTAAAATTAGGTCACTCGGTTGTCGTTAAAATTTAAAAAACGTACTGAAATGTGTAAAAACTATATATAGAAATGTGTGAAAGTGAATAGAAAAGTTTTAAAAAGTAAAGAGACCCAACAATATGGAACGAGGGACGAGTATGTTTTAAAATTGTACGCGCGTAGATGTGGATTGCCGTTAGGCCGTTATCTTATCCCTGTTTTCCGCTGCAAAAAGCTTCCCTGGCCGTTGTTGTCTTCAAGCTGTGGGTCCAGTTGGTGTCGTACACCGTTGGATCTTATTTTTCGATAGGGAAAAACCCAAACAACAAAACAACAGAGATAAACCGTCGTCTGTGGTCGTACACCGATCTCTACTCTCTCTCTCTCTCTCTCTCTCTCTCTCTCTCTCTCTCTGGGTACGGACCCAAAACAAACAAAAGAAGAAGAGCAAGTACGTCCGTGGGACGGCGTAATAAGTCACTATCAGCTGGGAATACCCAACCACATGGAGACTCATGTTGTACTTTTGCCCCACCCTGATATTATTTCCTCACCATGTCCCCACCTAAGATTCCTGATTACAATAGGCAAATGGACAGTGCTACCCGTACAGAATATTTGGTACAGAAAATGTACTGATCGCGTTCGGAGGCCCACTTTTGGGTCCCACACGAGTGATCCGAACCGTTCATTATTCTTAAAATATTTTTCCGAGGGTCCCACCAAATTTCAGCTCAATCGGACGGTTGGAAGTGCTCCAACCAAAGTCCCACCGCTCCAACCTAACATTTTTTTGGTTGGAACGGTGGGACTTTGGTTGGAGCACTTCCAACCGTCCGATTGAGCTGAAATTTGGTGGGGGCCCTCGGAAAAATGTTTTAAGAACAATGAACGGTTCAGATCAGTCGTGTGGGACCCAAAAGTGGGTCCCCAAACGCGATCGGTACGTTTTTTGTACCAAATGTTCTGTACCCGTATCTTTATCCATAGGGAAATGCTGGTGATTGCCCATTGGGTGGTCTACGGTGCAATCCACGCGCGCGTGAAGACTAAGGTTTTACCGTGACTCGATAGCATTGCAGCCTTTGTGCAGGAGTCATTATTGCCTCGGCCAAAGTGACAAAGGCCATGTTCGTTTTGGGGTTTTCCCCCAGTTTGGCACTATTCTAGTTTTGATTACATCATCACTTTTTTCACTTTTCTCTCTATCTCTCTCCACTTATTACACCTGCTTACATCATCAAAACTAAACTAAACTAAACTAAATACCCTAACCGAAACTAACCTCGTTGATTTCCATTTCCCCCAGTTTAACGTAGGAGTATTTTATCGAATAACCTACGGGTATAGCAGTGCACGGAAAATATAATGGTCTTGTTCGTTTCCTGTTTAGTTTTAGTTGTAGTTTTGATGACATCATCTTTTTCCTCATTTTTCTCTATCTCTCTCCACTCATTACACCTGCTGACATCATCAAAACTAAACTAAACTATCAATAAAAAACAGCCAGTAGCTTTTAGGGCTCATTTGTTTATGGGTTTTGCTAACGTGTGCCTAATAGACACACAATAAACACACACAAAAAAATAAACACACATTATACTACATCTTTTACACTTTTCAATACCATATTTTTATATATTTTTTACACATTTTAATACACTTTTTCAACCTTAACGCGTGCCTACATTTTCCTTTTTTGATTTCATACAAATACTCCAAACGTTAAATAATTTCAAAATAATTTTTCCTATATCCTTGCCAAAAATCAACTCAATTTGATGTGTGTAACTGGCCGATCCAAAACTCCAAGTTTTCATTTATAACAGGATTATACGTATAAAAGCGACCCAAAAGTGGGCTCCAAAAACTAGTGTACATTTTCTGTGCACTATTCCTTAGGGGTGAAAATCGGTCGGTTCGGTTTTCAGGGTGTTCGGGACCGAACCGATCGGTTCGGGGTGATTTTGCCGGGAACCGATCCCGACCGAAAAAAACAATGGACCGATCGGTTCGGGGTGGTTCGGTTTTTTCGGGTTTTCGGTTTTTTCGGTCCGGCGTTAAAATTGAGATGGACGACTGTGATTTGTTATTTTTTGCGGGGTCAATTTCAGGAAACCGAGATAGGGGTGGTTTTCGGTCCAAATAGGGGTGGTTTCGGGGTAATTCGGTCCAAATCGGGATGATTTTAGGGTATTTCGGTTCGGTTCGGTCTGACAAAAATTCCGGAAAACCGAAACCGAACCGAGATGCATTTCGGTTTTTTCGGTTCGGTTTTTTCGGGTTTTTTTCAGGCTGGACCGACCGAACACCGAACCGAATTTTCGGTTTTTTTGGTCGGTTCGGGTCCCGTCGGTTTTTTTTTCACCCCTACTATTCCTTATGTACGCGTAGTCAAGTCCGTGTTTTATTAAGAAAAATTATACGCATTGCTCCACCACCACTAATAATAGGTGTTAGACAAAAAAAAAAAAAAAATTGGGTAAACCATTTTTTTTTTCCAACCGGATGTCCAGGCCAGCTTGCGCTTATTTCAACTAATTCTGGGGCCCTGGAGATAAAGACCGGACATAATTCCTAGTGGCCCTAAGAGTTTGTTGACAACAAGAATCGAACCTGAAACCTAAAGTGGGAGCAAATCCTGAAGTGCCAAGGTAAGACCACAAGTCAAATCGTTTCAAAGTTCCTCCAAATAATTGAAATTGTTCAATTTATTTTGAACATATTTGTAAAAGTACTTGTAAAAATTCAACTAATTTGGACATCGGTAAGGACTTGATTGATTTTTCTCTTTGAATCGATGAAGATTTTAGTGGTATCCGAGAGCTTATTTTTTATAGGTGCCTATAAAATAATATTCTAAATAAATTAAACGGCTCTGATTGTTAGTGTGAGACCTCGAAATGACTCTCACACATGAAAGTGTACAATGGGTACACCGAAAATTGTGTACACCAAGAAGACGCCTAATTTACTCATTGCCTACTTACTTTACTCTTTCCACTTTGAAGTACCAGTGGAGAGGGGACTTAATTTAGAACAATGCTAGCCGTACCGACCAAACAGTACAGACGGCGTACCGACGGCGCCGAGGACCCCCTCGTGGGTCCCAAACGGTCGATCCGAGCCGTCCATTCACTCCAGAATCGAATTCCGAGAGGGTCCACGTGAGAATCACCTCAGTCGGACGCTCCTAAGTGCTCGATCCAAAATCACCTCATTTCGTTCCAAAAAATTTGAACGAAATGGGGTGATTTTGGATCGAGCACTTAGGAGCGTTCGATTGAGGTGATTCCCGCGTGGACCCCCTCGAAATTCGATTCTGGAGTGAATGGACGGCTCGGATCGACCTTTTAGGACCCACAAGGGGGTCCCCGGCCCCGTCGGTACGCCGTCTATACCAGGGGCATCGGTACCCCTCGTTTTATCGCTTAATTTATTCCCATTTTGGATTATCCAATGGGCAAACAGCAATGAAGAATTGAGAAAAAACGGAACAGTACGGAGAGGTCGGATCAGATGTGATAGAAAGTACCTTTTATTCACATTTTGGAACACCCAATGGGTGGTAACTAGCAAAACCCTTAACAATAAACAGATGAATCGTCTACACAAAAGTCATTAAGTGCTGCCGTAGTACCTGAATATTTCCAAATTTACCATTTGCGCTTAAGGGGTGTTTTAATAACAAAAAACAGTTTTTTGTCAAAAATTAAGACAGGTCATTCTCTCACAATAATTACATAAAAAATCATAAAAAGCCAATTTATTTTAAAAACTGGTTTAGTGGAACACCCCCTTAAGTGTAGAAAATTAATTTTCCCACTTTAAAATTTACCATCTACGAATTAAAAGTGGAGTACGGAAATCAATTACAAATATAAATTGATTTTGGAGCTCGACTTTTGAAGCGCAGATAGTAAAATTTTATAGTGCGAAAAATTTCATTTTTGGGATTTGTGTCATGCTTTAAATTGTCTATATCTATCAATTTATAATGAGTTTAATGATTTTGAAAATTTTGAATAATTGAACTAATTGAGATCTATCTAATAAGATCAAGATCCATATTACATATTTTTAGAAATTCATATTAAAAGATATGTACAATTTTCCAAGGGACGTGAAACAATCGAAATTAGCAAACAAACATGGAGAGAGCTAGTAGATAATGAAAAGAAAAGAGTCTTGGAACATTCGTCTGGGATCCTCTGTTCCGAAAAATGGTGTGTCTCTGTGCCGAATTGTATGGGATCGTTGGATTGTGTGTGTTTTGTCTTTTGTTTTAAAATTTTCATGGGATCCAATGGCCTGAAATGCACCGAAACAGAGGAATAGAGAATTTTCCGAATAGAGGATTTGATTGCGGAACATTCGTCTGGGATCCCCTGTTCCGAAAAATGGTGTGCCTCTTTGCTGAATTGTTCTGGATCATTGAATTGTGTGTGCTGTCTATTGTTTTAAAATGTTCATGTTAACCAATGGCCGAAAATGCACCGGAACAGAGAAATATAGGATTTTTGGAACAGAGGATTTGATTCCTAGAACATTAAGGACGAAGGGCCCGGGTATCAAGGTGATCATGGTCACCCCCAACTTTGGAGTAATTTACTATAAGGAAAATGCTAACGTGTGCTTATTTAAGGTTGAAAAAATGTATTGAAATGTGGGCAAAGTATATCGGAATATGTGAAAGGAATGTGAAAATGTATTGAAAAGTGTAAAAGATGGATTGAAATGTGTTTTTTTTGTTTGTTTGTGTACTTATTGTGTGCCCATTAGGCACATGTTAGCAAGACCCTTACTATAATAACCCCCTCTAATTTGGGTGATATGCGGCCTCTTAATGTCTTGGAAATTCATTTCATTACATTGAGAGTCTATCAAAAGTATATATAGGCATCCGCTAGATGTGATGGCGTTGCAGGTCTCCTTGTGTTCTGATTAGTTGCATCATATAGGTCTATTTGTACTGGCATTGTGCTATGATTTATAAAATTTTCTCTCTATTCTCAAATATGAAAAAAAAAATGTATAGGCATCACTCTCCTTATTTCCATCTAAATGCAACTCTAGTGCACTATCTAAAAAATATTTGCTAAAGTGTACACCTAAGCACGTGTGGGGTCCTATTTTATGTGCTAAGAACTAAGTTAGCTAGCTAAGGACAAAATTTTCCCTCTCTATCCCTTCTCTCTTTCTCTCTCTCCTTTTCCTCTCTCCTTCAGTCTTTCCCCAAATTTAGGTAGTCACTTGGGTACTTTAGAGAGTAAGGGATGCCACTTGGGATTTTAAGAAGTCAATTTTTGTGCACTAGAGAGCATTTTTTAAGTTTTTCTTAGTTAGCATTTTTTGTACACTAGAAAGCATTTTTTGAATTTTCACTTTTATAAGTTCTGTAGGGGTCCGGATATACCGAACACTAAGCCCGCGAAAAGAGAAAGCTCTTTGTTAGTCACCGAGAGACTAATTCCAAGGGACTCTCCAGATTAATGATTCACCATAAGCAAAGAGACATCGTGGGGGTTCGGCCCTTGGTCTAGCATCTCGGACATTTGCCGAGACCTATCCAAATTTGACTCATTAGCGAGTTTTCAGAGTTGATGTTGGAAGACCTCGGGGCGTATCCGAAGGGTAACATAAACCAACCTTATGGTACAAGAGTATGCCGAAAGGTCAGATGCTGAGTCAGCAGAGCAGTTAATGCTGCATGTGCATGTAACAAACCGCGATCATGACTAGTGACGTCATCCGATCGGTTATGAAAAGCGTCAAGATTTTACTGGTAGCATGCGTTCACAATATATTCTTTCGGGCTCGTCATCGTGACGTCAGCCAAACGGTTAAGTCACGTGACGAGCACAACTGTGCTTGGAGGCCAGGCTAAGGCTCATCTATAAAAGGAACACTTCATCGTCTAAAAAATGTACGCGCGCACAACTCTCCTCTAAAAACCCTAGATCTACACTTCATCTTCTTCCTCTACTAACTTGACCGTCGGAGTACCGTTCTGGACTCAACGGTCCAGTCCGGTGCTAACGGTGCGTTGAGTGTGTAGGTCTAGAAACAACTCGAGAGTGAAGATACCATCTCCGTCGTTGACCTCCGTCAAGAAGAACTACCAGAGAAAGAGGGCTTCACAATTGGCGACTCTGTTGGGGATCGAGTAACTTACTCTTTTCTGGCGTTCTTCCCTTCCCTTTGGAGAACTCTTCCTCTATTTCTCAGCTCTTCCATGGTGATCGTTGAAGACGACGGAACCTCCGGTCCGGCAGCGGGAGTCAACCCCGGGGGAGGCTCTCGGGTGGCCATTGTCACCAACCCCATTTCAGGCCTCACTCCGAGCCCAAACCCTTTGGACACCGTGCAGCAGATGCAGGAGCAAATGGCTGCTATGAAGGCTCAGATTGAAGCCCTGATGAAGAAACAACCCACCGCCTCAGCCTCACGTTCAGGGGCGTCGAGGCGACGACGCAAGGCGGCAGCCCAGACAACTCAGCTCACTCACCACACTCAACGCCCTTCGGCCAAAGATCGTCTGGGCCAGCCATTCATCTTTACAGACGCCTCGGGACGAGTAATCCACCCGAGACAGCAGACCCCCTCTCCGAGAAGGCGTCCAGAAATTGTGCGTACAGAGCACACCATTCGGACAGGAGGTCACTCGACATCAAGCTCTCAATCTACAACGGGGCGATCCGGATCTCAGATGGTCCGTCGTAATGACGCTCTGCCTTACAAAAACCGCGACAGGGCTCCGGTTGAGTACGACGCAGATGGCCGAGAGATCCTACGCATCAGATCTAGGGGGGAGGCGCCGCCTCTTTCCCTCCCCCCTGGGCGTTTCATTTCTTTTCGCTAATAAACTTGAACATTTATCCTTTACACTCTGTTATTTTGGCCTTTGTTTTGGTGGTTTTTTGAGGAAGATGGTGGGGTTTCCTGCAGATCCCTTTGGCGGTGGGGGTTTCCGTTTCTCCGATGTTGTGCTTGGTTGGTCTACCGCCGGTGTTGCTGCTGGGTGGTACCGGTGTGATGCTTAACAGCAAGGGTAGTCAACGGATAGCGTCGGGGTGTGGCGATGGAGGAGTTAGCATCGTTAACGGCGATGTGAAAGCCGCTGGTGGTCACTATTGGGTGGATCCGGCGATGCTTAACAATGAGGGCTTTACATCTGGTTGTGAGTGGTGGCGCTTGGAGGTGAAGGGCAGTAGAGGGGCTGTGGAGGTGTTTGGTGTAGCGGTATGTAGTAGAGGCGCTGTAGAGGTGTTTCGGTGTAGAGGTATAGCGGTGTAGCAGAGGGCTGCTTGAGGGTTGTTTGGAGGCGAGGCATTGGTGCAGCGATGAAGATGTGGAGGAGAAGCGGCGGCAAACAGCGGAGGAGTAGCAGCAGCGGCAAGTAGCGGAGGAGCAGAGGGGCAGAAGAGGTGGTGTAGGTGGCGACTGGATGGGATTAGGGTTTTTTGGTGTTGGGTTTGGGCCTGTACTAATTGCAACTGGGCTTGGCCCTATTAGGTTGCAATTGGGTCATTTAGCTTTGTGATGGGCTGTATTGGATGAGGTTTCAAGCATTAGGTTTTAGTTTTTTTATGCTCTTTTTGTTGTTGCCTTCTTAGCAACATTTTCATTATAAAAATGGGAGGTGAAGAGGCAGTTTAGGTTCTTGCGAGCTCTAGAAGTAGGAGGGTTTTGGTCCCTTCGAGACTATCTCAATGCGGGGCTTCTTCTGTTGTATTTCTACGGGGTTTTTTATGATCTTAATGATATGGAAACCTATTTTTCCTGATCAAAAAAAAAAAAAAAATGGTAACCGAGTTGTTTCCAAAAATATTCCTCGTGATAGGAGTCCTCGGAGAAGCCAAGATCAGAGAAATCGCGATATTCCGGAGTACGATATGGATGATACCGGCGATTTTATAATCATACGGGACCCACGTACCGGAGAATCAAAAAGATACCGAGCTGAAATTCAGCCCAGGGATTCCGGAAAACTAAAAGAGCATTCACCATTGCTCGGTGAGAAAGACGAGCGGCACCGGCTGAACGCCAAGAGGGCGTTCAGCACTGGCAAGGCCTATGAGGCCCCACGTTTATCCGAGAAGCCAACAGACTCGAGGCTCCGAAAAATTCAGGACTCACCGTTCATACGAGAAATCCAGGAAGCTCAACCCCCGAGGAACTTCACCGTCCCAAAATTCACAAAGTATGATGCTAAATCAGACGCGGTAATGCACCTCGTGCACTACCGACAGCTTATGGGACTCTATGGCTACGATGAAGCCATGATGTGCAAGGCCTTCCCAGTGAGCCTCCAGGGGATCGGTTTAGTTTGGTTTAACCAACTACAACCGAGCTCCATCGGTTCATTTGAAGAGCTGGAAGAGGCCTTCACAGCTCGGTTTGTTACGAACAGTACACGGCCTAAAACAATCGATGCACTTGTGGGCCTAAAGCGACAGTCCGGTGAGAAACTGCGAAAGTATGACGAGCGCTACTGGGAGATATACAACGCCATTGAAAGCTGTGACCAGCAGATGGCTGCCACATCTTTCAAGTACGGGTTAGATGAGACTTCGGCAATCTTTGAAGAACTCATGTTGAACCCTCCAGCAAACATGAGCCGGCTGATGGAAACCGTGGAAAAGTTCGCCCAATTGGAAGATATCATATCCGAGCGACGGCTCTCCAGAACCTCGGGAAATCAGAAGGCTAATACTGGTGACTACTCGAGAAAGAAACAGGTCAACACAGTCAAAACTGGAGACAACAAAGGATGGAAGAGAGACCGAGAACCATGGAAGGAACGTGGGCAATACAAAGAGCGTGAACCGAAGCCTCAGGAGTTCGTCGCGATAAGCATCGTGTTCAACCAACCCCTCTACAAACTGATAAGGGCTATCTCTCGGGAACCTTGGTTCGTTTGGCCGGCCAATAAGCTGGGGACAGCGGCGGGCCAAACGGCCGACTGTAAGGTCAAGTGTACTTTTCACGATGAACTGGGACACTATACCACTGCTTGCCGACCCTTCAAGGAGTTCCTTGAAAGGCAGGTTACACAGGGGCGCCTGAACCAGTTCATTGACCGACAAAACAGCGGCCGGAGCGCAGCAACCACAACAAAACGACCCTCCGGAAGAGATCGTGGTACATGTGATCCACGGAGCTGCAACCAAAGAGAAAACTGTAGCACTCCGGCCAGCTTCGAGCTCATCCTCTCAAGTCCTCACGATAGGGGGAAACATTAAGCGAAAACTCTCGAATCGCGACGAGCAATGGACAATCACGTTTACCGAGCAAGATCTAAAGGACGTCCAGCTGCCGCACAGTGACGCTCTGGTAATTTCCATTTACATGGGTATCCCAAAAGTCAAGCGAGTGCTCGTGGACCAAGGCAGTTCCACCGAGATCTTATACGACTCGGCCTTTAAAGCACTGAACCTGAATTCAGACCATATGATGCCGGCCGATTCCCCTCTCTTCGGATTCAACGGGGCTTCGGTCTGGCTAATGGGATGAATCACTCTTCCAGTGAAAGCAGGCTCAAAGAACTTACAGGTGGAATTCGTCGTCGTCGACGCGCCGAGCCCTTACAACGCCATTCTCGGCAGAACCTGGTTGCACGAAATGAAGGCCATCGCCTCTACTTACCATCAAGTTGTTCGGTTCATAGGGGCCGAGGGATGGCAAGAAGATATCAAAGGTGACCAGATGGCGGCGAAGAAGTGCCAAGTGAACGCGGTGCACATGAAGAAGAAAATCACTAAGGGAAAGAAAAAGAAAGAACCAAAACCAAGATCTATCGAGAAACCTGAGGGTCCGGTCTTGGAAGACGTCGGGTTGCCCGCCGAAGAGAAAGCGGTGGAGGACCTCGTCACTGTACCCATCAATGACGATGGGACCCGTTACTTTCTTCTCGGATCGACACTGACAAATTTCGAAAGGGAGCAAGTGGTGGAATTCCTAAAGAGGAACGTCGAGGTCTTTGCCTGGACACCGTATGAGATGCCGGGCATCGACCCTCAGTTCATCTCTCACTCTCTCAATGTCGATCCTCTCCGAAAGCCCGTGGTACAAAAACCGAGACGTTCGTCTCCGGCCCACTCTGATGCTGTTATAGCCGAAGTTGGGAGACTACTCGATGCTGGGGCCATCCGAGAGGTCCAATATCCGACGTGGCTGGCAAATACTGTAGTAGTGCCAAAGAAGAATGGGAAACTGCGCGTGTGCGTAGACTACACCAATCTTAACGACGCCTGCCCGAAAGACTGCTTTCCACTCCCACGGATTGACCAGTTATTTGATGCTACGGCGGGACACGCTCGGCTCAGCATGATGGATGCCTACAGCGGGTACCACCAGATAGCAATGGCAGTTGAGGACCAGGAGAAGACAGCTTTCATATCTCCCCGAGGGACCTATTGTTACAAAGTCATGCCATTCGGTCTCAAAAATGCTGGGGCTACTTACCAGCGCATGGTCACCAAAATGTTCGCCAAGCAGCTCGGGGACACGATGGAAGCGTACATTGATGACATGGTGGTCAAAAGCAAGCACGCTTCGGATCACTTGGAGCACCTTGCCGAAATTTTTGCCATTATGAAGAAACACAAGCTGCGCCTCAATGTCGAAAAGTGTGCATTTGGCGTCGGCTCCGGCAAGTTTCTCGGATATATGGTCACTCGAAGGGGCATTGAGGCAGACCCGAAGCAGATAACTGCAATCCAGAACCTCAGACCTCTGAGCACCATCAAAGAAGTTCAAAGGCTCACAGGTATGGCTGCGGCGCTCAATAGGTTTATCAGCCGATCTTCAGATATGTGTCGACCTTTCTTCGAGTCCCTGAAAACAAGCAAACGGAGTTTTCAGTGGACCGATGAATGTGACCGAGCGCTGGGCCAGTTGAAGGACTATCTCTCCAGAGCGGCCCTCCTCGTGATGCCCAAGCCTGAAGAAGATTTATACCTCTACCTCTCGGTATCTGGCCATGCGGTGAGCTCGGTCCTTGTAAGGAAGGAAGAGGCTAATTTCCAGCCCATCTACTACTCCAGCAAAACCTTGATCCCCTCCGAAACAAGGTACCTCCCTCTAGAAAAGTTGGTTTTGGCTCTTTTGACGGCCAAAAGGAAATTGCTGCCTAACTTCCAAGCCCACACCATCATCGTGATCACCGAGTACCCTCTGAAGGCCGTGCTAAAAAAAGCCGACCTCTCGGCTCGGATTTCAAAATGGAGTTTGGAATTGGGAAACTTTGATATCCGGTACGAACCCCGAACGGCTATTAAGGGACAGGCTATGGCAGATTTCATTGCCGAACTGACACCTGAGCTCAAAGATAACCCACAAGTCAGCTTAAATCTACCCGAAGGAACAACGTTAGGAACTCCGGCGGAAGCCGAGAAAGCTACGGAAGAAAGAGAAGGCAAGCTATGGAAAAATTTTCAAGGAGAAGTATGACGATTACATGTTGACGGAGCATCGAATAGCCGAGGGGCTGGAGCCGGCATAGTGCTCATCACCCCGGAAGGTATCATACACGAAAATGCGCTCACCATTGGATTTCCGGCTTCAAACAACGAAGCTGAGTATGAAGCACTAGTCTCCGGACTAAAGATGGCGAAACACTTAGGTGCCGAGACAGTGCAAGTCTACAGCGATTCACAGTTGATTGTGAACCAAATAAAAGATCAATATAGCCTGAAAGACCCAAGGATGGTGAAATACTACGACAAAGTGTGGGAGCTGATAAAAGAGATTGGGACTGTGGAAATTGAATGGGTGGGCCGAGAGCGAAACGCCCATGCGGACGCTCTAGCCTCCCTAGCATCAGCTTGTGCAGTTTCCCCCAACCGAACCATTCTGTTATGGGAAATAGAGAATCCGAGCATCGAGCATGAGATAAAGGAAGTGCTAACTATATCTCTCGGCCCGAGTTGGATGGATGAAATTTGTGCCTACCTCAAGCACGAGAAGCTCCCGACAGACAAGAAGGAAGCTCATAGGGTCAGGTGCAAGGCCTCCTACTTCTATTTCGATCCGAACAATAGAATGTACCGAAGGTCTTTCACTGGCCCTGACTTGAAGGTCGTACACGACTCTCAAGTAGAAAGCATCCTCTGGGAACTCCATGAGGGAAGCAGTGGATACCACTCTAGCGGACGGTCTCTCTACCTCCACTACAACAATTTACACCATTCCCGACTAAAATCGCCGACTAAATAATGTTTAGTCGGAAATTGTTGTTCATTCAACGACTAAATAAACTTTGGTCGGAAAATATCACTTAAATTTCCGACTAAATAATTTTAGTCGGAAATTAGTATAATCACCAACTAAATTTTTTTTTGTCGGAAAATATTCAAAGGTTTGGCCGACTAAAATGATTTTAGTCGGTGCTTCTTATATCAATCACCGACTAAATCTATTTTAGTCGGAAATTATAAAGGCCTTGTTCGTTTCCCTGTTTAGTTTTAGTTTTAGTTTTGATGACATCATCATTTCCCTCATTTCTCTCTCTATCTCTCTCCACTCATTACACCTGCTGACATCATCAAAACTAAACTAAATTATCTAACCAAACACAACCAAACTAATCGCCAACCAAAAATTTTTAGTCGGGAAAATTTAGTATTTTCCGACCAAATGTTTAGTCGGGAAATTTACAAAATTTTCGTGAGACCTTTAGCGGGGAAATTAGTATTTTCCGACCAAATATTTTGTCAGCAAAATAACAAATTTACCGACTAAATAATATTAAGTTGGAAATTGTAGGCAATTCACCGACGAAATAATATTTAGTCGGAAAAAACATTGATTATGATATCACTTAAATTTCCGACTAAATAATTTTAGTCGGAAATTAGTATAATCACCGACTAAATTTTTTTTTGTCGGAACATATTCAAAGGTTTGGCCGACTAAAATGATTTTAGTCGGTGCTTCTTATATCAATCACCGACTAAATCTATTTTAGTCGGAAATTATAAACTAATCGCAGACCAAAAATTTTTAGTCGGGAAATTTTAGTATTTTCCGACCAAATGTTTAGTCGGGAAATTTACAAAATTTTCGTGAGACCTTTAGCGGGGAAATTAGTATTTTCTGACCAAATATTTCGTCGGCAAAGTAAGAAATTTACCGACTAAATAATATTAAGTCGGAAATTGTAGGCAATTCACCGACGAAATAATATTTAGTCGGAAAAAACATTGATTATGATTTGTTTGATTGATCAAAATAAATGAAAGAAGAAATTTCACCATGAATTTTTTATCATCCAAACCATTCAATGTCTTCAAAACATGTTTTTAAGCGTCTATGCAAGAAATCAACAAAAACAATGACCGAAAAGGTGTTGATCATAGCAGTTTTTGATGACAGTAAAAAACTTTATCAAGAAATTCTGAGATCAAGCTCTTTTCGATCTTTTTTTTTGCCCATTTCTTGCGGAGATCAAACTGTTATTCTACTATATTCTAATGTATGGAAGCCACATGATCGCAACACAATTATGATGATCAAAATCGGTCAATGTTTTTAAAACCTATTTTTAAGGGTTAACACCAAGAATCGCAA